>JAYKAV010000334.1:3049762-3178114 GCA_035582835.1 Phoebastria nigripes | reverse complement strand
ATAATAACGTACAATAATGACTTAATGGTGGAACTAGCTAGTCTAATGTGGCTGCTGCACTGTGCTGTATTGACCACAAAAGAGACCTAATTATGCATATTACTACATTCTTAGTTGTTTCCTCATATGCCAAACTGATTRCATAATTGCAAAAGCCACAGAGACATAATTTTCTTGAGTCATAACACATCCAGGCTGTGATTCATCAACTTGTAAAAGTTAATCAAGGTCAAATCCAGTCAGTAATTGGAGATGAATCCCCCAAGGAAAAGCCAGACTCAGCATCAGGTGATATACAAGATCCTCTTGTCCTTCAACAGGCCTCTGCCAGCCTGTTGCCAAGAGAACCATCTATTACTTCAGACACGAAAAAAGTTTATGGTGCCAATGGTTTCCTTGCTCTGAATAAGCCTTCTGACCTAAATTCCCTTCCAGTGTAGTCGTACCTGGGTTTAGGACTTTGCCTGGTCCCATAATCAATTATAGTGTTGCTAAACAGAGCTCAATAGTTGCTCTGCTTCCTCTCAGAGACAAGTGCTCTTCAGTAGGAAAATAAGTAATTTTCCCACTGCACACTGCTCCATGATGACTGGATAAACAATTATTTCCAATAGTCCCTTACTCATACAAGGCTAAGCTTACTGTCTCACTCTTACCCTTTAGGACAGGGAAGGCAGCTGGCTTGCCTTTGTGAAGGGTTATAGGACCCTGCCAGACAAGCAAGTGGAAGAGCTGTGCCCTTGGGACAGAAATACCCTGGAGAAGAAAGAACAGATCAGAATCTGCAGTCTTTGAAAATCAAAGGCAAACCAGGCATTTAAATGGGACCCTAACTCACCCTGCGGACACGGCTGTGGCTTCTCACCAGGGACACAGTAGTCACCCTCTGGGCAAGCATGGCACTTCTCTCCACGGAAGTGTGGCATGTAGGAGCCGGGGGGGCATGGTGCTGGACTCCTGGATCCAAGAGGACAAAAGTGACTGACTAGACATGGAGCTCCTGAAAGGCCATCAGTGGGTGTTGGRGTCTGGGCCCTAGTGACGCAGTAGTACCTGCAGCCGTGAATACAGTAACACACTCTTTATTTCAAGAGGGTAAAGATGACTCCCCTTGTAGAACACCTCTACTTCACAGAGTACATAAATGTGTTCGCTCTTCTACTTACTCCGCACTGCAGTGTCCTGAGGGGGCCCTCTGGCCAGAGCTATCGCAATAATATCCCCCAGGGCAAGGCTGGCATTCCTGCAAACTCCTACTGCCTTCACTGCCAGACCACGTGCCAGGAGGGCACTGTAATGGAAGTGGTGCACCTGGCAAAATCAATTGCACCAGCATGAGGAAATGCCACCTCATGCTTTCTATGAATTAAGAGAAATTATGCTTTAGCAAAGCATCCTACCTTCAGGACAATAATGACCAGGAGGATGAGGAAGTCCTGATTCTCCGTCTTGGGGGTTTCTTACTCGAGCACCACTTTTGCACCAAAATCCCTCAGCACAGTCTCCTAGAAAACAGAATTAACATATACAAAATACATAAATGTATTAAAATAATAGCCACATAAATGCAAATTTCAGAATACAGACTGAAATACAGCCATTTGCTATGCCACTGTGCAGAGCCACTGCCAGYCTACAAATTAGTGATATAATGGTAAGTGATGTAATGCTTGTAACCGTAAGGAGTGCAGAATTGGTAGCAGATGCCAGACTGATACTTCCTAGATAGGGAAGCACTTTACTTAGCTCAGACTAAGCACTGCCTCCATATTTGGGCAAGTACTTAAGCACACATTTCTCTTCGGGCACATATTCAACACATCCTTAAGCAAAGCCTGAAACATTAAGAATTTTATTAAAGTGCTTTGCTGAATTAGGGCCTTTCTGTATACAGGACAAGGCGCAACGAAAAATCATCAGTGCCGATGTGAAAAAACAATCTTGAAAAAAAATGGAGAGATGTCATTGCTGGGTATTTTGCCCTCTCTTTCTCTGCTAAGCCTAATCACATGTGCATCAATTACGTGAAAGGATTCGTTCTTCAGGAACTAGGCTGAAAAAAAACCAAACTAATTCTAAAAAGAATGCCAGACAGGTTTGACACTGGTAAACTCCCCACTGGATTTTTTGACAAGGTATCATACATAGAATTCTAGTTTCTGCAGTCCCTCTCTCACTTCTTGCTTAGAAAAAAGAATCTTTTTCTTTCTCAGAAAGTTCTTGACAAGTAAAATGGGACAGTTCACCTCAGCTGAGATCAGAACCCTAGAGTCCTAACTCTAATCCCTGGCACTAGCCATCAGCCATTAACATGACTCTCTAGCAGTAGCGAATATGCTCAGAACAGCAGCAATATACCTGTTGGGGCAGCAAGTCCAGAGAATTCACAGTATTTTCCTGGTGGGCATCTTTGACATTCCTTGATCGTTTTCAGTTTTTGCCTTGGTCCAAAGGTTCCTGCAGGGCAGCTATACTGAGTGCTCCTGTTCGTCCCTGGTGGGCAGTAAAAACCTCGAGGGCATGGGTAAAGGGTAAAATCAATAACTGGCCCTTGCTGGCTGTCACAGTAATAGCCTGCAGTGAAGACAGAGGAAAGAAAGCTAAATTAGTCACTGAGAGATACTAGCTATTGAGGTGCTGCTCATTAGAAGAGAAGACTCCTAACAGGTTCTCCCAGGCATACAAAGCACCTCGCTGGCCACTCAAAAAATAAATCTATTGCTGACCTTAAATTACTATTGATCTGAATCACACTCCTGCTGGGACAAATACACATCAAAGCTTTCCACTTGCTGCACTCTTTAGAAGGAAATTTACCACCCAGTGGTCCCCAGAACACAGGACAAAACTTACTGGTGGCACAGGAAAACACTTAGGGACACAGCGTTGATCTCTCCGTTTCCTTTCAGTTACTGAAACCCTTTAAATAAAGTTTTCCCACTGAACATCAGAGTTTTCCCTTGCCAATATTTTAGTTGTTCAGAATACACAGAAGTTACCATTTCTGCTTTCACATCTGAATTGCTTTAACCTCTAATGGCCTTTTCACACAGAGCCAGAAATTGTTCTTCTGCAGTCAAGAGAAAGAAACCACCAAGGTAGGCAGCAAGTCTCTAAACTTCATCTGTAGGAAGGCTCAAGAGTCAATAATAAGCAGGCATCTCTTGTATGAGGGATGCACCAAATAACACTTGGATATTGCGAAAAATAAAACTCCTATTTTCTGGATGCCTGTACAGTCTACAGCACCTCTCTGACTCCCCGTCAGATCTCCCAGCAAGGGAATGGCTTTTCCACTATAAAACAGTGACTCTCAGAAAGACACCTATTTTGATCTTGTCCAATACACACACACAAATGCACGCTCCTTTGAGCCCGTCCCTAGAGACTTTGTCAATCTGCAGTGCAGTGCAGTTCATTCTTGACTTACCTTCCCGGCACTCTCCAGTTGGGGTACTGAGGCCAGGTACCTCGCAATAGAAGCCAGAGGGGCAAGGCTGGCACTCAGAAAGCGTTCTCCTCCCTAGGAGGCTGGAAAAGGTGCCAGCTGGGCAGAGCTTGGGTACTACTGATGCTGCAGCTGGGAGAATAGATGCAAGACAGAGACAAATGAACAAYGAAAGAATGAGTGAGGTCGCTGCATTCAGGGGTTGGATGAGCACACAGCAGCATGGAAACAGTATCAGTGAAGACTTGTTTCACTCATAGATCAAACAGTGCTGCATGGAAGAGGACAGACATTATTAGCTTCATTTTACCAAGGGTAACAGAGGTGAAACTAATTACATACTAAAGACAGACAAGTTTAGGCATTTGAGACAAATAATGTCACCCTTTCAAAGAACAGGCCAGGACAAGAACTAGGGGAAGAATCTGGGACTTCAGGCACTCTGGTCAGACCCTAGCAAGTTGGCCACCACGCTCTCAAAATCAGTCATCAGTGTTTCAGATGTTATATGACATGAAATTTTCAGTATTTCAGCTATTATGTGACATGAAATTCTTAGTCCTGATTGATGCTGGATACTTACTGCAGTAAGTCCCCACAGGGCAGATATTCCCAGTCACACCACCTGTTGGTTTAGGGACTGCTGCTCCACTGTTACAGTAAAACCCAGCAGTACACTCCCCACTGGCGACAGACAGACCTGGAAGACAGAGAGGATAATGGCACTCAAAGCACTAAGACAAAGGGAGAAAAGCAGGAAAAACAACCACTCGCAGCCTCCCTCTGGGTAAACATTGCAAGGTAACACCTGAGCCCCGTCGCTCTATGCTAGTCCAGGGAGACACCAAGGGCATCTTGCAAGCACCATTACAGCTCTTCGGAAGTATCAGGATAAAAACAGCTCCCATTTAACACACTGAAAGAATACTGGAAGGACAGAAAAGGAGTAGGAGAAAATGAAGCAGCAGTCAGTATCCCAGCATCTGCAGATGCAGAGAATACAGGGGAGTCCGACAGGAGACCCTGATCCTCCATGTCTATGAACCTATAATGACATGTGTTCATACTGGTCCTCTGAAGAGGGGAACATGGCCACAGAGGCAAAGTGACACAAGGCCACACAGAAAATTCTGGGCAAAGTCAGGTTTATCACCCAGAAGCAGAACTTAGCTTTAGGGTCCTCTAACAAGTTCTTAAATAGCAAACATTTCCTTGTCTACACAGTGCCTTTATTTTAACTCCCCTCAAAACAGATCACTCCTGTTCGTCAAAGGCAGACACTAACCTGAGGCATTGCAGTAAAACCCTGGAGGGCAGGGAAGAGGCTCTGGGCTTCCTTTGGGGCAACAGAAACCAGCTATGCACTTCCCTCCAGTGGCAGTAGCTGGACAGAGGCAGTTGGCATTGATGTAGTTATCCAGATCAAAAGGCTGTGAGGTCCAAGCAGCGGAGATGCAAAACCAACCTGAGAACAGAAAACATGACTGAGAAGTTCTAGCAATGACAGAGCCCCTGAAATTATCATGAATAAACCAGCTGGGATGGCCTTGCATGTTATGCCTGCATGGCACAACCATAAGCACACAGAATATGAGACAGGCTAGTATCACCAAAGTTTAACACCACCATGGCGTAATTTTCCATGCAATAGTACATGCAATGATGCTTCTGTATAACACCACATCAGCAAAGACAGTAGGAGCTCTTCCAACCTTAAGTTCAGTACTTTTGTTTTATGGGCACAACGCTCAATTCAGGCTGTGGTAAAAGCTGCAGGATATAATCATCAGCCTCCCAAACTTACTGCCCCCAAGTGCTGTGCAATACAACAGCCAAACAGATCCAGACGCACCTGCATCACGCTTGCCCGAGGCAGCTGTCAAGTTCTCCTTCCCACAGTAGTGCCCAGGTGGACAGGGCAAGCAGCCATCCGAGCTCTGTGTCATGGGATCAGGGTTATAGTAGCCCCTGGGACAGGGAAACTCAGTAGCAAACCTAGTTCCCTTGGAATAAAGAGAGCAAGAATGTTTCATGGACTATACATGCTATCTTGGCTATTAATCCTGCCGTATCACTTCATGTCATCTTTGCCAGTTTATCTCATCGCTGATCTCCACAGTGCACAGCTTGCCCTTCATAGCCAAGACAGTCTCTGGGCGCTGTTTAGCTTGCCTGTGAGGGGGTTAAGCAACAGCCATATCTACGGTTTAAAAAATTGGGGTCTTTTTCTGTGAAGAACCAGACTGACACTTAAACGTTTTGTTCACAGAGATCATTTCTTGCCTTTAAGAAGAAGGATGTTTCAGCCTGGCCAATGGATTGCCTTGTCCCCTGGGCCCATCTCACCTTTGGGGCAGTAAAAGCCAGCTGGGCAAGGATTCATACTGTAGCTAGTGGTATTTTCTGGGCAGTAGTAGCCTGCAGCACAAGGGAAGCATGCAGCTTGTCTGGTGAGGTTGTTGTAAGTCCCTGCAAGGCAGGGTAAGGGAAAGCCGGTTCCTTCTGGGCAGAAGTGGCTCACAGGACAAGGGCCTCCTTTCTCCCACATACCTAGGACACAGAAAGTAGAAGAGACATGGCCAATAAAGGAAGCTGCTGAGGGAGGGACAATGCCAACAAAGGGAGCTAACACCCCACCGATGAGGATCTTGTCTTCCCTGGGATCCCAGAAGACAGATCAACGGGATGCGCAACACAGTAACTAGAATGACCACCATATCCCAGCTTTGGAATTATTTGATGCTGTGTCACCATGTCTCTCTTCCCTCCTTGCTTCACAGGCAAAGCCACAACAAATCACATTCAACAGATCGGCTTTCTCAACACTCTGCTTCGCAATATACCAGGAATTCTGGAGAATTGTCCACTGGGGACTTGGAACTCTTCCCTGAAAATTATTATTTCTAAGACACAATAAAATGACAAGGGGAATCAGGCTATGTCCATTACAGGCAGGCACCCAATAACTTTCCCAGCGTTCAATGCAAGTATCTCATTCGATAACACAGATTGGTGGACCCGCTGCTTCTTCATCCTTGGCATGTGTGCATTGGTACAAATACCTCAAACGAAGTTAATACTGGATGACTGAGAGAAGGCAGGGGCAGGAATACTGGGGAAAAAGGCGGCATTTTTTAATGTTGCCCAGGCCCCTAATTATTGGACACAGGCAGATGAAGACACCGGCATTCACCCAGTGCAGCTCACCAGGTGGCGATGGTGAGGAAGCTCCAGACAGGCAGTAGTACCCAGCTGAGCAGGGTCCCGAGGGTGCCGTGAGGCCAGCAGAGCTGCAGTAATAGCCAGATGGACACACCGTGCAGCTGGAGTCCTGCCAGTTGTAGAGCCTGGTGAGGGACATAAGCAGACTTTCTGTTGGCAAGTGTGCAAGTTCAGCAGGTAGACCACTGACGCCTACACCTCTGGCCAAGTGAAAACAACCATAAAGCTTTTGTGATCAACGCAAAGATGTGTCTAATAAGCCTTACTGAGCTGCACTTTGTTGCTTAAAGGACTAAGGGAGAAACAAAAAAGAAAAAGAAAATAAAAATTAGCATCAGCAGAACCGAGAAGCTTACCTGTCTGAGTAAGTGCCCACAGGGCATTGCTGTGGGATACTTGTGCCAGCTGGGCAGAAGTGTCCAGGTGGGCATGGGCCACCAGTGCTCGTGTTTGTGGCTCCATTAGGGTTTGGGACACTTGCTCCTAAATGAGGAAGATAGAACAAAGGTATCCTGAATGATACGGGTTGCTATCCATAGGCAAGTCTGCCCCCATGCCTAAAGAAACATTTCCATAGCTGGATAAAGAGAACAGCTGATTGTTACTTATGACAATAAAGCAAAAAATCTATAGGATTTTTCCATGCCTATGGAATAATTAACAGCAAGTACCGTAGGGGAATAGAACCATTTGGATGGTTTGCCTTTTTACTTTATTTCACCATAGACCTACTGATCTAAAAGCTGGGATGTTAGGGAGGAAGGAGACGATGACCACACATTATACAATTATCTCTAAGCCCCTACAAGAACGTGAGCTTTACCTATAGTTCACAAAATCCTTCTCTGGCACGTATCATGATCTCTAACGTACAGCCAGGAAAACTGATACCCAGAAGGGAACAGCTTACATGAGTTCCCCCTGCTGCAACCAGGACTAAAAGTTAGTGATCCCAAATGGCCATCTCCCACGGTAATCAATCAGAATCATCTGTTTGCTGAAGGGGCCAGTACGTACAGAAACTATTTTATTTGTATGAGAATATTGGGAGCATCTATGAAGTTCAAAGGCCTGTCATCCACATTGCAAAGCATGGATCTGAATGCTGATCACAGTAGAGTTGACTGCTGTTCCAGAGCAGTCTCCGGGCTTATGTGCTAGCTGGCAAATAGAAAGTTAGAAACAAAAAAGACTTCCTGTTTTTAATGCAAGCTCCCCTTTCACTGGTGTGGCAAACAACACACAAAGTTAGCTGTAAGTGGTTCCTTTAAATTGGACTGCACCCAAAGGTATCTTAAGTTTGGACTTGATCTTGGTAAAACATTCATGACAACTGCCCTGCMGAGAGCACAGAAGTTGGCAAGAACCTGAAAGAAATCTCCATGAAGGACGAACTGCCAAATCCAAACAGTCAAAAACCGAGAGCTAGGCCTCCATAAAACATGTATTTGTATGTTTTTCGGCTCCTGCAGTTGGCTCTCATTTCAGACGCCAGGATCCTTATTAAATCACCTAAACTCAGGTCCCATGGTTCTATGAGATGTATCGAACGCTATTGCTCAGCAGCATGGTTACAGCATGCAGCACAGAGAAAATGCAGTGCCACTGAATACTGTGCAGAAGGACTGAACGAAGTTGCCACTACCTTCCTATCTGGCTGTAGTCCTTTGTCCCTAAAAATACAAACACCAGCTGAAAGCTGCCAGGAAATGTGCTCACAACAGTCAAATTCCTATGGTAACAACTTGCTTGAGTCTACTTCTTGTAGTTTTTCCTAAGTCCTTCTACACTAGCCTCAGAAAGCAGGTATTTGACTAGAGAAACTTCCGATGTGACCGAGTATAACTTTATCACATAGCTTCGTTCCTCAGGACTATCCTGGCACTCTCTGCAATAAAAGCCAGGGAGAGATTGCACAGAGAACATACAAAAAACAATTCCTAAAGGGCCACAGCTTTTCACTTCTCTTTTTGCCCTCTGAACGCTGAATTCAATACCTGCTGTGCAGACGAATCCTGGCCAGCAGGGACCACTTGGAGAGGATAATCCCCATTCTCCACAGAACATTCCTGGAAGGCCACAGAGGGAAAAGAGTATCAGTAAACTGGGAGAAAAAACAGGAGAGCTGCTGGGCTGCATGCGCTGATTGGAAGGCAAAGGGGAAGACTTTGAGAGAGTCAGTCCCTCGGCATCAGCCCAAGTGGGACAAAACCGCACTCCAATTCAGATCATACTCCTCTGGGAAACCCCAAACTCTTCTGCAGAGCCTCAAAAAAAACCTATGGCTCATTGGGGGACCTACTAGTAGGACAAGGAACCTCCTTTGTGCATTTTTATGTTTGCATTTCCCAGAGGTGAAACAGACATCACTGGGTTAGGAAAAGAGATATGCAGAGAGATCACCCTCTTAGACACTGCCCTACATGGACAATCAGAGTACTCAGTCATTTCCTCACCTGCAGGGCACTGCT
Source organism: Phoebastria nigripes (assembly GCA_035582835.1). NCBI lineage: Eukaryota > Metazoa > Chordata > Aves > Procellariiformes > Diomedeidae > Phoebastria > Phoebastria nigripes. Next base: position 3,168,973 of record JAYKAV010000334.1, on the reverse strand, counting down.
GACACCTCTTGGCCCGGCTGAGTCTGTAGGAGGGGTTGTAAGTCCCAGGGGGACAAGGATAAAAACTGATTCCAGTTTTCTGAGGGCAATAGAAGCCAGGAGGAGAGCGCCGTCTTAGTCCTTTTGAACAGTGAAACCCAGCAGGACAAGGAAAGCATTTGTCTTGACCTGTGAAGGAAACACAGGAATTAAAAGGAACCATGTAATGAAGTGGAAGAAAAATACTGTGTGCACAACTTCCCTCTGCCCGGTTGTGCACCTGAAGCAGAAATCGAAATAAAGTTATTCTGTAAGCCCTCCTGCAATAACTGGCCTTCAAACATGTACCTTCTCCCAGGAGCGTTTGATTCGGCAAGCTTCTCAACTCCACTTCACCAGCTCCAGAGTGCCAGGAACCTCCACAGCTCACCGTTAGGTGGCAGGCAGAACAGCAAGGAAATCTGGTTAACTGCTTTCTGTGCACTGAGCATCACTGCTGCAGGGGTGAAATATATTCCCCATGTGACACCAGGAAAAAAAAACAACAAAAAAATCCTGCCAAACCCCCTTTCTCTGCCCCCCCGCCCCCGCCAAATACCGAATGCTCGTAATGGCCAGCAGCTATCAAGACATTCTTGGACACAGACAAAAAATACAATCTGTGTTTCTAGTTCCCGCAAGTCACACTGAAGTTGCAAAGATCCAGCTCCTGACCTGTTGCATTACTGTATTCTCCACTGGGGCAGGTAGAAGGTTTTGCTGAGCCTGCAGGGCAGAAATGTCCTCAAGGACAGAGATCTCCAGTGATACCATCCTCTGGCTTTGCAGTCTTTGTCCTTCCTGTGCAGTAATAGCCTTAAAGCAGAAAGCATTTGAGTCCTGTCTCCCATTCAAAAACAACTGAATTTCCAAGTAGCTGAAGAAGTTCTAGCTTTGTCTCACCTTGTGCACAAAGTCCTACAGGAGCACCTTGGCCAGACATATTGCAGAAAAACCCAGGGGCACAAGGCAGACACCAAGTAGCATCCTGGGCTCCTCTGTGTCCGTTCCAGCTGCCAGCAGGGCATGGCATCTCTTTTGGGTGTGCTGTGCCAGCAGGGCAATAATGTCCTTGTGGGCAAAGATCTCCAAATGGAAGCCCCACCTGAAGCAAGGAAAATAAAATGAATCTGGTTTATGAAAGCTTTTGTAGTGCCAAAAGGTCTGAAGCAGTGCAAGATATTCAGTACTCACAGGTGAGGAGCTGCCGGAACCTTGAATGCAGTAATATCCTGGCTGGCAATGTCCTTCTGGCTCAGTCAGACCAGCCACACTGCAGTACATGCCTGCTGGGCAGGGCTTGCATGAACCTGCCCTGACTACATCTGTGTAAGTTCCCTGCACAAAGAGAGAGAACCAGTGAATGCCCCCTGCCAAGGGACCGGAAGCCTGCTGAAAATTACTGCTTGAAAAAACAAGTCCATATTCAATTCTTACCACTGGACATGGGAGAGGCAAGGAACTTCCAGCGAAGCAAAAATGCCCTTTGGGACAATCCTGGGGCGCAGCCAGGCCTGTCTCATTGCAGAATGTACCCTCTGGACAGTCCCTACAAAGAGACTGACCACGGACCTAAAGAGGAAACACAGAAAGAACTTGGCAGATGCGGGGTATTGCTGCTTACCATGTGAACGAATAAACTTTGCACATTCTACCAACTCCCAGAGACTCCCTCCTACAAAATAAACACCCTGAAGCAAATGAAGTGCAGTCCAAATGCAACAGATCTGTGGTATCTGAATAGCACCTTGCTATGGTGCAAGGCACCTTTGCTTTGGCAGGCACAGCCTTGATCTAATACAGCAGTAGGGCACATGCACATGTTAATTCATCCATGCTAGGCTAAAGCCTCCTCAGCCCACTTCTAAATTTGCACTATGCAAGAAAACTTAAGAAAAACTGCCAAATGAGCTATAGACAACAGTGCTGGACTGATGGATCTGATGTCCTGATGTCCTGACCCAAACCTTTTTAGTTCTGCACAGAGTTCTTCTGTTGCAGGGGTAGCAAGCAAAGGAGGTGGTGATTACCCAGCTTAGGAGAAAACCCAAGTCGCCCTTTTTTTAAGCTGACCACTTACAAATGCCTCATGAATTTCTACTCACACACTTTACAGTTTCCAAGGGCTCTGATGACCCCACAAGTATCTTACACAGTGTATACTAACATACTTACAGGCTGGAAGCTGCCAAGAGGACATGGCTCTGGCTTGAAAGCTCCTGTTAAGGAATAATGCCCCTCCATCACCACTTGCTGAAGAGCACTTTTGGCACCTCCTGTACAGAAGTAGCTCGGTTTACACGGTCCCGAGGGAGCTTGGTTATTTGTCCCATCACAATATAGGCTATGTGGGGAAAAACAAGAAACTTGGGTAGCAATAGTTCCTTTTGTCACTGGATAGCACAGTCCCAATACAAAAAAATCCCTGCAGTCTACCTGGAATCTCAGAGACCTGGTTCCTGTTTGCTTACAGGCCTTGAAAGAGAGTTACAGAGGCTATGTATCACTTCTCATACATGATTTTTAAAGACCGAAACCTCTCAGATTCAGTAGCTTTATCCTGGGAAGAATTCTCCCCTCTACAATCAGGGAGTGGCATCTGCATATACTTCAGAATAAAGATCATACAAACACCCAAATGTTGGTTTTCTTCAAATCTTCTCTGCAGCTTTGGGCTAAAAATATATAAAAAGAAAGGAACTTGGATGGCATTCCCTTCAACTTCTGGACCGAATATGAATTCCAGAGCAGTCTCTTGCTCTGTTTTCCTGCCTTCTCCTGGCTAAACAGAGAGTGAAGAAAAAGTGAAAAACAGAGGGACAGTTTTTTGAATTTGGATTCTCGCAGAGCTTTGGATTCCGCCCCATGGAGATCTACGACCCCATCCCAGTTGGCCTCTGCCTTCACAGTAAAGCACAAAAATTACAGGTTTTGTGCCACTGAGCCCCAGATGATCTTCCACGCACCATCTGTCACACCAGCATGAAGATATGACCACCTGAAAGTCAGACTGTCCCTCACTGGCTGCACATACTCAATGCACACTCATGGAGAGGTGAAAGCCACCACAATCCATACCTTTTCCTTCAGAATCAGATCTGTAATTTTGGTGTCGTTAAAAGGAATGCAACAGGGTGGTGAATTATACTATCTGGTAATATAAAAAGGACTACCCGATTAGTATTAATGAGACTGTTTAAGCAAGAGCTGCTAGGTCAAGCCATCCTGCACTACAGACATAACGAGTCTCGACAGAAGCCAGTGAATAGTAAAAGATGGGGGACAAAACTCAGACAACTCAAATTCCTTATTGCAAATCTACTGACACAGGTATGTAGTCATGGAGAACGCAGGTAGCGCATCTGCACTAGAGCCCTGGGAACAGAGGGGACTCGTCTGCAAGAGGGCTGAAGGTAAGGATGGGCTGCTGTCACAACAAACTTGAGGGTTGAACAATCCCTTTTGCAAGGGGACAGAACTGAGCCATATTCTCCAAAGATGACACTCTCCCAGGTGGGCAGTCCAAGCACTCATGGAGGCTTCTCAACCCACTCACGTTGCTGTAAGTTCCTGGAGGACAGGGGATAGGTAAGGGAGAGCCGGGTGGGCAATATGCCCCAGCAGGACACACATCTCCTGTCACACCATCTGTGGGCAACTGAAATTGGAAAAGGCATCATTCAAAAAAAGGAGTGAACAGGGTGAAAATATTTAAGGCATCATACTGATTTGGGCCGAAGGCAATAAAGAAAAGAAAAACAGAGACATACTCCGTTGTACAGAGAACAGACAATACCTACTTTAAGGGAAACGTAGCAAACACAAAAAGAATAAACATGGATGACCTTTTTACACTAGCAATCCCACCGTGATTCACACTCACTGCACTTTTCACCTGTAGCCCTTTCACCTGGCTACATTTTTAGTTAAGGGGGTGTTAGTGTTGAGAGGGAAAAATATGACATGGTTACACTCCCTTTGAGGGCAGCATGAGTGGTCCTCATGCCTTAAACTTGAGTGTGAGCAGCACAAAATTGTGACTATTGAAGTCACTGGGTTAATAAAAAGCACCGCGGTGGAAAAAAACACCACAGTGGAGCACAGTTAGATAAGGAGGAGAAAAACTTGCCACGTGACTTACTGGAGTCAAGGCCCTGCCCTGGCAGTAGAATCCAGCCTTACAGGGACCACTTGGCTCAGTCTGTCCTGGAGCAGCACAGTAGAAACCATGGCCACACAGGCTGCACTCCGAGGGTCCAGACAGCTCCTTCTTGTTACTGTATGTACCCTCTGGGCAGGCTTCAGGTTTAGAGCTGCCTTCGACACAATAAAAGCCCTGCAAAACAAAGCCAGCTTAATACAGCATTTAAGGCTCTTCTGTTAAATAGATCCCCACATACCAACTTCTTCCATTAGATAACCAAGAAAGAACAACTCACTGCTGGGCAAGTTTTGGGCTCTGACATGGCAGGAGAGTCACAGTAATACCCAGGTAGACATGGTTTGCAAGTGTCTTCACCCTCTACACTGGAATTATCCCAGCAGAAGCCTGGCATACAGGGGAAGGAGAAAGGGAATCCAGTCCCCAGAGGGCAGTTATAGCCAGGTGGGCAATCCCCCGTCTGGAAAGCAAAATACACAGTCAGGCATGGCTTTGTTGTCTTTTTCTGAGTAGGGAAGACGAATCTGTTAAGATTCAACACAGAAAGATCCAAGCTTCATCTACAATTTGAATAACCTGGCGGTTTTTTACCACAAGAAAATGGGGCAGAAAAGAAGGGCAGGAAGGGAATTCAAAGTCTTATCAGTAAAATTCTGACCATGTAGGATAATTATTTTAGGTGAGGTTTTTTTAAATAAAATCTTGTCATTGAGACAGGCCCTACACATTGCCTATACAGGTGTGGGGAAGATGCTCTTCTTCCACACTTGGAAAAGAGCTGTAACAGGGATAAGAATTATCACTTTGCTCTTAAATAAAAGCATGGATTCATCCATGTGGAAGAGAATCCAACTGCATTTTTCACTCTTAATAAAGGCTTCTTTTTTTAACAGCTATTAATATTTGAAGAGTTCACTCTTTCCAGAGACAAGACAATCACAATGAAAGACTGCAAAACTCATTAGGTACAGAGCAGCGCCTATTCCTGACCTTTGAACTCTCCTTGATAGCCTGCATTGACAGGCAGAAGGAAAAGTAAAGACAGAAAACATGCATTAAGCTTGCTCCATTAACAGTTGCAGCCTTTGGGAAAAAAGTTGGAAGAACCTGGGCTATACTTACAGGGCGGGGAATTCCTGGAGGCTCAATCCCGTCTCTGTAGCAGTACTTCCCTGCGGGGCACGCTGAGCATTCATCAGCACTGCTTGGACCCTTCTTCTCACCACAGGTCCCATTGGGGCAAGGCTTAGCATGCAAGCCCTTGAAATGAAATAGAAAAATGGGTCTCTAACATACTAATATGACTGCTGCATCCCACAAGGCAAACATACAGCAGATGAAGCTGTGAAAATAGTTCTTCCCAGTAACTGGGAACAAACACTGAAAAGCGACACTAGGAATCTGCTGTGAACGCTGAAAAGATGGTATAATAGAATGGGGATCCAATCCTCTGTATTGTATACAGCGTCCCAGAAAATGTTATCCCAATATTATGAACAGTTTTTTATAGGGCAAATACTGCTAAGATCTGTGAACACCAAAGGAGTACAGAAATCAGTAAAAAAAAATATTAGGAAAGACTCCCATAGCAAGACTAATCCCAGTGCAGACTGTAACTCTACAGCCAACTTGATGAGAGAACAGTGAATCCCAAGGACCAAAGCAGATTCACTTACAGTAATCTCCCCGGGGACAGCAGTATCCTCTTGGGCAGGCATTTGCACTAGCATTTGGAACAACTGCCTGTCCTTCTGGGCACAGGAGACCCGCTGGGCAAATCATGGCAAGCAGCATCACCTCCCGGCTGGTGTGCTCACTAGCACAGTAATGTCCAACAAGACACGGCAAGCAGGAGGCTGAACCTTGGTCCTACAACATGAAAGGCACATGGTTCCACTTCTAGAGCGCAAAAGAATCCTTGCACATTTGGCAAGCCGTGTTGAGGCACAAAACAAAGGAAATGAATCCAACCAACTCTACAGCAGACCCTATCAGTAAACAAAACAGTCCACAAAAACATGGCCATTGATCAAAGACATTGCCCTTGGGAACTGATGACAGGACCCTGCTTTTATAAAACATTTCCTGTTATGCTCAGTAATACTACTGGAAACACAAAGACTTCCCTTTAAAAATTCCACATCACCTAACCTATGAACAACAAACAGCATGCAATTCAGTGTATTCACCCTGCAGGCAAGAAAGCCTGTGCTTCACAAGTAAGAAGCAGGCCCCGTCACTGCCTTCGGATTATCCAAGCAAAAGGTTCTGATCTTCAGAACAGCCAATCCAACACCCTCTGCCAGCAGGAGCAGAGAAACACACAGATACATTCCCTCATCTTTCTTTTTTACACTGAACTCCAAAGTGCAAACAAGAAATAATCTAGGTCTATTTGCCATACATAAATCTCCATTCATCATTTATCTCCTCTCCAATCTTAATAAAGAGTTCCAGTGATAATTACCAAATTTGTGCAGTGATAGAAAACCAGCCTGGACAGAGATACGGGGGTCATGACAAGCCCGTTTCCCATCAACAGGGCAACATGGCAATTATCACTAGAATTATTCATTACAGTTTTGGGGCAGATAAATAAGAAACAGGCCTTAGCACCTGCTTGTGAGAATAGCTGTGCCATCACTGTTCCTTTCTGTGGCTCCATCTTGTTGTTTTACCTTCCAAAGCCAAGTGATAGTTTAATTCCATTGCAATCAAATACTTCCTTTTGAGCAGCAACTAAATACAGGTGTCTGCTCTCTGCCGCTCCCCCGCAATACTTGTAACAAAAAGGGTAAAATATATCATGAAAACCCAAAGTATCTACCCAACTACACACCGCTGGACACATGACAGATGTACTTAAGATTGCTAGTGCAAGCCTCTGGAGCGGGAATAACAGCAAGAGCAGTATTGCACACGTGATACATACTTCTAGCATCATGCCTGGAGCAGCTCCAAACCTGATTGCGTAGGAACATTCCCAGTGCCTTCTCTGGACCAGCACTTTCACTCCTTACTTGTAGGGTCAGCACAGGTGGCCAATATTGTTTAAAGCACTGTACGCAATCACCCCGAATACTCAGACTCATCRTGCAAGGAGATGGGCTCATTCCAGTGCCTCCTTTGAGGCACTCAAAGCCTCAAACCTCCCCTTGAAGCTCCCCTTTCTGCCAAAATTCCGTCCTTATGCTGAACAGATGCCAGGATAAAATTATTGCTACTTACTGAGAAGTTGCCAGCACCACATGCTCGAGGAGTAACAGTGCCAAGCTCAGGGCAGTAATACCCTCCAGGACAAGGGATGCAGTCTGCAGCCTCTTTTGCACCATGTTCCATGCGATAGGTTCCTCTGCAGGAGAAAATACAACAGAAGGGAGAGTCACAACAGCAGCAAAGTGACCAAGAAAAGGACAGTGCACCTCTGGTCTGTGTTCTTAGTCTTTTGTATAGAGGAAATCTACCATTTCTGGAGCCAAGAAACTGCCTGATTCTGAGAAAACTTGCCTGGACCACCCGGTAACATCCAAGGTGAAAGGAACTTGCACATTTCTGGTGCAGAAAGATATTACTTGAAATCAGAAGTGTTCTGAAATGCCACGTAGAAGTATTTTCTTTTGTACCTGCACGGGTCAGAGACCCACAACTACCGCAGCATGCGTAGTGTACTTACACTGAGCATAGAACTGGCTTGGAGGTCCCACTGGTGCAGAAAGCTCCTGCAGAGCAGGCAGCGCAATCTTCCACTCTGCCATTTCCCAGCCTGGTACTGTAAGTTCCTGCAGGGCAGGGGTACTGTGTGCTGCTCCATGTACCTTTCCAAAAAAGGAGGAGAGAACCATCCTAATTCTTAATATAGCCTTGAAGACGGAAGGCAATAAGGCCCCCTGTTCTTCATTGCTATTAAGTATTTACATGAGTTACATGTAAATACATATTTTTATATATAAAAATTACTGCTCACAGCTCAGAGAACAACAACAACAAAAAAAATCACCATTTATCAAATATTGCAGAATCTTTGCAGGAAGTTTCAAATTTAGAATTGTGCTTGTATCAGACACTTGATGGTGCATTTTAATTCCTTGCAAATTAAGGGAAAGAAAATGATGACACCAACGCGCTCAGTTCAAACAGTATAGATTTAAAGTATTGACTATACAGAATGAACAGTTTGCTATCCAACTCCACACTGAAATAGTTTGGTGCAAAAAATACGCTGATAAAGTCAGCGCGTGACTTTATCGGAGTCCATACAATTTCCAAAGACAAAAATAAACTACATCTCCTTCATTCCTGCGAAAAGCTGCCTACCTTGAGGGCACTAGTGCCCTGAGTTGCACATCCCAGTAGGGATACAGGGTCCTCCTACACAAAACCAGCCTGCAGGGCACAGGAAGCACTCCTCTTCCGAGGTCAGGCTTGTCCTATTGCTCCAGGTGCCTGGGGCACACTTGTGCTGCATTGGGTGCTTTGTGCCTGGTGGCTAGTAGTGACCAGCTGGGCATGGAGTGGGAGGCTTCTGTTTCCCCCCTGTTGCTGTAACCAGAAAGACAAATTTAAGAGAAGTAATGTAGCCTAACGGGTAGCATACTGGTTTCACGCAATCCAGCTCCCTCATTCCGTTATCAGCTCTGCTGGATGACCCCAAGTTAAGTCTTCTCATTTTGCGCCCTTCCTCTATTTAAAATGGGATAACAATAATTACTTTCTCTGTTGATGAGAGGCTCTATCACAGAACTGGTTACTAAAGCAATTATTCTTCAACTCAAGTATCCTGCATGGTGCCCCTGTCCAAAGCTGGCATAGGCATTAAAGTGAAGAGGCCACCAATAAGCTTTGAAGACTGTGAAAACTGGCTGCTTACAGGTCAGGAAGTTAAAACAGTAACCACGGGTGGCATAAAGAGAAAATCTCAGAGTAAAATTAAAATCAACTTGTCCAGCGGGCACAGCAGTCTCTACAGTAACACTAAAGGGCAACTTTTTCCCATTTACCATCATTGTGATACCTCACTGACCTGCTCTAGTACTTACTGGTGGGCTCTGTGACACCGAGTACCGAAGAACACAGTTCACTTTGTCATAAAGCCACCTACCTCTCACGCAGACAAATCCAGCGGGGCATGTTTCACACTGGGACTTATCAAAGAGGTTGAAGTCATTGCCGACTGTTCCTGGAGGACAGGCGTTGCTGGGAAAATGAGGGCTGGATGACCCCGCTGGGCACACGTACCTAACAAAACACAGTAGGCTAGCTGGGACAAATGTTTTGATGCAAGAGGAAGACAAACTCTGTGCCCTACCAGAATATTACAATGAATGCTGCAGCTGGGAAAAAGCTGAAGCACTTGATACTGTGGCTGACACCAATATAACTAACAACCAATAATGCAGAAATACTGAAAATGAAACACTGTAAATGGACTGGTTGCGTCAAACATTTTTCACCAAAAGAAAAGTGGGTTATTCAGCCAGGTCGCATTGTTCAWAACCATGGGATGTGTGGCCTGGCTTCATTCTTGTCTATTTTTACCACCTATTCTGTGGCAATAGCACGCAGCAGTGCCTTCCACCAGAACAGTCTACGCCACACTGATTTATCAGAAACTGCAGTAAAATCTTGACATAGCAGAGGATGCCACCTGCACCTCCCTACGCACAAAGCAAAAACAATGGAGGCGAAATATACTCACAGACATAAATAGAAGCAGAGAAAACAGCCAAGGCTTACCCTGGTAAGCACTCTGCGTCAGGCTGGGCTAAGCCAGCCTGAGTACAAGCTCTCCCTGCTGGGCAGTCTCTGCAATCAGCGGCTTCATCCTGTCCTTGGAGAGGATTGTATGTACCTGGCTGGCATGGGACTGGATAACTTGCTCCAGCAGGACAGAAATACCCAGCAGGGCACTTCAAACGCAATCCAGCTGCTGAAGAGAGAGAAGATATTTAAGGTCCCAAAGGGAGCATGACCTGCTGACAAAACAGAGGGTCCTACAAAATACAATTCCTTTGCTTTCACCTGCAGCAATAAAGTATGATGGAGGTTCATTCATACCAACAATAAAGTTACTGCAAAGCCAGAAGGTGGTGGTATTGGATTAGCTGAATGTTACTGCGGTTGAGTGGCTGATGGAAGCAGTAAAACCATCTGGACTGTGTTCTGAGCCGATAATACAAGAAATGAGATACGTTTAAAAATAAACAAAAACATCAGCCTGAAAACACAGTCTGATGCAGGTATATTTAATAATCACAATGCTTAGGCCTCCATTGTAAGAGTGCCTGGGGTTTCAACAAAAGCTGAGCTGTTTGCATGTTTGCATTCTGAATACAGAAAGAGATGAAGGGTTTCACAGACTGGAGATATACTCAGTACAAACACATGGATACCTGCTTGAATGACAACCAATTCAAGCTGTGAACATCTCTAAAATCCCACGTGTTAAACAAAAGGTGTTTGCATTGTAAYTTAAAGGGACACTAGTAAGATCAATACATAATAAAACAATGATTCCTTACTGGTGTTACCACGTTCAGGAAGTGCATCTCATTACAAAATGTCCCCAGATGTTTAACTTGGTGAAAGGGAAACACAAATTTAGCACAGGAGTAGTTGCTCTCCTCCTGAGTCAGGCCTTTCAACAGCACAAAGCAAACAGAGCCATTCAGGGGGAAGGGAAAACACTGGCTGATGATGATGGCTCCCTGGAGTACTTCCAGGTTGAACCCCTGCTGCCTTCCAAATGCTTGTCAAGGCAAGGCTCAAGCATATACTAGTGTGCACGTGCCTCTGCAGGCTGGAATAGAGCCTTACAGCACCCCCAAAATGATCAGGATTTATGAAAATCTAGGCTTCCCCATCCACAGATTGAAGGGATAGGTCCAGATTAGGATTGCTCAGGGTGCAAAGCAAGTTTAAGGGTCATCTCTCCCTCTGCCTTCCACCCATTTGCTCATTCCCACCCCTCAGAAAAATCTCCTTATTTCCCCCTTACATTTACTCCACACAGTATGGATGAACACAAGCTTCAAAAACCTCAGTACAACAAGATTTGAATTTCTCAAGACTGTAAAATTCCACAGCTCTGAGCACAGCAACTGAATCAACACACCTGAGGGGGGCTGCAACCTCATGGAGCTGTGGGACCCTTTAAAAATTGCCGTAAGCTGACAAAAGCTTCATAATGTGGATCTGCACCCCTAGCAAATCCAGCAGGACTGCCATTTTATATAACCAAAATCCATACCACTTGGCTATAGGGACATAAAATTTCCATTTCTTGCCTGACTTTCTGGAGATGATGCTTCCCTTTGGAGTTCAGAACAGACTTAATAGTGTGGCTTTATACGAGATCAATCAGGGCACGGGTTTACAGCATATTATCTATTCTGCAGGACCAGGCTAGCCCATGTACTTGCTGTGCAATGAATGTGATGCAGACAAACTTGGTTTCACTGTGAGGTATGTATGTCACACTTAACACGCTGTAGTGCAGATGGTGGACACAGGCTAATACCATATGAGCCATCATCTACCTCATGGTAGCATACTTGAAATATTCTATGGCTTGTCAGAGCTTATTCATGTGTCCCCTGCCTATTTTGCAGCAGGCGTTGTCCTACCTTTGCCAAGCGTTCCTTAGGAGACTTGAAAACATCATTATATAAAGCAGTACAGGCATAGCATAACAGCTTACATTATTAAACCAAAAGAGTTTTTAAACTCCAATTTACTTTGCAGCTTCTACAGCTTTTGTTCAGATGCCACTGGCCCTGTCTCTTGAATTTTGCTGTCTTGATGAGATGTGAGGTTTGTTCCTTGCTGCACCATGTAAATGCACTTCTGGTTTTAATTTCAGAAGTGGACAGAAAGCAGCAATCTCCTAGACTTAGCTGGTGAGTAAAAAAAAAAAAAAAAAAAAAAAAAAACATTGAACAGTCAAGACACTTTGGCAGCTGAGTCATTTGCTAGAAAAGAAATTATCAAATAGAAAAATATATGGCTTGATTTGAAAGAGATAATTATTTTCTTAGCACATGTACCTCTCTGAGGGGAAGAGCCCAGTAGACGTAAAGGGAGAGCGAGCAACTGAACTCCTAACTACACSTGGTGATTTGTGATGCTGGACAAAACATTCTGGGCTTGGGCCAAAGTTTACTTTAGTGAATTGAGCTCATTCCCTGAATCTCCCTCTGACTATTTTCCCATTTGTACAGCACTGTTAAGGAGAGAGGCAATTTTTTATACCATTGTGAGACACGCTGAGATACTCTGAAATGTTCAAACCCAGGCAYAGCTAGCCTCAGCAACATGTGATTACTGTAGCAGAACGCCAGGTCTCCCTTTCCATGTCTAAGCGAAGATTTAGTAGCAGAGAAGACTTTAGCAAAACTCTGTTATTCTGTCCTTTCAAATTAATTTATCCGTTACTAAATTGCAAAAATCTAGTCACTTTCAACAGGTTTCCAAATCATTACTGTGACTCCCTCCTACTGTWTGCAAAACAAAGTTCTACTGATTTAGAAAACCAAACCAAAACAAAAATATTTAGAAGGAAACATGATAGAAAATAGAGCTGGAAATCTGTGGAAACCTTGTGCCTACCTCCCTGCACGCATTTCAGAACATGCCGTTTCATCTATTTGGCACTCTAAAAACTCTTAAGGGCAGGGCTTCTACAACTTCTGAAGGTATAAATTCCAGTGCTTTTTTACTGTTATAATAAAAAAAGTTTTGCCTAATCTGTAACTTAATTTTCCCTTGCTGCAAGAATGGGCCAGAGACTATTGTGATTGATTCAAACACATACAAATAAAGAAGCCCTTTCCCAAAGGGAAAGCGTACGGTCAACTTACTTTAATTACGTTACTCCACTGTTCCACTCGTAAAAGAGCTTGAAAATGAGTCTGCATTATGGCATAACACATCTCCTCAAAGTTGACTAATAGCGCTAAAAAAAGCGTCTCACATGCAAAGCTGACACCATTGAATAAGCTTTAACAACAGGCCAGTTGCTGACTATGGCTTCACAATTGACCTGCTGGATGACTTTAGCACATCATTTCAGATTGCCCCTTAATTTTCTTTCCTTCTGTTGAAAGTACAATAATCACCTTTTCCCTCCATTGAAACTTCTTTGAAATCTCTGCATAGGGCAGATATCTAAATACCAGGGTCCATATCCATAAATGCAGTTCCAATGAAGTAAGTGGATAGTAAGCACTTCTGGATGTAACAGCTTTGTAATTCCTGAATGCTTCACCACAAATCTGGTGACTCAGGAGATTCCATGGGTGTTCCCTTCATCCAGAGCTCTAGGATTGCCTGAGCCAGAGCCTAGTAAATAAGTACTGTAACTGCCAGCCCCTTTGTAAGAATGTACTTAACAACAGTGTGATTTACAGTGAGAATTATTACCCACGCTGTCCAAAATGAAGATCTTTTATGACACAGACCTGGCAAGCATGAACAGCTGCTGCTAGGTGTGCAAAGTCCCTCTTTGGGCTTGAAACTCCCTGCTGGGCATGGAGGGACTGCAAGGCCATCAGAACAGAAGTGACCTATAGAGAAGAAGAAAACAACACGTGGTTCAGAAACAACATTCTGGACAACTCAGACTTGGAGTAGAGTGGCAATGGGTCTCCTGCATGCTGACACATGCGTGCGCGTTGCGGGGGACAAATGGGAAAGCACAAGTGTTTGCTGGCTAAATCATATCAGGGTGTATGAACGCTGTACCCTGAGAGCAAACATGAACATGCTCTGATCTGGCAGGATACAAACGCACCTTCAAAGTAAAAACAGGAGAACCAATTGTGTCAGCACAGTACTCAGTCTGAGCTAATACAATTAAAAAGGATTTATTAGCACAAGCTCAAAGCAAAGCTAAGGTGGTAGTAGTGTCCTAAAATGAAACAGCTGTTAGGCAATACAGCACTACACAGTTTCCCAGAGCCTACTTAAGCTTTGTGCGCTCAAAAGCAGCAAAGTCCAGGATGGTCCCTGGTAAGCTACTGATGAAAACAGCCTAGAACCTGCGTAGGATTGCTGGCCGGTAAGTGCACTTTCTTTACTTACACATTAAAAGGGGTTTATACCTAATGGCAATGAGGTGCCAGATCCACTTAAAGGAATGGAAAGGAGGCCATTACAGTAGGCTGCATTTCAAACAAGTCTTTCACAGCAGTGAGCAAAATCGAGTAACAGGTGAAATCAAAGATGGATAACCCTCGCCCATTCATGTCTGTCTGTCCCTCCAATTCCAACCTTTTTACTCACTAAATCAGTATATGTCAGCAGCTAAATTGTCCTGCACTGGGGGCAAGGGCTATCTGGAGGAAGCAGGGGAACCTGCTCCAGAAAAGACATTTTAAGATGTTTAAAGCACTTGAACTTTCAAAAGGTCACTATGTTAGATAGAGAAAGGATTTTCCTGTGTTTACACTGAGAAAAGACAAAGCTCAAGAAGCACAGGGCAGAAATCCAGGAGCAAAGCTTTCTACTAAAGCTAACCAGCAAAAAATGAAAAGAAAGCTTTGAAACTCAGTAATGTTTTCAAACTTCAAATATTCAAGTTTACAAATCATTATAAGCATTTATGGCAAGTTGCAAAAAAAAAAAAAAAAAAAAAAGGGTGGGTGGGGTGTTCATGAAATTTGACAATTTTTTCTGGGTTTGCTTAATTTTGAATGAATATTTTCTTGAGATTTAGAATTTCAAAAGCATTTCAGTCAGCTCTTGTTTGTTGAAGGCTGCCATTTAAATGATTGACTGTTCTTTTATCCAAGAACACGTTCATTTCAGGAGTACAAAGCTGCTGCAAAGACTATAAATTGCTTCGTTCTGCAATATAAGCAGAGACACATGGACATCGTCAATGGAAGAAAACAGCGGGTCACTTACTTTATTTAAAGCAGCACATTACAGCTAGCCCAATCTTTCAGGTTTTGGAAATTTTGACAAGATTTGAAAAATAAATTCTCGTCAATTTCCTGTCTAAAAATGTTTCTTCCTTTTGTAGAACCGAGCTGGCAAAGAAAATCCAAACGTTTAATACGTCATGACATTTTTTAATTCAAAACATACAATGGAATTTCAAGCCAAATATCCAAGGTAGTTTTATTAGTTAGCATCATTAGAGTTAATTGTTCTCTCTTTCTCCTCCAATTCTTCTGCTCTCTCCAAGATCATGGGCATTAAAGATCAGCTGAAGTGTTCCTGCTACTGCTCTAAGGACCACATTCCTCTCCCCAGTTCAATACACCACCTTTCACTTAAAATCCTTCTGCCAGTTGTACATGTAGTGAGGAAATGATCATATCCAGCTAGAATTAATTACTCGTTCCAAGTAAGATTTTGTAGAATTTGATTATCAAATGCTTTACTGAACTCCAGATGGATATTTGAAGAATGATTTAAAAAAAAAGTAAAGAAAAAAGAAAAAAGGATTTAACTGTGGCATGATAGCGCCACTGCTACATTGAAATATATCGCTATGTATCAGCATAACAATGACGCTTCATTCACACGCACGTAATACCAAGTACACAGATTACATATAAAGTCAGTCAAAGCATGGAAAAGGATGTCGGGAGTCCTCAGGCCTCTCCTGCTTGTGATGGTATTCAAACTCCCTACCATCTAAGGGCTTTGCAATTGGGCTGGATGACTTGTTCAGATTTAAAAACACAAGAGGGACTAATTTCAACACTGAAGCATTGAATTTCATCTGAAACATGGGATACTCTGTACATATTTAACCTGTTGATCATCTGCGCGGAGATTTTCACTTGCTCTCTCCAGGTTTTGTGGTTGATACACTGGAGGTGGAACCTGACTGCAGCCTTTGGCTGATCTTGCGCTACAAACGATAATAATACAGTAGCAAATCTGTCACTCTAAAATCCATGCTCTAACATGCCCATATCTGTTCACTTGTTCAAATGTTTGGTAAGTACAATTTATAAATACTTCCTTAAGTCCAAAGAAGCCAGCGTTTCCTGACTTTTTTTTTTTTTTTTTTTTTTATGGAGCCATGATTAGTTCCCTGGCCCTCTACAGAGCACAGTAAATAGTAAGTGTAATATGATACACGTCCACAAAACCACCATCACTTCCCATGTATGACTGACCCTGCGAGAGATTAATTGTTTGCTATTCATACCTAATCCCGGGCACTGGAAATAAGAGAACTCCTCTGCTCTATTCTCTCACCTGTATATTATAACTGGATCTAAACTACTGAGATTTTGGTCTAGCACGATGTCTTCAGCTACTCTGTTTCTCCTTCTACTGGACAATGCGTAAGGTACCCAGAGTACAGGAACTCTTCATTATTTAATAAGGGGGATTCTAATTACAGACATAAGAATCAAGTTACCGGGTTTAGTGACTCTGCAGGAGGCACCTGGAGCCATTCATTAAATAGTTCATCTTCACATGCAGTACAGGGCTTACAGGAGAGAGAAAAGCTTGGTAGGACTGCAGATCACAAACTGCATCCCTGTAGTGACATTACATGTCCTTTTACAAAATCACAGCTACACCATGCTCTTGCTGTAAGGCCTCTTCGCTAGAGTTCAGGTGGGCTAGGAAATGTGAGTTAAAGTTTGAGGGTATGTGGAGGGAATTATCGGCAATATTGCTGCTACCTGCAGCACCAAACTCTTCCTATTACCAAGTTCTGTATTGAAGAATGGAATGGAATTTACGTGGAGGGCCTCAGAGGAGTACCAAAGCACCACACTTTATCACAGGAAACAAGCACAACAGAAATCTAACCTTGRGCTATGAAATCCTCACTAGGCTTATACTCATTCTCTGGAATGTATAAGGGACATGCCAGGATTTTAATGCTGCAGCAAACTCTCTCTTTCTTTATGGGAAACTACGCCAAGTGGCCATTCAGTACTAGAACAGCTTAACCTGCACTCTCACTGAAGAGTGGCAGGCTACCAGCCTGGGCAAATCCAAAGCTTTGGGTTTTTGTATCGGGATTATTCCCAAATAGCAAATGCTCCCAGAATGTAACTTAAGGTGGCTTCCTGAGTTACTCCATCGTTTCCTTTGATGGATGTTTTTGGTTAATTAGTCATGTGAAATGACATTCTATGCCTGTCATAATTCCAAAAGATAATCGTTCTGCAACAAAAACATAGTCCCTCCTAGTCCGTTCCCCTGCTGCCTAATTCTGCATCAGCATCTCAGCGAGGGATTCCTAACGCCTACAGCTGTCACCTAGGAATACAGCACCCACTATAAATGGGTATTTGTGATGGCCAGTGAATCAAGGTCCTGAAGCGGAGAAAGCTGTAACGATGTGTGAATCAATTTTACAGATGATCAGTTAAAATCACAGAGTGAGAGCGCTGCTTTCTATAGGGAAAGAGAAAGCAAAAGCTTCCCTCGTTGCTCAGCAACACTTGCACATTCAGACATACTAGTTTATGTCCCATACCTCTCCCATAAACCCAGCAAATGCGATGACTATCAAAACCAGCTATGATTATCGGTGTTCTCTCATTTTCATTCTCTGCTTTTCATGAACTCTTCTGGACGGCATCTGCTTTATCTCAGGAATTATTTTTTAACCTCCAGTTTTACTGTGACACAAGGAGCCTCTCGCTGTTCCAATACTGCCAGCTAGGTTTTACCAGAGCAAAAGGTCATTTCAGTCTCCTTAAGTTCTATGTTTTAATCACTACAGAAGATGCTCGTGGGATGTACTTACCTGCTGGGCATGGCTGGCATAGCAGAGTGTCTTCAGTTGAGAAAGAACCAGGAGTGCAGGTTACACAATGAGTGCGGCTTGGATTTGGCTGCTGACCGGCCAAACAATGCTAAGGGGAAGAAACATAAATTCATACCACCAGAAGTCTAATGGCCATTGCTGTCCACAGCTGCGTCCCAAGGAGACCTGAGTCAGGAAAAAGCCCACTCCTGCATTCTGTCTCGTGCTTCCTCCTTCTTTGCCCTCTCCTCCTTTCCCAGCACTGCTTCAGCTCTATTCTCCAGGGACAATTTCGAGAAGCAAAAATGGTACTTCAAACTCCAAGCTTCTTTGGGTCCTCAGCTGAGGGTTTTAGTGGCAGCAGATGATCTGAGCACTAACATTCTCAGAATTTAGATGAGAAATATTTATTTCTCTTAATACAGGCCACTTGCGGAAGGTCTTAGATCTACTATACCGCTGAAGTGTTTTGAACGCTTTTCTTTGATGCAGAAAGGTCCGTATCCTACTATTAAACCAGGGAAGCCTGTCTTCTCTTGACAATACATTCATGTTCAGGCCCTGCCTGTCCGGCAGAATGAAAATTTGCCCTTGGAGAATAACGTGCCCATTCTGTACCTGTCTGCTCCGTCCATCTAGGCAGACGTATCTCTCTGGACATTCCCGACATTCCAACTCTCCCTCTGGCAAATACCGACCAGGACCGCAGCTCCTCTGCACACCGCTATGTGGATCACATGAATAGCCATCTGGACATGCACGGCACCCGGCTCCACTCTCTAGGCTGAGATAGCCATTTGGACAAACCTGCAGTGAGATCACAAAGAACATCAGATCCACAGAAACATATTCTTTGCATAAATAATGTAAAACAGCAGTTTCAGACACCCTCAGCTCAAGTGCCAGAAAGAAAGGATCTTGGATCGTTTTCAAAATCTGGCCTACGTACTCTTGAGAGCTCCCAACATGTGTTTTTTACTGTCAGTGGTGTAAACAACAAATAGAGGGTGCGCTGCTTGCTGTCTACCTGGGAGGACAACCTGCTTTTTCTGAGCCAAATCAGAGCCAAATACAGTGCAGGAATTTCCTGAAAAATTTCAAAGCAGTCTGCAAAATCTGGGAAGAAGCCTGAAATCAGATGATTCAAAATACATGGAAGTAGAGGCACAAAGTACTACTTCACCTGCGTGCTCTCTTCCCCTGTCCTTCAGCTTACCTGGCAGGCTGTGATGTCTGCTTGAGCAGTAAGTTCATTGGCTGTTCCCAGCGGGCATTTCCTTGCAGCTGCTTGACCCCCTGGGCAACTGGATCAAAAATAATGAARTTATAAAATTAAATTCTTCCACTTCTTTGGAATTCCATCCCCTACCAGCCAGTAGGGTGTTGTGTAGATACAGGAACATCCCCCTCACCAACTGCTCAAACAAGTGCTCTTTTAGCCACAGAAGCACGGATTCAAATCAGACCCCTCCAGAACGTCAGAGGATTCTAACACATATACAGGAGCTCAAGGTGCATCGCTTGGATTGCACATGCAAGGACAGAATTTGCGGTAGGGGATGGGGCAACTGACCTTAGGGTTCAAGACAGCCTGTACAAAACCTGTCTTTCATAATCTGGTTTGAGATTGTGTCTGAAAACTCCACAACGACCATTTCTACTTTCATTTGAAGTGAGCCGCGTGTGGCAGAGAAAGCAGCCTTAATGATTTTCTTCTGAGGAACAGAGCATGCCGGTGATGATACACCAGAGTTTCGGACAGCTTTACCAATGGAAAATGGCTCATCGAGGGCTTGCTTGCAACAAAGCCCCAGGTTGGCTGATTCTGTGTTGGGTTCAGCACCTCTGGAAAGCAACCAACAACCCCCTGCAACTCTCTGTTCTTTGTACCCAGACTTCTCTGTGCCCAGCTTACGTCACATTTTCTGACTGGCATATCATAGAATCATAGAATCATTAAGGTTGGAAAAGACCTCTAAGATCATCAAGTCCAACCATCAACCCAACACCACCATGCCCACTAAACCATGTCCCTAAGCGCCTCATCTACACGTCTTTTAAATACTTCCAGGGATGGTGACGCCACCACTTCCCTGGGCAGCCTGTTCCAATGCTTAACCACTCTTTCAGTAAAGAAATTTTTCCTAATGGCCAATCTAAACCTCCCCTGGTGCAACTTGAGGCCATTTCCTCTCGTCCTATCGCTAGTTGCTTGGCAGAAGAGACCGACACCCACCTCGCTGCAACCTCCTTTCAGGTAGTTGTAGAGGGCAATAAGGTCTCCCCTGAGCCTCCTCTTCTCCAGACTAAACAGTCCCAGTTCCCTCAGCTGTTCCTCATAAGACTTGCTCTCCAGACCCTTCACCAGCTTCGTTGCCCTCCTCTGGACACGCTCCAGCACCTCAATGTCCTTCTTGTAGTGAGGGGCCCAAAACTGAACACAGTATTCAAGGTGCGGCCTCACCAGTGCCGAGTACAGGGGGACAATCACTTCCCTACTCCTGCTGGCCACACTATTCTGATACAGGCCAGGATGCCAGTAAGTAAGTAGCCAGGACACAGAATGAATTTTCCAGGGGAGGATTCCCTGCACCGGGGGCCAAAGACACCTTGTATTCTTCTTTTAAGCTGAAAATCAGCCTCGATTTTGCTGCTGCTACGAATGCAAATAACATTCCTGCCCCTCCTAAATACACGCTACACAAAACACACAAATACACAATACACAAAATCTGTCCTAAGTAATCTCAAAGGGAATCTGATTTTGTACATTCCCCACAAACACAGAGACTATCACGCATTTTACTGGGGCTATCGTGCTGAATCATCAATCACTCCCATTGACTTCAAGGGGAGCCACGAGTGCCAATTGCTGCAGAAAGCCCTGAATGGCATTTTAAGTCAAAGACAGTGGTTTTCCTGGTCAGCTGATTATTCATCTATAGGGGACTGGCACTACGCTTTGTGCCCCACCTCCTGATTTGCATCACAAGATAGCGGTAAAAATGATGTCCCAAACATTTAACTTTCTTATTGCAGGAGTATAAGCGCTGAGCAGGAGGGAAGGAAGGAGACTTAACTAGAAACCTGTCGGACATTCCAAGCAGTTGCCAGCTGCGTAGTAATGTCCCTGCCTGCAGTCTATGAGACAGTGGGTCTGGCAGTCTATGCTGCAATCTGGTGAGAGGGAAGAGGCCCCTAAAAGAAAGCAAAAGAAATAAGTTTAAGGTACAAAGAACAAACATTCAAGACTCCAAGCTGAACGACCAGTTTTTATTACACCATGATGCAATATCTGCACAGCTTTGTCACTGGTGTTAACGGCACTAGTACTATTAATACAATAATTTTTACTAGCGGTGTTTATGAATGGGACACAGCATCCCACCGGCATAGTGACTAAAAAAGAAACAGGAAATATTGTAAGCCTGTCTTTTTAAAAAGAAAGCTGACTCAGAAAATCTCACGTTCCACAGCCAAATAAGCTCCTTGTTATCATTATTACTGTTACACCTACATGAATTAGCTGACTTCTCAAAACCACACAGAGTGTACCAAAGCTAGAAATAAACCTAACTTCTTGGGTTTTCCATTCATCAATGCTATTTCCCTGTCCACTATCGCATTCACTCTTAAGCTTTGCTGGCTAAAATTAAAGAAAGGTTTCTCTTCCAGAATTAAAATCTGTTCCCTTAAAATTTCTAGGTAAATGTTCTGAGCACAAAATTCTGGGGGAAATCCCAATAGAATTTAGATAAGCATCCCAATTTCAGATGTTTTATCAAACTAAACCAACTACCCTCTGTAGGTAGCAGAGAGCCTTTTCCATGTCTCTATCATCTTTTGAAAAGGTCCCATTTTGTTTGCCAGAAAGTTGAAAACTTAAGTTTTCAAGAGAGCGCAAACAGCACAGTCTGATGGAAAGAGCCAAGGGATGAAGGAGGTACTGTACTGCTGTGTAATCTCAACCAAGATACTTCGTCTTTCTCTACTTCAGTTATCCAGTCTACACAGTCAAGGCAATTTTACCCATTCCTCTTTAGGAAGTCTCTTGACATCATGTTCTATAAGAGAAAGATGATTAATACTCAATAAAGAGTAAGATACCTGAAACCTGAATTTAAAGAAGGGAACGAACACTGAATTACTACTTCTCTTTTTGCACTTCTTACTTTCATTTTGCAAGCCTATTAGATTTAAATTTTCGTATGCCACTGTCCTAATGAATTTCCTTGTTTTGAAAAGTGAGCTTCACTATGGTAACCACAAGGATTTCACATGAAGTTCCTCACGAAGGGCTTCTCTGTGTGCCTGTGCAACAAAAAATGAGTGTGCAGGGTGGGGAGGAGAGTTCCAGTTGGTTTTTTTTTTTTTTAATCTGTTCCATACTCAAATAAGCACCTTACTATTATTATTATTGTTACCTGAAAACACTAACACATTCAATTTTTTTTCTGTCTTTAGAAAATTAAAACGTCTTGGTGAATGCATCCCCCCATCTTCTCTACCGTTCTTCTCCCTGAATGAATTCCTAAAAAAGACTGTGCTTTTGAAAGAACAGCAGCCACACTCATCGGTTTATAACCAGAATGAGCTAAACAACTGCCATCTCTAATACCTTATAGCTTTCAGAAAGTAACAGTGTCGGCACCAATTAAAAAAAAAAAAAACAACAAAAAAAACCCAACCAAAACCAAACAAAAAAACCCCAACCAAAACCAAAAACCAACCAAAGAAAGAAGGCTGCCTGTATAAGAAAGATACCCACTCACCTCTCAGGAAGATCCTAAGGCTACAGAACAAAATCAGCCAACTCAAAGCATTAGCCATGGGGGCTAGTAAGCAGTTCTTAAAAACAAACAAACAAACAAAAAAAAAATGCTCAGAGCTTATGTTTAAAGTTTGTCTTGAGCATCTCGTGTTGCCTTTGTTGAAGCCCAGTGTAACCAAATCCCTCCCAGGTAATCACTTTCCAATACAGCGTGAAGTGAAACGAACACCGAGCTGCAGAAGGAAAAGCAGCCGAAGAGTTAATTCCATGGAAACTCCCCTGCAGCACTACTGATGCTAAAARGTGAGAAAACTCGTTTAAACATGAGATAACGTATACCTTTCAAGCATCCACTAGGCAGGGAGCTTGAAAGTATAGTTGCCATCATCTTGCAGATCTGGCTGGCTGCCCAGCAAGATGACCCCACAGGGTCACAAATTTCTTCTTTTTCTTCAACACCTAGGTGCAATATTCCCTGTTTGCCAGCTATTTGTTCAACAACTTTAGGTTCTTCCTGGAATTTGAAAACCTGGATAAACTCTTCCTGAAACAGGATTCTCCCTTGTAACATCTACTATCCACTAGCTAATTTTTCCTTTTCCAAGATAACTCTTTGATGATGTACAAGGCCAAATTTCATCGCAGCTACAGCAGTGCTAGGGAGCAAACAAAAATCGTAATTCTACTGCGATAGTAAACAAGCAGATTGTATCCTGAAACCATTTCATGAACGTGCAACTTCAGAACAGACTTTTTTCTTTTTCAACGCATTCTCATACTTTTAGAAATAACATGAAAAACGCAAGGTTCAGTACCCGCTCCAATGAAGATTGCAGAGAGAGGATCTTTTTTTCTCTCTAATACCCTCTCTTTGTTCTGCT
Organism: Phoebastria nigripes; assembly: GCA_035582835.1. Classification (NCBI taxonomy): domain Eukaryota; kingdom Metazoa; phylum Chordata; class Aves; order Procellariiformes; family Diomedeidae; genus Phoebastria; species Phoebastria nigripes. Next base: position 3,145,412 of record JAYKAV010000334.1, on the reverse strand, counting down.
TTCCCTACAACTTCCTGGAAGCCAGAGACTGATGAGGACTTTGGAAATGGTTTGATTACTGGCGCTAGGAAAGAAAAAAGCTCTTCCGTCTTCCAAGTTTCACACTGACGTAATTCCAGTCCAAGGTTAGTTGTTGGCTCACATGGAATTATTGGGGAGCACTGCTGTCCGAAAACCAAATAGATCCTCCTTCTTCCATGCCACTGGAGCGTCTATAAAGAAACCTGTACGGCTACTGACGTGTCTTCTCGCTTCTGCAAGCCTTTCAGAAGGCAGCTGAGGACAACTGCAGAGATCAGCGAAAGCAAAGCTCCCATGGGGAGCGTCGTCCTGCCACGCACACAAGGAATTTCCCTCTACGGCCGCCTAACTTTGCTTTCTGAAAAACGATCTTCACAGTTTGGACCAGAACATAAAGTGCACGTCATCCTTGAATTGTTCAGGCCCCCTAATGCAAGATTATGTCAGAGCATCTCAGCCAGCAGGGAGCAGGAGCTCTAACCATCATGGCTGAATGCCTACAAAGAGGCCTCATGCCTGTCTTCCTAACTAGCAAAGCACCATCTGTTGCACTTTATAAAGTCTTTAATTAAACTCCTCCAGTAGAACTCAGATGTGTCTGTTTCTTCCTATTCTACAAACAATTCCTGAAAATCTCTGCAATTATCTTATGTTACAGACAAGAACCGCCAATTAAAACCTAATCAACGCAGTGTAAAGGCAGGCACGAGGCCAAGTGCTTCTAATTTTCTTCCCATTTTCGACCTGCTTGTCCCTCGTACTTCAGAAAGTTCAGAAAAGATGGAAGATGCAATAGAAGGCAGAAAAGATAAGAAAAACAGATTCACTTTGTCTCGTTTCCAGTTCACTAGTTAACTATGGAATTTTCAGTTTTATGCAGAGGTAACTCACAGGTCAAATTCACCCCTGTAGCATGTGCTAGGAGTAAGGCAAAGAAGGATCTGCTATTTAACTGCAGTCTCATTTGAGGGATGAAATACTGACCTCGTGCTCAAACGTGGTCCTTCCTCTGATCAGCCCAACTGGAGCTCTGAGAAGGTCAGCGATTTGCTTTATGTCACGCGCCCTGCTAGTACAGCACGAAGCCATCGAGGCTTCCCAGTTCTGAACTCTAAACCTCTCAAAACAGGTTCTGACATCCACTGGATCTGCACCAATTTTGAATAAGCCCACTTCCGCTGTCTCTGCCACAGTGACTCCTAGTGTTAGCAAAAAGAAGAATCTGGCCTGACGTACTTCTCTTCAAGTGCACTGCTACAGAAATGAACTGCTGCGAGAACAGCAGAATAACCTGGGACTCTCTCCAGGACACTGCGATTTACTTTCATACGGCAGTAGCATCATTCATCTGAAACATCACAAAACCCCRTACAGTTTACACTGATAGTAAGCCATAGCTATCTATTCTTGGCTATAAAGAAAACAGAGCCCTGCTATTATTTCATCCTCTTCTGTCAAGAAACAAATAGACGCAGATTGAATTATAAATCTAGGCTGTTAGACGCGACGCACAGAAACGTGAAGACGACTCCGGCAAGGAAAATAAATAGGCACGTCCTTTTCTCGGTTGCAGGCGTTGGAGGCCTACCAAGTATCAGCATATTCATTCCTCTGGRATACAAAATAGCTCAGCTTCCAGAACTGACACACTCATCTTCTCTCCACCAATGACTTGACTATTGCTTCAGCAGACCTGACTGTATTTGAAAAGGCTCCTATTTTTCTTGAACTGTTTGGTCAGTCCTAAAGAAACCAGTCAGCCCTGTAATATTAGTAGTCCTTCACAAAACAGGAAGGCACCATTTTTCTTGATTTGAACACCAAAAAACCGTTCTGCTCAGCTCACCGCCAATAGCAATAAATTCCCGGGTGTGTATGCAGCAGCACTACCTACGTTAGGGCAGGAAGATTGCCCTCTTGTGGCGAATGCACCAGAAGGGACGGGAACGACCTCGAACCTTGCAGAAAGCTACAATCAGGTAACCCTGAAATTAGTTACCATTTCCACGTAGGCAATTTTCCTCAGCCATCAAACCTGATAAAATATCCATTTTCTAAATGAAAAATACGCAAATACCCAAAATTGCACATCTCATTTCACCTACAGCAAGTCTTTCTGGGGGAAGGGGGGAAAGGAGGCACAGAGAACTCAAAAACTGGGGGAGAGGCAGGAGTTAGAAATCACACCGGGAATAGTTTTCTTACTGATTTGTATAGCTAGAAGTTCTGATAGTACCAACAGCTTATAGAGATTTCTCTTCAATGCAAAGGGAAAAGATCCGTAACTTTGAATCAAAAAACCTCTTAGTTCTTGTACAGAAACAGCAAGTACCTTTCAACTTCAAGCCACCACCTTGTCTCGTAAAACTGCAGGAAAGACAGCGATGGCTAAGGATGGAGCCTCCTCCCATCCACTTCCCCCTCTCTTTTCTTCCTTTTTTCGTTATTGTTACGCAGAGCTACTCAGAAGCCTGTGGATTAATACGTTAAAGTTCCACTTTTAGAGCTGCAAAGTCAGGGCTACATCTTTCTTGCATGCATACGTATATATATACACGCGCGCACACACCTCATAAAAAACAACTACGCAAATCCCTTCTAATGATACCCATAAGCCGCAGGCATAATTTACTGTGGGCTTATGGGCTGCTGCAGTGCTCCCCTAGATGTGCAATCCCAAGGATCTGTTAACACTTTGGAGAGAAAGACACGGCTGAGTATCACAAAATAATGACGCTTGCCAATACAAAACCTACAGATATACCGAGAGATGCTGCAGTGATACAGGGGCTATTTTCCTGTTGTACAGTCCCAGAGCAAGTTGAGCACTGACGACAAAAAATATGAGGTTTAACATGGGACAACCAAGTTCAGTGACACGTTAAGTATACGCAAGCACCATCACAGCCAGGGTGCCAACGCACGCACAACATTGAGCCATCCTTCCCAGGTGACTGACAGTTTTTCCCCTTCTGCGAGAAACGGCAGCAGAACAGCAGCATAAAAGTACACCATAGCTTTATTTTGCATGCTGCTTTGTATGCTAAACTTTATCCCTACCTAAGCTTACAAAGTTAAATGCTGAATTTACAAAGGCAATAAACTACAGAGAGAGAAAAATTAAATGGTATGACACAGAAAACCAGAAAGATCTTCAGACAAATTTAGATTAAGATGCAGTACAGCTTTCCCAGTCATCTCCAGCAGATACAGCATAGATGGCCAATAGATTAGGGGAGCGTAAAGCAGCAGTAGGGATAGGCGGGGAGGCAGAAAACAAGCGGGGAATCCTAGGTCCAGAGGAATCAACAGCAAAACACTCCTGGATTTCTACAGGGCTAAGATTTCACACAACGCTGCATACACCCAACGTCAAACCCGCTTACGTTAAACTCCACTTTGAAAGAGACCGGTGGGACTCACGAGAAGTAACAGAAAGTCGCTGGATCAACAAAACCTTACAGCACTCGAGTACAAACACAGAGCGTCAGAGACAGCAAAGATAGACAAAGGCGCTCATCCAAAGAGGCTCGGCTGGGAAAAGCTGTCTTAACCACAGGTGCTCGTAGCTTAAGTGAAAAACGTTGATAAAAACATAGTCATTAATTTCTCTCAAACAGGCAAGACATGCTTGGTCTGCTCCATACCTATACCCATTGAGTAGATAATTCTGTCTCCTGTCGAACCCCAAATCAAGCTTGAAACGCTTTGCTAACTGTTGTACGCCAGGTCAGAGCATTTATCCTGCTGCTACCCTGTCTTTGACAAGGGTTAGCAGAAAATGCTTATATTATGAGACAAACCACAGCAACTGGGCAGGAACAGACCAATCCCTGCCTCAGTGTACTCTCCCACAGCTTTTAATTTTCTCTGGTAAACATATACTTATGAAACRCAGCCCAGGGCTGACCCTGGACATTGTCACAGGGCAGACAACGCTTCCAAAATTTCATAAAGCCCACTTCATCACAGGATATATTTCTGTCAGTGGCTTCTTAGATAGCTGCACCCTGAGAGGATTCAGGCAGCATTTGTTAAAGTGATTACACAATTATACTGCAACTAATGAAAATTACACTCTGGTGAGACACTGCTGAAAACCTCTTATTTCTTTGTATTGTCCTTAGTGAGAAGGGGACAGGAAAGGCTAAGTCCCTTTTGATCTCTGTTGCCCATACCCCTCACTTTTGGTTGTGCCCAGCAGCAATGATAACTGTCGGTGTCTTGCAGTTCCTGAGCCTGACATCACACAGAGATTTGTTGTCAAAAAGGACACCCGAAATCACACCCAACAGTGAATGCTGCCTTCTGAAGTTTCTGCTGCTGCAACGCTGCCAGAAGGCGCAGGGGGAAGGTGGCTTAACAAATGTGTTTTGTGCATTGCTGAAAAGTAAATAAATAGACAAAAATGTAATCACTGCTGTTGATTTAGCACTACTGTCTCTTGCTTCAGCAGAATGATTGGATTGTAAACTCAGTGAATCAAAGCTGACTCCTCAGAAAATGAACCCAGAGAAACGGGGCCAGTGCTCAGTTACCAAAGCAAGCTAATGCTGACATTAGCTAGAGGAAGCAGGACAAATGTGCAGAGGGTTTGCCAGAGAGACCAAGAGAAGCACTTTTGAGTATAGAGAATAACAAACAGGGCTGGCTACAGCTCCGTTGTATGCCAGGGCAATCCCAGGCTGGAATGAGACCAGCAATGTAGAAAACATTTTGGAAAAGCAACACAGGGATTCCATAGCTTTGCTACAAAGCATCCAAATTACTCTGTTCAGACTTTGTGGTCAAGTGTAGTCATTTGGCTTCTCCCTGAGCAAGCCTGAAGGGCCCCAACCCTTTGCTGTCTCTTGTCCAAGCTAAGAAAGGCAGCCTAGGCATTCCCTGCCAATAAGCACCGTAGTTTTGACAGAGAGAGAATGGTGCCCAGAGGTTGACACAGGATCACAGAGTTACAGAGAGCAAAGTAAAATGAGCAGTGCTGATGACCACATTCAAAGCTGGGACAGGTTAGGATCAGGAAAGGGCTGAACTAAAACAGTGTAAGTATCAGGCGTGAATCCCAGGCACAGGGATTAATTCCATCTCCGCTGTTATCAGGCTGGGATAATAAAACACTTGATGCTACTGAAGTGTTGCCTGCTTGTTTGCCCCAGGAGCCCTTTCTCATTTCATGTTTATAGTACAACAATGGATCTTCATTTATTGCTGTTGGTAATAAAACAAATGAGAACCCCCAACACCTATAGCCTTTCCCAGTAAATGCTCACTAATTTTGAATAAAGCAACACTTCCCAACCCTGTGAACAACAAAAGCCCCTTAAAACCTGTTGCAGAACTGTAGCATGAAATAGGGGAAGCGTTGTGGCTTGACTTTTATTTTTAAAAAATGGTAGCCCCAAAAAACTCTACAGAGTTCATATGGAAAACTGTAGCAGAAGAGTAAGTGAAGCATCTCCAAAACTGTCCCTTGAGAAGTTCTTCAGACCGAATCCCTCACAGCAGAATGAAGAAAATTAGACCCACAAACACCTTCATTTTACTTCCATTACAGGAGATTTGAGTAGTGCAGTCCACAYGTGGATTCAACACACGGATAGGCTACAGTGGGCAAAATAAACATAGGCAAAGTAATAGCTAGGGCGTGAGCAAACATAGCTCACACCCTATCAAAGTACATCAGATATCTGTAAATACATAAGCTTCTAGGCACTGGTGAAAGTATTTCAGTTGTTGGGAAGGAGTGTTACACCTCTATATAGACTCTTCTGTAATAGTGTAGCCTGGTTACAGAAAGCTGCATTTTAAATGCATCTGGGAACACCATCCTTGACAGTAGATATGTATTACGTATGTACATTCCCCTTTTCTATACAACAGGACTAGAAATCTGGTACAGGATAACAGAATATAGAGAAAAGGTGGTCACTTAGTACGAGTATCCAAGAAAGCAGTAGAGTAGAGATGGAACAGAAACACCACTGCCAGTTGTACATGCCAGCTGGGGGTGTTGTTTCTCCCCAACTTCTTTCTACATGTATTGAGTAGGAAAGGGTTCGTAATAGCATAGTCTGAAGGCCCATAAACATACTAGGAAAGTGTAGCTTTGATTTAATAGCACAAAGCAAACCAGACAAGAACAAACAGGAGTCCAGATAACCCAAACATTCCACTTTTGTATATGCATAGAGTGGCACGCAGTCCAGAAAGGATCACAACTTCAAAGGCTCCTAACAGCACCACATCTGTCTTTTGGGAGACCCCATTCACACATTTTATTGGAAAGCAAGATTGCTACTATAGCAGAAAAGCAGCACTAGCTGCCGACTCAAACTTGCAGTTTTATTTGAAAGTGCCCCTGCCACTCCCATTAGATATTGTTTTGCCTATGTTCTTAATTAATACAATCATACTTCATCCTGCAGCAGGTACCAAAACAAAGGCAACAGCCTAATCACTACAGATTTAAATATTGAAAAGTGTGCCACCTGTCCCTTTGAACAAGCAAGTCTCTTCTTCCAGAGGACAGAAAAGTTTAAAGCCTAGTACATCCTCTTGAAACCAGGATCAATTCTGTCACCCAGAAGCAGCAGAAGTAACTCCCTTTTTAAACCCCGCCAAGACCTCACAAAAGGTCTCAGCTAGGGAAACTGGATCACGTCAGAAGTCTCCAAGGCCAAACTAGCAGCTCAAGTGCCAAAGCCTAGAAAGAAAAAGAGACTGAAGTGAGTGCCAGAAACAGAATATAGAGCAACTAAAAAGAAATCTGGGCAAGAAAAAAGCCTTTCAAAACATCAGGCTGGTAATTTATCAAAAGCTGCAAGTGTTATATTAAGGGACCTCACATAACCCATCAGAGGCACTCGTAACGATTTCTCAGTCTCATCATCCTAAAGTACTAAAAAATTAGATGCTTCTAATGGAATCCTCAGATTCAGATTAAAGCAATGAACGGCTTTGACAGGACAGGATAGATGAAACAAACATGTCCATCCAGGAGGGGAAACTTCAAGGCCAGTCATATCCCATCAGGAATTTAATTGAAAGTCAAAAATTTTAAATCCACACACAGTGTCCAACTGGCTGAATGCAGAGATACAGAACATGCTACAACCCTTCAGGCAGCAGAGAGGTTGTTAAAGATAGTCATAGTACTACCATCATTCACCTCCCAGGTATGCCTGAGAAGGTCTCCTTACCATACACAAACTGCAACAGTTCCAGTGCTGTGTAATTTATATACTCTTCCACAGAGTCAAGAGCAGAGCCGGGCCTTCTGGGACACAGGCAGATTAACAGGTTAGGACACAGTTCAACACAGAGCTCCATGCAACTCAGCTGTCACACATGAGCTGCTCAGCTGCCTCACGTAACAGGTTCTTACAGCAGAGCAGTGTGAAAGCACTTACAAGGGAAAAGGGGATGACCTTGGGCAACTGATGCTGCCCCACTAGTTTCTTTCTGCATTCATGTCCTATTGTACCACTTCCAAGACTGGGACAAAAGGACATTTATTAAAACTAACTCCCTGTCAGGAAATACTACCTTTAACCTCCTTTAGCTAATACACACCACTGCAGCATCCTGATTTCAGGATCTTTTCAGTCTGTGGCTTGGACTCATTTTGCAACTCTGGACAAAGATGCTTGGATGCTTATTTATCCTTGCAAGCTTTATACAGCCTGGATTGTACAAGTACAGTTTGAGTTAAAGAGGTGCCTTACATCAGCTAGAATTGTTCTTTAAGAGCAGGAAAATAACAGTGTTAGATATACAGTACTGATTTATCCTCCACAATAAGGTGCCCAAACTCATTATTTCTCATTTTCTAAGCTTAAACACCTGGATAGCTACTTCACTTTATCTTACTTTTACTTTTTCTGTAAGAGTGTCAGACAGCTTTAGCAATTATGAATAAAAGTACTTGAAGACCTTAAGGTTGGTCCAGTTGTGCAGACTCCATTCTTTCAAGTGTTTGAATTCAGACCTCTTTTCCATTGCAATAGCTTCTATTAGCTTTTGCCACTGACTTTCTGAATCTCAACTCTATTTCCAGGAGGAACATAGCAGCACAGTCTCCAGGGCTACATCCAGTCTGGTTATAGGGAACTGAAGAGATGAAACTTCTTCACTTGCCTTAGCAACAGCTCTAAAGTGATCATTGAAATAACCTATTCCTTTTAACAAAGGCTATGCTGCTTATAATAGCGTTTCTTCTGCGCTGTTGAGTCACTGTCGTTCAGGAAGCAGCACTAGAAGTGCATTTGCGTTTTTCCTGAAAGATCCATTTTGCAGGCTTAAAAAGGAAGAAGTTTAAACAAGGAAGAGATCTCCAATTGGTGGCACTTTCAATGGAGAAACCGGGTCTGGAAAATTCTGCAAAATGAGACATGAAAAATCTCCATTTCTAAACTCCAGTACTCCTCATTGAAGAATTCTTACTCTTTTAAACAGAAGCAAAGATCAAGATCATACGGCAGGGAACAGTGTTTCTAGTACATTCTCAGAGCTGTTACATTTGTTTACACTCTCTCATGTTACCCAGTGTATTCTCCACATGAAAGTCCTTGTGAGTCAGGGCAGCAACTGTATTTTACACCTGGGATACTGAGGCACACTTGACGTAAACATCAAAAGAAGAACTTTTTTTGGTGCGCTATCACGTGCTAACCAAGGTACACACCTAACCCTTCAGGCATTTACATCATACTATTGTAGTTTGACAAGTTTTCCACCAAACAGATTTAAAGGATTTGCCTTAAGTTGCAGACAAAAGCCACCTGGAGTTGAGTGGCTTCCGCTCCATTAGATGACCAGTCACCTTCCAAAAGTGGCAGTGCTGTAGGATGCAACACTAAAAGCTTCTACAGATCTTCCTTTTAGTGCCTTGCCTAAGATCACAAAGAACATACAGCACAGCAGGAACTGAACTCATCTGAGGCCCAGAACTTAACTTTAGGACCTCCTCCTGTTCAACATGAGGAAAACAGTTCTGCAAGTAAGCAGTTCCATCTGCTATCTATTTTACCATAGTACCCGATTAAATGCATGAGATCCAAACACATATTACCCTATTAACCCCTTTAAAAAAAGCCATTTCCATCCAGCAAGCATCAGAATAGCCCCAGAGTAGACACTATCAGTGAACATTTAATCCACAGAAGTGCTGCATTTTAAAGAGTCTTTCCTCTGGGTGCTCCTTTAAATACCAGAGTGCACATTATAAGGAATAAACATGCAGTCACAGGCTAAAACAACTCTGCGCAGCCCTTCAGAGAACAAGTAGATAAGTTAACTTGGTTTTAAATATTTGTGTATACATTTGGACCTTGTGTTACATCCTTATCTGCAAGGTACTAATAAATCCTCCCATTCACTCCCTCTTGATACTCTTCCATTATCCTTCCCTTTCCCATACTCACACAAGTTGCATATGTCCCCAGGAAACTACTGCAGGAAGCTAAGTACTTAATACATTTATAATCAGTAGCCAACTGTCCCACAGATGCTTTACTTAGTTCACACCACCCCAACCTGTCTTATTTATAGAACAGATTTGTAGTCACACCTTGAGGCAACTGTCTTCCCTTTATTTCTTCCCACCACCACCACCACACTTTTCTTTCTAAAACCAAGGCTCGGGTTGTGAACCAGACCATTGAATTCTTTTTAATTCCTGTTTAACCTAGCACGAAATTGTTTTCCAGGCAGCAATTAATTCTGCCACAACTTTCCCCCTTGTTGGGGGATTTACTCCATCTGAGAAGACTATGCTAAACCATAGCTTCCCTTTTATCAGCAGTGTCATAACAGCTGTGTCAAACAAGCCCTTTAGCATCTCCTGTCAGTGTATTTCTGGAGGTAGTAGGTTAGCTTCTCTGAAACAAAATGGACAGACTAGCATATAACATGAAGGAATGATTGTCAGCTCACTATTAAAAAAAACTTTTAGAAAGAAAACATTTTATTGCAAAGGCTTTTTGGTTTCATTCTTTATAATTTCATGTTTACTATAAAATGCAAACTAAGTACCTGCTTCTCCCTAGTCTGCATTCTTTCCCTTTTGAGCTGCATTTTCCTTAGAAAAACAAAAGCAACACACCTTTTCAGAACAATTCATCTGGCTTACAAAGTGAACTAAATGTGGGTTTTTTTGAATAGAGTGGAGGAGTTGCATTTAAGTTTTGTACCTTCCAGTGTTGTGACAGTGTTTGACCCCCAGGTTAGACTAGTTGCCTTGTTATTACAGTCTGACTCAAATTCCTAAGCTTCCCTCAAACTCTTGTTTTCTTCTCTTTTTGCCTCAAGCCCTCATTTAGCCCCTTCCTATTACAGCATTGCCACTCCTGTCTTACCGCTTTCCTTGTGAGATTGTTTTGGCTGTGATCCTTACTCCTTCCAGCCACCATCAGTTTGTTCTGATTTTCCTACTAAGCTGGCACAACTGGAGAAATCCAAGGAGATTTTTGTCTGACTAGGGGAGGAGGCCCTCCACCTGAGCATAAACTTCACAAGAATCACATCTCCCTTCGAGGAGATCATACAGCTGACTTCAATTTGTTGATCATGACTTCTGCTGAACAAAGGTAGCAATAAATTCCTTTCCTACACTTCATGATCACTTTGAACCGTTCTTTAGCCATGGCAATAGACCTGGACATTTTCTTCAACACTTAGAAACTCTATTCTCAGCCAGTAATCCACTTTTACTTACTCTTCTAGCCATTCTTCATCATGAGCAAGAATGGCAGAATTTGGGCCCTCATTTATTAAAAAGCCCTCTTCATTAGGACACTTTTAGTCAAAATAACCCCAAAACTTACAGATRCGACTTCTCCCTCACCACATATCCCCTGACCCTAACCCATTTGGAAGTCTTAGCCCTGACAGACTCGCAAGTGTTACAGTTCTGTAGACACCACCACAGTAGCCAATCTCTTACAGGAAGAAGTGTCAGTCTCCAACAGCTGGACTCACTACAAGTCATCCAGCTTACCTAGAAAGACTGTTTGACCAATTTTCAAGAATACCACCAATCACATACTAGATGCTCTTACCGGAAATTCAAGTAAGAAAAAGATTACTTAGTGAAATTTCACTGAGTGAGAAACATTTGGCAGGGAGAAAAAGGACTGAAACCAACATCCTTGTTTTCTCTAGATATTTACCCATTTTGTTTACATTTGAAAAATGAGCGTCAATTCCACTTAAAAAAAAGCATTTTGTATTTAGGTTTTTCATGCTCAGTTCTCCTTTAAAAGCCACAAAGTTATTCACACAGCATTTGCTGTGAAAAGATGGTTTTCACTTCCATTGTTCTCCCATGCCGATCCCCCTTCCGGCAGAAAAAAAAATCATTTCAAAGCCAACTCTAAACAGAATTTGTATTCAGAACATTTATTGCTTTAATTCTTGTTTGCACATGAAACTTCCAAGAGCATCCCTCTTAGGGGACATCTGCAGCTTGCCAGCTAAGCAGCTGGCTGAGAGATAAGGCTCATGGGTTCTTTCCTCAGCTTACTCCATAGGAGTTCTCACCCAACACTCAAGCAAGCAAAACCTGAAGTCCAGGTCTGGGACTGATCTTGCTGCTACCTAGGATACAGTCGACACGGCTATCCTGCACAATGGAGAGTTCGGCTATCCCTACAAACTCAGAGTAAGTTAACAGGGAAGCATAACATTRGACAGATACAAGCCAAGTCTCAGGAGCAGACCAGTGACGTTCCTGTAGCACAGCACACTCTGATCTAGCCAGGCTGTATACCGTGGATCAGAGCTAGCTTGTTTAGCAGCAGCTGAAGACCTTTGCAGTACACTGTTCTGCGCGGTGACGGTAAGGCCAGTAAAGATCTGCCACCTCGCCTCCCAGCTTCAGGTTCCATTCTCATGGAACAGGTTAGCAATACATGCACACAATTAATGAAGTAGATTCAGCTGATACTGATAGTTGTAAGGTATGTACCACTCCTATCTTGAAGTCTTTCAATTGATTAAGCCTTCACAAATAATTTAGCATAGATTTTGAAAAGCTCTATGACCTCAGCCAAAATGCTTTGTAATAACACCAACTGCTGGGGCTTTTGTTGTGAAAATCAGTTTGGCTTTGAACCTAGTTTCCCCTTTGTGATCCATTTAGATGCACAGCAGACTACAGCTGGCATTTCACAGCACTATCAAAACTCCAAACCGGCACTGCCTTCCAACATTTTCCAAGCCAGGAAAAGCACAGAATGTCTGCCCCTTTTATTCTCAAGTCTCCACACCTGGAAGTGTCACACTTGGCCATCTATACCAGCACTGACATTACAGTGACCAGGCAGGAAAAAAGTGACATGCACGCATTCTCTTTAGGGTAGGCCTTCACAAGCTCGGGCAGCGGCACTGAAACATGTTGCCTCTACGCATACGGTCAACTAGTATGAAAGCAGCCCACAGCAATAGTGACTAAAAGCTTTACCATCTGATAGCTGTTCAGTGGATGAAGTTAGGTACAACTTCACAGTAAGAGTCTCCACTGCCTCCCCCCACAACGGGCAGCAATCAGCAGTTTTAACCTGCAAACACAGCAGAGATGCCAAGGACTAAATCAGTGAAATTTAATGGTCGTTACAGGTCAAAGTTGAGTACTTGAAACATATATTGTCTGATATGGACAATGAATAGACAGTAAGAGGCCAGTAAGTAGATCTGTCATCCCAGCACCTTTCACACACAGAGGGATCTTGGTTATGCCCCGATTCAAGTCAAAGGTAAAACTCATCGCCAAGAAATGTACAACCATTCACAATTTAGTCATGCAAACACCAGACATACCACCCACTCTAGTACTGTATCTTTGTTAGCGTGCTTAGAAAGCCCAGAGCAAAGCATCCTAACTTCTATCAATGCTTACCTGTAGAGACAAAAACCCCATCTCTGGCTGTGGGAGTATGGCGAAAGGGTTAAACCACAACACACAACATTTAAGTCCAGAGGTAAGCTGCCTCATTGTGTTCCATACTTTTTCATAGTTGTACATAAGCAGAGTTTGTACAGGATCTAGTAGAGGATGGTGACAGTTACTGCTCTATCAAGTCCAAGAAAACTTAAGTCCTTAACTGTACTTCCCCATCAGCATCAAACCATGTTACTTTCCCACAAAATTCAAATAAGCTTTTGAAAATACCGTCACACACAAAAAGCTCTCTGTCAAGACACATTTCATTTGCCAAGCTGCATTCTTCTCATGTTCTTCTTTGAAGCACCCATTACAATACGCCATGCCTTAAACGAAGTGCCACCCCTGTCACAAACTGGAAGTAGTGCAGACTAGACTCTTCCTTCAGTGAAAAACCATGCTTTCTCAAAGGTTAGGGTCCGAGAGTCCAGAGACCTTCAAGCACCATCTGTTTAAAGATAATACAGTTGAGCTCCTCYGAAAAGGATGCCCTATAGTATTTCTAAGATTGCCAAATAGCTTGAGGCATTACTGTAGTGCCTTACAGAACTTAATGGAAAATGCCAGTCTTTCCAAGAGACTTCAAGTTTAAGAGAACACACCCTTGCTGTAGAAATGCCAAGAGCGTATCAACAAAGCCTATAGAGAACTATGTTTTCCATTAAACTCTGCAGGGCTTTTTTTAAATGAATACTTTTTAAAGAACTTGATTGCATCTAAGAGCACATCAGTCCCCATTTCTTCTAAATTCCAGTCCTTTTCCTTTTGGGTTCAGCACCACAAAAGACTTAAGTTACATCCACTCAGAGCCTCAATGCACAGCAGTTATATAAACCTCATCCCAGAAGGGCGGACAGAAAGAGAGTAAACAGACTTGCAACAGCAAAATTTTGGTTGTCGTCCCCCCCCCCCCCCCCCCCATTATAACCACCTTTCAGATACCAACTCCCTGAAGAGTCTTCTGCTTTCTTATCAGTTTGCTTTAAGATCACACAGTACCAATAGCTGCGAACTAGCCAGTCCTCCGCTTACAAAACATGTGCAACAAGCAAGAGCTACGGTGCAAAGTTTGGCCGATTGCTAGGAACCACCACTAGAACACACACTATTCAATTCTCCTTGCAGAAACTGTTAGGAAATGATGGCAATCAGATCTCTGAACATGTGTTCAGATAGGAAGTCTATTTAGCTAAGCCTCTTCTCAATACAATTTTGCTTACATTATACTACAGTCTTATCACCCTCCATACATGAAGATATACCACTTGGAAACAGTGCACCCTTAACTACACATTTAAAATTCCTGCCTCAGCATCACATGCTGGCCCTTAAAGGACATAGCTATGAAAATCCACAGCCCCTCCCCTTCACCCCATCTAACATTTCCCAAGAAGAAACTTACTTTTCCCTGAATTTCCCATTCCTTATTTCTTTAGCACAAAGTGCAATTTTTCCCTCGCACATCTGACAGTGAAAGGCTATCCTAAAACGCAGTCCCAGGTTTTCCATTACCTTTTACTTGAGGCTATCTATTTTGGTATAATAGGACATCACAAGCACACAAATCAGTGACCCACGCTCACCTTCCAAGCACGTTAATGGCTGCACAAGGTACAGGATCCTACCCACGTCATCTTTGCTCTTTAAGCTGCCCTTTTCAAGCATTCCTTTTTACTTGTCCAGAAGTCTTCAGTGTTCTATTTTGTTGGCTTGAGCAAGGCTTGCAAGATCAGAGTAATTCATTAGTTTGATTTTCAACATTACTGAAAGGTAGTCACTTGAATGCGAATCAGCATTTTATGATCTAGCAAGTTACTGCTTTAACCTCTTCATTTTGAGCCAAGTAAAGGTTAAGCAGACAGAAATGAAGAAAACTAGTGGAATACGTGATGAAGGATTACGTACCAACAGGGAACTATCTGGACCCTATATAACTGCTTATCTCCAGAAATTCTCATCCTCGCCGGTTTTGACGCTACACATTTCTTTGAGAGGAATTTTGTTGTGCGGTATGAAATTGAGATCTGTAAGATAATCACCACACTTCCAAGTTTTTGGTTTTGGGTGTTGTGAGCCCTTATCCAAAAGCAGCACTAAGAAGTCCCATACTGAGCCATCAAACACAGTCTGGCATCATTTCAAGTAATTATTATGAAGTTGGATCCAATTCAGCAGAAGTCTGCTGTGTTTCAAAGAACTTTCATACACCTAAGATTAGTTTTTGTAAAACCTAGCATATAGGTTTTGGTCTTTTTGAAGTTAAGAGTTGATTTATAGCACGACATGAAAGCCAGTGAAAACTCAGTGATTTGGAATGCTATCATTGCAGAATCAGGAAAAAATAAATCAAGTATTACATTTAGTAGTCAAGTTTAGAAATAGTCTTTGATCAATAGGCTTTTACAAACATGTCAAAGTGTCAAATTACTAAAAACTACCCAAGTTTCCCTTTAAAATAATAATTCTTCTCAGTCTAAAGAGATGAACAGGTATTCACTAATTTTATTCCACCTGAGAGAACTGCCCAGAAAAAGTGAAATCTAAGACCAATATGTAATAAATCAGTTAACTACATGGCTCTAAGAACTTGCTATGCCACATCTTCCACCAAAGCATGCTTAAATCAGGATGACAATCAGTAAAGTCCTCAACTTCTGCGGAGCCAAGTTTCATGCTGTTAATGTGGCACGTCTGATGAGAAACTAAACTCTTCCCTCAGTGCCTTGGAAACACGGTGCAATCTCAGTGTTTTCTCTACCTGATGTGCTCATCACTCACACAAACTTAAAGTCAGCTTTTACTGTCTAAAAATATTTTAAACCATTTTTAATATCTATTTAAAGCCAAGTTGTTGCCAAGTCCTGAAAGTACACCTACACTACCAATCAAGGGTGACTCATGTGGCCTTTAACCACTGCTTTCCCCAGCTCCCAGAGACATACTACCATTCAGCATACGCTGTTCAGCTCCATACATCCCAGCTAATGATTTTGTAGTAATTTGAGAGGACCATAAAGCTTTGCCCATATCCATGCTGTTCTCTACTCTTCTAACCTTCCCCAGGCTAAGGCACTTCATTCAGAGAGACATGGGTTTATGGAAAAGGGAGGATGCTGTCTGCAAACAGTAACCACCATGTTTCCACTGCTTCAGCTCAACAGGTTCCACCAGCCATAAGCGTCACTTCCCACAAGACAGAGCAAGTAGCATGCAGCAGGCATCTTGTTGCACCAGTTTCTTTAAATGGCGGAAGAAAGTTATGAGATTGAGGCGACAGCTTTTATCAAATTACCAAGGTTTTTGATATACCAAAGTGTGGTATTACATCTCAAAAAGAATCAGCACTACCTTTTTCTCTGACAAGACAATTTCATACACATCAACACACCAAACATCAACTCAGCAGGTCAGGAATGCCTCTTTTATTCTTTCATTAAAAAAATCCTCTGGGCATTACAATATGACAGCTCATCTCCTGTATCAAGGGACAGAGCCACTTAAATTCCCCATCTTCATTCTTAGAGATCTATTTTTCAGGCCACCAAAGATAAGGCAGTGGCCAGGAAAGCAGAGGAAGAGCACAGCTGAGACTAAGAACTGTGTAAAGCCAAACAGTCCAAAGGACAGARAACTACACTGAAGTTCAGACAACCTGGACTTCCCCACGCCCAAAAAGTCAAAGAATCCCAGAAGCTGGAAAGGATCTCTAGAGAAAATACACACTTTTAAAATGTACACTATCAGTACCTGCAGGTTGCATTATTTATGCCCACCAACCCTTCCAAATATCAGTTTCTTCCATTCCTTGCTAACAAGATTCCCTATTACTATGAGCTAGTTTAGGACAGGGAAGTACAATAGCAAGAAACGCATTTCTGTGGGGTGATACTTCAGCCAACGGTCTGGAAAATCTTCCCAGTTAATAATCAAGCAAGCATAGCAAAGATAAGCTCTGTGCCTTCAGTCAAATAAAAAGGGCTTGCAAACAAACAGAGTTATAACTACACAACGTTTGACAACTGATACCTCTATGAAGTGCCCAGAAAGCCTTAAGAAACTAAGCCTTGTTAGAGCAATTCATTCAGAATTGGTCAGGGCACTCGTCTGGAAAGAAGGAATTGTCAATGAACAGAAATGTCACATATGTATGGCTGGAGATTCCTGTCGTCGGGCAACACCAAGAATTGACGAAAGATTAAAAGGCAGTTTAGTGGACTGCATTTAGGCTGGGCCCCCCTTAACGTGTATCCAAGGACACCTCTCACTACTATGCCCAGGTGTAACAGAATCAATTCTTTGCTTGCTTATAAATTAACTAGGCAATTTTATAGCTAGCATGATACAAAGGTTTCACATACCTTCTACTTATGTCACACAGCATCAGAGTATCTCTGATTAATTTATCATCTCCCAGGTTAGGTTGTTAGGAAGCCACTATTATCCTCCTTTGCCACGCTGGGGACTGACGTGAGGAATTAAATGGGCTTGTCCAAAATCATACAGTGTCCACAATGCATCAAGGAAACTTCTGGACTCCCAGGCTACGGTCACACAAAATCATCCCCTTCCTTTAAAGGCAGTAACTTGGAAAAGTTGTCAGGCGGTTGGTATTTGAAGAAAAAATGCCAAAGTAGTCAAGGCAGCGCAGGATACTAAACAGAAAAATAAGCTGATTTTTGCAGGTACTTGTTACTTTGTCACAAGCTGTATTAGCTATGCCATAGATTCCTGTAAAATCTTAAGTAGACGATACATTAGAGGACTGATGCTTAAACAAATGGGAAGTGTTTCTTCTTCTCCTAGTGCCAGTTTGCATCAAAGCCTTAATGCTGGATGGCTAGGCTGCCATGGTGATTCATGTTTTCAATCGCTCGTTTTCATATTCTGACTTCCTTTTGACATTGCAATCATTGGAAGGTCAAGAATCAAGACCCGTCGTGAAATTGAACTGCAGCATAATTGATGGCTCAGAAAGTTCTACATTGAGACAAAAGCAGAAAAATGCAGGTTTGAGAGCTGGGTCCATGAAATCTTAGCCAGAGAGAACAAATTATATTCAATGAGAAGTACAAGAGAATCATTTTCAAAGCAGGGGGTTTCATTTTCTTCTTCAATCTCTACTTTTGGACACCCAGATGGGTGCCACCAACCCAAAAAGCCATTTCAATATCAAAACCAGGAAAATTACAACAGTTCAAACTCCCACCAAAACAGGAGCAACACAAGTTCAGAAGAAAGAGACTCTATTTTCTGAACGTCACAGCAGGTTTGGAAACCCATCTTTTTAAGGCAAAAAGAACAATTCTTAATCATCAAAAGAACACAGCGGTTGGGGAAAGAACAGCAACAAGGGGCCCAAAGAGAATTAAAAGTCTCTCTCCTACTTTTGCAGAGTGCTCTGCATTCTAGCTAATGCAGAATAAGCTGCCCTTACAGAATAAAATACAGAAGACCACCATGTAGCAGTGAAACCTAGGGAAATGCAACCTTTGCCTTTCCTCTTTAGGGGAAGAAAAAGGCTACTGATGTATTCTTGCACTCCCTGTGTATGAAGGGTGCAGTGCAGGAAAGATCCCAGCAGATCAACTTTGCAAAGTGGTACACTGCTAGCACTTGGAACACCTGCACAGTTTCACTTAAGTGCTGCACTCACACCAAGGGCAGAGTCCAGTAGGCTGAGGGAGAAAGAATAAGAATATCCTCAAAACTATATTCCCTCATACAGATAGAGAGCAGAGAAACTTGTCCATGAGCTCAAACTGATATGCAGAATAGGAAGAGGGTACAACATCAAGCTAGTCTAGCCAAGAAGGAGGAAGGAAGCTTTCTTCTTGCCCAATAAGCGAAGGCAAGAATACAATCAAAATTTCATTCCCAGTCCTCAAGCTTTTCCATGTTGCAACCAGGTAGCCCAAACCCTCCTAACGGGCTTCAGCATGTCTCTCATCTCCAGAGTCACACCCAAAACATGGAATAAATCCTTGCTCAGAATGGGTAGTTTAAGCAAGTCTGGATGGCTCTAGGAAAGGCTCCAGACATGAACTTCCAGACCGCTCACAGAAGTCAAGGGAAACAGCAGTAAAGTACCTGTCCTGAAGGAGGCTCTCGCTTCTCACCACTGCCAGAAGAGAACAGCAACGTCATTTGCTGATGAATGTATGGTTTTGTGTAACAACAACACAGCAACTGACAAATGAGAAAATACAAGCACCCAGAGTAAAATTTAAGTTGAAATAACTGCCAAAATCAACTACAAATGAACTGGTAACCAGTGAAGAGAGACTAAAGGAAGTAGAATGTGATCATATTTCCTTGTTGCAGTCAGATATGCTGCTGTGTTTGGAGCAGCATTAGCAAATTGCTGAGCAATCCCAAGAACAAAACATTACAATAATCTATTCCTTTAGTACTAAAGGCCTGAGCTAAGCATTCTGCTTTGGTAGCATTTACTCAGTCCATTATTTCAGAGCTAGTCTGTCAGCAAAGGAAAGGAAACCTCAGTTCTGTTATTTATCTACAATTACTTCCTCCGTGCAGATGCATATTTGTAAGTTGTGGGGTTTTTCTTCCAAATAAGCACTGGGGTAAAGGCAGCTACAGAAAAAAGTAGTAATAAAAAAAACTTAAATCAGTCTCACACAAGCAATGTATTCCCAGATGATCAAGTTGAAAGGGAAACAGAACAGCCTGTTTACCTCTATTACAGTAACTCCTGCCCGTGCTAAGCCTTCTCAAGCAAGACCATTCACAAGAGAAGAGTTTCTTCACAACTAGGAATTCCTGCTCAATTACCATTAGAACAACTTCACACTCACACTACTGAATTTGATTTTGCTACAAGCATATTTTCTACAATATACACTGCGATAACAGCGTATATTGTCTCAACTGCCTAATGTTCCAAGGTAGCGCAAGGTACTCCAGAAAATTTCATGTTCTTTGTACTGTTTCAGACACAGGAACATGGTACTATTTAGGGTAGTCATGTATTCATTTAACACCCATATGGAGGCTAGTAAGAAACCACACATCGAGATTTATGCACAGTGCCTAGAAAAGCTGGGTGTGTTATTTACATGAGCTTTTCATTTTATTTTACATAGCACAGAATCCTGAGTCCAACCACACTGAAAAAACATCAAGCAGATTCTCTTCCTTCCTCACCGTCAAACGCTCCCTGTGAACTATTAATCCAACTGAAAATAAAGAATCAAAGTAACCCAGTATCTAAACCAAGTGGCCTCAGAGAAACAGTAGCCCAGTATCTAAACCAAGTGGCCTCAGAGAAACAGTAGCCCAGTATCTAAACCGAGTGGCCTCAGAGAGGCACATCTCTGTTTTATAGTACAGCCTGCTGCATCTGTTAACAGCTTGCTGCAAGGGTAACGGTAACTGGATAMAACCTTGCCAGAAAAACAGCTCCTGTGAAAACATCGTCTTAGCTGAGGATAAAGAACAATTAGCTGTTGTTCTTGCGTCTGTGGCTATTTGCTATAGATGAACACAGTACAATGCCAGCTACCTGCAAGATCAGTAAGACAGCAGAAAGACTCAACCAGGGAATTTTCATCACTGGAGAGTGCTCAGCTGATCCCTGCCTGCTGAGTTGATTTCAGACAGCATTCTTGTCATCATCCTAGGTAAGTTTAGCTCACAAGCTAAATACCTTCTTCAGAGTTTTCATGAGGCAAACAGTACCACGGGGTTTTACTTTTAAGTGTATTTTCCACACCCAACTCAAGAACCAAGCAAAAACTACCTGTGACCAAGCTTTCTTTCAAGAGATTATAAACTCGAGCCCAGTTAACATTAAGCCTTACAATGAAACATGAAATCATGCCATGTCTACATGGTTCTACAAGCCATTATTTCCCCTCTTGCGCATTTCAGCTTAATGCGAACCAAGAGTAACACCACTGTGCTACAAATGGTCCCTGCTGATGGCTCTTCTTTTCTTGCAATCTGCAATTTAGTAACCACCAACAAAAAGTGTCTGGCTGGTTCAGGAGCAGAGCTTGTTTAATGCTTTAATTGGTACTTACTTTAAGCAGTTCATTAGAAAGGCAGCACTTTCTGCCTGATTTTACAACCTATCTGACCTGACAAGCAGAAGGCCAGCCACTCAGATCAAGCAGGGACACTAATTAACACACCCCAGGTCAGCTCTCTTCACAAACACATTAGGTGCTACAGTAGGGTCCACAGGGGAACAGAGGCAGTTAAAAAGCTTTTTGTTTCCTTGTTCCACCTCTAGCAAGACAGCCCACAGATGGATTACACAGGCCAACACCTCCAGCATTGCAGCAAAGCTATTCTGAGAACAACAACAACAACATTGGGCAAGAGGCTCTGAAAGTCTTGCAGGACTGTTACTACTAGGTCACCTACTTTCTGTAGGGGTAATCCAATGCCAGAGACTGCACTGCATCGGGAAGGAAGCACACAAGCATGATCTCCTTTATATTGCACCTCTCCACTGCAGAGCAAACAGATCTCTGGCACAGCCAAGCTGGGAGCAGTTCTACACAAATCAGTGAGGCCTAAAGTGTTTYGCTAGGAAAAGACCAGGATGAAATGGAGTCTGGAGCCAAGCACGTTAGCAACCCTCAATGTGTAGTGAATTAGTGCCTGCATTTTTGGAGAACCCAGCCTTATTCCCAGGTCCAACATTCACTTGTTTCAAGGACTCAATCAAGTCAGATGGACATCTCTAAATGCAGCTGCTTCAGCCTTACAACAGTAGATTTCGGTCACTTCTGAAGGTGATGCTTAGGTGTACTATCCTTACCTTTATCTCCGCCTACCTATCCATCTGAAGCTGTAATTACTAACCTGTAAAGATGCAACTTTTTTAGAGCAACTTCTCTTCTACAGGTTTGTCTGGAATGCAAAGCCCTGATACAAAGCCCACACTAGGCTACAGTAAATACCTGCTCAGGGGCTTTGTAAAAAGCATTCCTTTTTCCAAAATCAGGAAGCACTAGGGTTCATTAACAGAAAACWGACTTCTAACAAAAATAGAGAGACTAAAAGGAAAAGCAACTATTTCAAAGGCTTACTTCTTTCAGAAAGCCATCCTTCCCTGAGGTATTTTTGTGCTTCCTGGTATGATTTCTTTTTTAAAAACAAAATGTTTAGGTTGTCAGTGGAAAAAACAACCCAGCTCTAACACTACATTAAAAACTACGTTCAGACCCAGCATAGAGAAACCAGAGGCCAGACCTCAAGCAAACTGGAGTCTGAAGGGATCAACTGACACTTAACCTCTCTACTAGTTCAAAAATAAAAAAGGCATATTAGCCAGTTAAACCATGCAAGAAACAACTATTAGAAGGAAAAAACAATGCACACTAAAATATTATGCAAATTCTTTAGCCCATTTGCAAGTGTGAGTTTCCACAAAGTCAATACTAAAGTAAACGATTTAAGAGACATTTCTGGAGCTGAGACAGAAAGGTTAAGCCTTGCTATAACCCCTGAGTGTCAAAATAGAGCCACAAGAGAGGCCAATTATCTCAAACAGGTAGCATGGGATCTCATATTTTTATGGAGATGCATGGAGATACAATTCCCCACAGTGTAAACAGACTTTTTTTTGGGAAAGCCAAAGCAACTCTTAATACTTGCAGTGGTACAATTCTGACTGTGCAGCAGAAAAGTATTACATGTTCAGGTACAATCTTGAAATTCTTAACTACCCAGTTCTTAGAACTGTAGAAGAGCACCACACTCCTGAAAACACTCACTCAACTACTCTTCCTACCTCTGGTCAAAAGTTAGGGCACATGAAGAACAAGCACCTGAGCTTCCAACATTCAATTCACAAATCCATAGTGCAGGCTGTTACATAACATGTTCTACCTCTTACATTTCAACTCTTCCAAAAGTTTTTGTGCTGCAGCAGTATTCCTTCATTCACTCAGGAGACCGTGTACAGCAAGGCTGCAGGTTATTGGCCTTTGAAGGAAGAATAAGAGGTGTCTTCTCAAAGCCGTGTTGCCAGCACGATGATAGCTCAACTTGTGCTCCGACACCTTTGCATTATTTTTAATGCCTGCAATTCAGAGAGCAAAATGAATCACTGAAGATGACAGGCAGTCATCTTTGCAGCTAGATTTTATAGATCATTCCGAACTTAAGGGGGAAAGTATTTCATTATTTCTGTCGTGGTTATACAACACCAGCTGCTGGGTGCCACTAGTAATGCACAGTCCCTTGGAGAGGGACATATATCCAAGACTGTCACAAACAACCAGCAACTRGATGTTCTGATACACGGACAACTTGACAGCACTGTCAGCTGGTTACCAGGTCCTCTGTCTGTTCCAGTACTCCCTTCAGCCCTTTTGCACACTTACTATTGTCTTCTCTATCTACACCCAGATATGCCTGTCCTCATTTATGTACGCTTTTTACATTTTACAGAGTGACACTGAGAAACTTGCAAGCCTTAGTAGAAGAAGCTATTAACACACCCCACGCCATTTGGTGCTACATGTAAAGACAAAATAGAGCGGGGTCTAATAAGGTTGGTGAAAGCTTGACTCAAAGATGTCAGGTAACTCCCACAAGCCTGCAGAAACATGACTTACCCTCAGCTGGTGCTGCCATTCCTATTGGACGTACATAAAGCTTTTCCAGGAAGAAAAAATTCTATTAGTACCAGAGATGCTCTGTTTCAAATGTTTTGGTTTTTTTCCCTGAAAGGTATTCCAACTTCTTTCCATTAGTAGTCTGCAGTAGTTTCTTTTAAGAGGAGTCATTGTCCAACAAGGTGTTGTCCTGGTTTCGGCTGGGATAGAGTTAATTTTCTTCCTAGTGCTGTGTTTTGGATTTAGTATGACAGGAATGTTGATAAGACACTGATGTTTTTAGTTGTTGCTAAGTAGTCTGCTAGTCAAGGACTTTTCAGCTTCCCATGCTCTGCCAGGTGCACAAGAAGCTGGGAGGGAGCATAGCCGGGACAGCTAGCCCAACTGGCCAAYRGGGTATTCCATACCATGTGACGTCATGCTCAATATATWAATAGGWGGCGTGGTCCAGGAAKTAGTGATCACTGCTTGGGTATCACTCAGCGGGTGGTGAGCAATTGCATTGTGCATCACTCATTTTGTATATTCTATCATTATTATTATAATAATAATTATTTTCCCTCCCTTTTCTGTTTTATTAAACTGTCTTTATCTCAATCCACGAATTTTACTTTTTTTTTTTTTTTTCAATTCTTCCCCCATCCCACTGAGGGGAGGGGGGAGTGAACAAGCGGCTGTGTGGTGTTTGACTGCCTGCCAGGTTAAACCACAACAGTGTCCAATTAGAGACTTCCCCCTGCATAAATAACCATCCCTTTCTAACCTGAACTTTGAATGCCCCTGCTTTTAACAAGCCACCCCAAAGTTGTTTGGCTTCCATGAGTAGATGGAGCAATAGGCAGGCAGGATATCCATTCTGAACTATTAATATCAAGGCAGCAATAAATCTGACAATGTTGTAACACTCCATTTGCAAATGCAAAACAAGTGTTGAAATTTAGCCAATAAACTGACTGACTTGCCTTTTCGCTCATTGCAATTGGAGAAAGTGAGGGCCAGTATCCAAGGAAAGCACTGTTAAGTTTTATATCACCAAATATGGACATAAGCAGCCAGACAGTGCTGGGAGAGAAAAGGGGAGAGCAAGTTCAAGACTAAACGATGCTAATAAGAAGGGTCCCTTTTGGATTCTTTCCCTTCTTTATTCCCCACCCGCCCTGAAGCCTGTTCACAAATCCTGATGTCACTTTCCTTAATATCTTAACACTGTCACATTTCAAGCTCATAACGAGATGTGAGACAGCAGAAACTTAATCTCTTCACACTTACTATAACTATAACATATCCACACATTAATTTCCTGTTCAATCAATTATAATACTTCTCACAAAAGCAATTTTTCCAGAGAAATGCATAAAGCCAAAAAGATTTCCCCAAACAGTTCAGTCAAGCCATATATTTGGAAAGTTTAGTTTTTGGATACATGCTTGAAAAATGAAAGTGATACTTCACACTTAATTGGAAAAAACCACATACTATGTGGAGATTTAGTACCAGTTATGAACGACCACAGAAGTCAGCCATTTGCTGTGTACTTTGCTGCACTATACTCCCTTAAATAGCTTTTTACTTGCATCGCATTCATTGAGACAATTAGTCTGAACATCGAGACAGGCAAGCTGTGCAACACAATAATGCATTAACATCAAGCAAAGGAGACGATACCATTCATCAAGAACTGCGTAACAGTGATCTGGTCAGCAGCATCTCTAGGGTATGCCTGTGTTACTTTGTTACAGAGAGAGAAGGACACCCAGTCACAGAACCTAAAATCTAACCTTATTTCAAAGACACAGCGTAGTTAAACCTTACATCCTTTTTTCCCCACTAACAGCTTTTGCAGCACTGGGAGAGTGAGAATCATTTTTACAAACAGGAAAACTGGACAACATAAAGAGAAGCAACACATGTAAGGTCACAAAATGAAACAGAAGCAGACACAGGATCAGAGCCTCTGATTTAGTCCTGTGTCCTTACTGCTTGATCCAATGGTTTTCTGCAAAAAAAAAGGAACACTACAACAGCTACAGGCCATTTTTCATACTTTTAGATATTAGAAGTTTATCTGAAGGTGTGACACTCAGCATCTTCCCCCGCAGCTGACAGTACAGAAACTAAGATGGTTCAGATGCTTGCAGGACGCGTTTCTATAAGCCAGACAGAACCAACAGGGCTTAGCATCATAACACTAAGAGCACCTGTGGGACAACTCCCTCCAGACTCTTCCTGGCACTCCAGAGAGACTTTTAGCCCCAGATGCATGGAAGACCTTGGTACAAATCATTATTTTAGATGGCCATCTCGCAGCCTTCCCAGCATCTCAGAGAAAGACAGACTCCGGGGCATGAGAACTACTATCTCCCTGTGCAACAGGAAAAGCAATCACAGTAATTAGATAGGTCCTCAGTATAAAACCGTCTTTTATCCCCACAGCCGAAGATCCTGCCTCATAGTTAAGGGACAGGGCAAGGCCCCGCTGCAGGCTTCCATGAGTGTTTAAGAGCAAATTATTTCCCATTCTTTGTAAATTCCCCGTTTGCTATGCATGAGCCTAACACCTACTACATGACAGCCCCCATTTTACAGGGGTCCAGATCCTGCATTCATATGCATAGCACATGCATACACAATGAGATTCAAGCTGAAAACAACTGTTTGTTGCAGTGCAAATATAGGGACTAAGTTCAGCCCAGTCACACTAATCCTGAAGCTCTCTACTCATCTCCTCAGTCACTCTGATTTTAGTAGTAATACAGAACACTTCTGCTTAATTTCCAGAGGGCCAGGCTACATCCTCGCTCAACTTCACGGCACAAGAATTAAAGCAGGACCTATTTCACAGTTTCTTACTAACAACAGCAAGCTGGAAACAATTCCAAGCACAATAGTTTCATTATTGGATACCTCACCACGTGCCCCTGCTGAAGAACATTATTTGCAAGTGATAAATTGGAAGATACTACCTTAGGAATAATGCAAGTTTATCGCAAAATGATGGGTTGGAAATAAATCCAAGTCCTTGAGCATTTCAGTAAACACCTTTGTGCCTTAAGGAGGAAGAAAGGAAAGAGATATATGAAGAGAAGATGCAGGAACAACTCCTCAGGTAGGCTGATGAAGATCAGAGATCTCAAACTTCACTGCTGTAACAACTGACAAAGCAATTTTACAACTCATTTAGGAGCCATTATTTAAGATTCAGCCAAACTCTGAACCTTAGAGTTTTACCAACTATCAAACAACTATGTTCAAGTATTTCCAGGATACCTAATGACATCATGTAAAATAACAAGTTGCATACATGAAGGCTGTAGAATGTAGCCTCCTGTACTTAAGGTATCCTACATCTGACAATTCTACCAAAGCCCCGAGATGAAGCTGTGAATATTATACATCCAGGCCTAATAACCGATTTACCAAAATTACTTAAAAACATGCTGTAGTCCTTTGTTCATCACGAACTCTCAGAGGACATCCTCTGTAAAATGTACTATCCACATAATCTCAAACAGGTAGATTTTTGGTAAGGTTTTTTTTTTTTCTTATTCAGAAAATTTAATAAGGCCCATCACTGAATCCTTAGGAGTGCCGTTAAGCACCTGAAAAACACTGCTGAAAATTCAGCAGGAATAACTTTTAGAGCATGTCCTGAAGAAGCTGTTTTCAGTATGCACAGAAGCAAGACAGAACATGAATTGCTTGCTTGCTTCTAAGCTAAAGTTCCTCAAGACAAACCCTGGGTTGTAGAAGGTAAAATACAATAGCTGTATCGTTACAGAGGTTTCTAGTAAAGAGTTACCTGCTCTGGTTATTCCAGCCTTTGAATATTTTTCCTCGCATATACAGGAAACAGCATACGTTTAAAATATTACTCACATGTATGTTATCAACCACCATGAAAAGCTGCAATCCTTTGAAGGATGCCTGCAATAGTTCCTCCCGTACACGGTACCATTTTTCCCCATATAGCACCTCTTCATTTCATTTTTGTGTTCATTATACTTAATATTCAGCCCATATGATAATTTCAGGAACTCTCCTCCAACTAATAACATGCAGATTTATGCAGTTCTCTAGTTTGCATACCTAATTTTCCCCACACAGTTTGTCTGCTTTACTATAATTCCTCTGTGTTTACTTTGTTTTAATATTCTTGCAAAGTTAAAAAGGAACTATCACTTGAACATCCATTATTAATTTACCCTAAGTATCTCCAATTAATTCTCTGAATAGATTGGTACTTTATGACATTTGTTATTGATTGTTTGGAAGCAAACTTCCAATTACCAAAGGAGCACAGTTTTCCTAGCTCAAAATTTGAGTTTGAATATTCTTCTGCTAAGCAGTCTTAAAGAGGCAGCACTCCTTTTAATAGAAAGAGTCAAAATTATAGCCCAAATGGATATAACAGCCCATAAATCCCCTATCTTTACAACTATATCTCAACTGACAGATACAAATATAAATCAAGACAGACTGCTTTTAGCAGAGATGACCAAAGCCTACAGCTTTAGCACCATTAACGCAGCAAAAGGATCCCAATGATATGCATCTTCACTGCTCTTCTGTGGTAGAGATACATAAGCTCGCCACAAAAATCTTGTAACCTTTAAGAGACAGATACAAAAMCTAAAAGATACAAAAACTAAAGAGGTGAAGTGATTTCTTGTCCAACAGCCACTGAAACCAAGCGAGCAAGAGGCCTAGAAATACTGCCCAAGAACTGGAGTCTTGATTTTAGCACTAGTGTCTTCCTTCGTCACATGAGACAAGAGCAGCATCTGAGAGTTAGCAGACAAATGCAAGGCCACTGTGGATTACCTTTCATTTTTTAAATGCCCCTCCCCTCCTACTTGAATGCTTTGTAAGGGGGCATTTAGCTCAGAACTCCAGAAGCAGCAAAAATCTAAAGCAAGGATGAACATGCCCAACTCCCCTGCCCATCCCCCAACCCTGCTTCCTCTCAGCTAGAGAAAAAGCAAGAAAGGCCTTCACTTTCTGCCCAGGCATTTTTTAAAAGACTGAACAGCACAGCTCAGTGAAACAGGTCCCGGCAGAATCATACACATATTGAAAAGGACAAGCAAGGCAGCAGGTCAGAAAGAGCGAGCAACAGTTCAGAAGTGGTAAGATGCCCCRAAGACTGGGGATCAGGAACGCTGTAAAGAATCAGTTATAAGAAATGGGGCTAAAAATGAAGAGGTCAGCTGAGAGACCAGGCCAAGAGCAACACAGACTAACCACAAGAACAGCACATCCTAGAAGGCAATAAATCCCAAGAAGGTTGCCAGGGTCCTCACAGACAACTAACTTGACTGAAGTCTCACAGAGCGCTCTCATCAGAACCAACACTATCCCTCAGCAAATAAGCAAGGAGCCCTAGACAGGGAAGGAGCATTACAGCTTTGCAGATCACAGCAAAAGCAGCATTTTTGAGAACTGTACAAAACCCAAGTGCCACAAGAACAAGTGAAACAATGGAAGTACAGGAGATCAAGTCTACTTACAGGGCCTTCCTTCAGCAGCTGCCATGTAGTTACCTGTGCCAAAGCCCAGGCACTGTCTCCACCCAGGTCCAGGCAAGTTCTAATTCTCTGAGGGTTTTCTACTGCCAATCCCACCACCAGGCAGCTCGTTAATGGAAAAAGCTCCTTACACTACAGAAACTCAGGAGGAAGGCAGTAGCTGTGCTCCTCTGACTTGGCCTCACTGGCTAGTCAACACAGGTCAAGGCCAGAAGCCCCTTTCGACTGGCAGGTCTAAGAGGGGAATTCTCAGAATCGCTACTCACCAATTCCAAGCTTTCAATCACAACAGCATCACCACACAAAGGAGCCCTCACCCTACCCTCCCCATCCTCTGCTTAGAAACATTCTCAACTGGAATGCAAAGTTTAAGCTCTCTTCCTACAAACTCAGAAAAAAAGTAAAATCTGGCTTGCTTCGTGAAGCCTTTAAGCCACCTTTCTCCTTTGCTCAAGTTTTGATTTTTGGAGGCAAGAGATCAACCTAGAAAGCTTTACAAGATCTTAGGTCCATACAACGCTCTGGTAGAAATGCATTGCTAAGCAACACTTGAGCTGTGCTTAGGCTGTAAAGATATTGTGGCCAAGAACACAAGACAGGGTTCATCAGAATTACAGTTCTAAAAAGTATGCCTTGGCCACCACCAGACAATATCATCCCCAAAGGGGACAGCAAGTCAGTTTTCACATCAGCCAGCTTTCATTCTAAGGCAGATGGATGGTATCATCTATCTGCTTCCCTGAGTGGCCCAGCCTTATCTCAAGATGTTTCTGAGGCTGACAATGAATTCAAGCATTTGGAAGTGCAACAGAAAGAGATGAGACCAAGAAGGGATAGGACTCATATAAGAGAAAAACCTGTGCAGGACATTATTGTAGAAAGCAAGACAGTAAAGCCTTCAACAGAAACAAGCAACACATGCCTCTCTCTTACCCTGAGCTAAGACTACGCTCTGTGTTAGATATGCAGTATTTTTCACTTAGCATTTGGAAATAATTGGTACATAGGCAGAAGTGAGCAATTTACTAGCCGAGTCTCACATACAGTACTGAGAACTCAAAGTTTGGTTTGTTTCATCCATTTAACAAATACGACTTACTAGGTATACATTTCTGCCTGAGCTAAGTAACACAAATCTTGCCAAATCAAGAATAGAAGAATTCAGTGCATGAAGTGCAAAGAAAACTACCTTACAAGAACAGAAAGGTTAGCACGAAGATTAAGTCCTCACTGCACACAGGGGAGAAATAACCTTGAAACAATGCAACAGCTTTCCCTTGAATAAAAAAAATAATCTACTGATAGATAAATAAACCAGGCTCCAAGCAAAACCATCTCTTCAGGTCTTTTGCTGCAACTTGCATGCCCAGTACAAAGCTCAGCTTCACAGGACAACTCTGCTACAGCAGCATCTACACGGAGCAGGAGGTGTGCCAACCCAGCAGCTCGCTAATGCAAGCAAGTTTCCCTTATCTACCATGAAATGCAGAGTGACACTGGAGCTGTTTGAACAAGAACCCTCTCCCCTTCCTCAGTTTGCATCTAAGGCAAGAGGAGCTCAGACAAAATAGGTTGGTGTTTCCCCCCCACCCCAAGTACCACAGGAGACAAGAGAATCATTCTTAAAGTACTTTCATCTCTCCAAAGCCATTAAGTCCTACAGAACTCTGTAGGCATTCCACACCAGAATCCACAAGGAGTCAGAAGCTCAAAGGTAAGATAGCACACACCGTCAGCCCCTCAAATGAAGTCTAAGCACCTCTGTTGACTCAATTTTTTTCACGGACACTTCCTGCACAGTGAGGATTTCAGGTATGTAAAAGCCCACTGCATTAGAGCTATTAATCATGGCACGCTAAAGCCTCTTTCTAGAAATACCATTATCTGGGCCCATGCCTACCTCCTCTGCTTCATCAATACATTYTCAGTCATTAGAAAACAAAAGGGTAAAGTGAAATACAGTTGTTCTCATTCAGCTGCCTATATCTGTCAACAGCTAAAAGCTGCAAGGCTCTCCTCAGCCTTCTTTGGTTTTCTGCCCCTTCTATCACACACAGTGTCAAGCAACATTTGACTTCTAAAAGCATCCTTTACCTAGGGAGCTGCGTGATTGATACCAACAGAAAGGAAAGAAAATGCAAACGGAAAAGAAGATGCAAGTGTGGGAACCTGCTCAATCTAACTGAAAAATAACTCATTTAGCAGAAATCGTTTAGAAAAATAAATGCTGTCAGAGCCAGAAGTCAAACAGTAAATAAGCCTTACCCAATTTAAACGTGTAGCTGCTTAAAAAACATTCTTCACAGTAATGTGCAGTTTAAGCACTTAGGAAAATTGCCAAGAGGTGTCAAAATAGTAAAAAGAAGTCTGAAAATAAAATAGCATGTAAATAAATCCCCCTCAGCTCTGCCAAACATCTCAGGCTCACTAACTACAAAGCTATACTATAGTCAAGAAAAAGCTACTTTCCAGCCATATGTGGCCAGAGTATGATTTTTCTTTGCCACGCTGGAACAAGCCACCAGGCACAGACCATCTTGTTCTGTGCCCCCAACCCCAAAATTTCATCCTCAACTTTGTGATATTTGGTGTCTTGGTACCTTTGCACTCAGTCATCCTTCAAATACTCAGAAAGGATAAACACAGATGTGTATGGTCTGCTTTTTTTATTGTTGTTTGTTTGCATTTAAATCATACTCTTAACCATATCTCCCCCCAAATATTCTCATTTCTGGTCACTTCATTGGAAGAGTTGGGGCTAAACAAGAAAGATAAGAGTCAGAATCTGAACTTCACTAAGAAAATAGGAGAACAATTGTTTAACAGGGATCTAACAGACATCTGTCAAAATCACAAGTAGTACGTGCAAGGTAAATGGGGAAGTAAACTCGGACATAGCTTATTCAGACATCAGGTAGCAGACTAAAAGATAAGAAAAACAAACGCCCTTGACACTACACAACATTACTACACATACACAGTTACTATTACCTATTACATAACTGCAAAATGTACCAAATAACGCTGTGATGGCCAGAAAATAAACGGTTTCAAAAGAGATCTGAACAGAATGGTAAGCAACAATAAAATTCTAGATGAGGTCAAACTACATTCGATGCTCAGAGATGCTGCCGTTTAAAGGTAGCTTAGACCACCGCTTAGGCCTAGATGAATATATTCCTCGCATTTCATCTGATCATTTTCATCATATCCTACTGCTACAACCAATTACACAACTGTAACAGCTCTGTGCCTTATGGCCTCTCTCATGCAAAGTTACACAGCCACTTTACTGGGCCCTGTCCTCCAATCACCCTTGTTACAGTAAATCGACAGCCAGCTCCTAGTAATGAAAGCGAGCCTTAGAAGTGCTACTAGACACGACAGTTTCTATGTTCTTTTACACATTTACCTTGCCAATAGAGACAGGCACTGAAGCCCACCAAGCTTTTGCCAGCATTCAGGACTCCCACATGCTCCTCATATTACACAAAACTAGCCATGG
This sequence comes from Phoebastria nigripes, assembly GCA_035582835.1. NCBI lineage: Eukaryota > Metazoa > Chordata > Aves > Procellariiformes > Diomedeidae > Phoebastria > Phoebastria nigripes. Next base: position 3,112,829 of record JAYKAV010000334.1, on the reverse strand, counting down.
AACCAGGTAAATCCCTGCATGTAAATAAAGGTGAACTTACAGCTCTTATGGTCTTTAACACCCACTTTTTTCAAGCACAGAGGAACCCATCTTAGCCAAGAACAGTGGCCTTCAGCGTTCCCAAACCAGAAAAGGAGTATTATCGGTTTCCCACTCCTCCTGCCCAATCGTTCACTTCTGAGCCTTTCCTTTTCCTTATTTACAAGAGCAGATGCATATACCCACCCTGCTTGTTTCCCCAGAGGCGCACATTTCCCTTCTCCTGCGTGAGCAATAGCAAGTAGTAATTAGTGTAATACTAACAGCCCTCTCTTCAAACTACTGTTTCTATTTGCAAGTGTATTTTCAAAGAAAGTAGTCTCAACATTGAACATCAAAGCTGCCAACTGCCTTATCATGCACTGGGACTGTATGAGATCTCGAGCTAAACAGACTTGAACTGGATCAGTACCTTCAACGGGAGACTTAAAAAAATCCTATTACTGCAGAAAGTTACATTGGCAACAGAGCAGACTTAGGTCTGCATTTCAGCAGCGCCTTAAGAGAGGAGAGTAGTTGCTGACATTCATTCCATCTTCACTGCTTTCTGGTCTTAAGGCTGCAACTCTACTTACATATAAGCATAAACACTTTTTTCCTGGCTAGAATCCAACCATTAACATAATAACGACTTCCACAACTGTCACCACTGCCAGCTACACCAGTTATAGCTACAAACACACTGTTTCCTACAAGTTATGTTTGAACACATCTGCTTTGGAAAGGTACATAGGATACCTAACATCCTTTGTGCATAGACACAGCATCATTCTACAGTGCAGGACAGTAACAGCCATATGACAGGCTAAAGAGCATGGAAACACCTTTCCCAGCTCAGCCACCACCTTCCTCCTGGCCATCCATTTTGTTTCTGTAATGCCATTTTTTAACCACTGAATTGGGAACCATTACTCTTGAATCTCACCTCACAAGGTGAAGTTAGTTGATGCTTCCAAATGTCTTTGAAATCTCCAGATGAAACAAGAGTTTTCTAAACATTACCCATTAACTGTAAACGCATGCTACAAGAAGAACAAGCACAACACAGATTGTCAGCTAAGAAACTCCTCTGGGCTCAACAGTTGTGCTTAGGAAAGACTCCCACGGGCAAGGGAACAACTGCTTCTCACTTACATATTCCTCATATGCCACCACTCTCTCCTTACCCCACACTGTGCTAATAGCATCCAAAGGCAGCAGGGAAGAAGTATTAAATATTCAATCACCTTCAGCATGCCAGTTTGCTTCAGACAAAGCTGGGGAATCTGGGCAGCGCACCTCAAAGACAAGCTAAGGAGCTATCCTCAGGAGCGTGCTCCAGCAGAACACAGTCCTGGCAGCACACTCTCATCATAATGGGATCCAGGCTTCACCACAAGGCTTGCTTGCGAACTAGCCCATGAAATATTGACCAGGTTTTTTTTCCCAGAGACTGAAGCTTCAGCATCTCAAGTTAAAAATGCTAGTAGGACTTTTTCCATGAAGTTACAGCTTCCCCTTCAAGGGCCTTAGTACTGCCATGCAAAGCAAGACACCTCCTTTCCATCCGCCACTTACAAAACGCACCTCCCCATCCCTTTCTCTCTTCATTGCAGTTAATGAATTATGGAGCAMGTAGCAAAGTGCTTTTGTATTCCATTCAGGTAAGAGTAGAGAGCCTCCTCTGTAATAAGGATAACACTGCTCAAACTCAGCACTCCTGAAAAGACGGAGGCCCTTCCTCCTCAGGTAATTCTTCCTATTCAGATGCCCCAAGGCAGAGTTGATCTGCACACCTGCCACAGTATGAGCATTTTCATAAGCAAAGCAACAGGAGCAAACTCTTCTCCCATGCGAAGCAGCTCAGGAGATTCAGGAAGGCAAAGGAACCATTGGTTTCTAGTTCCTTATCTGCTCCTGCCAAGAATCATGTAGCCTGTGAGAGATGAATAAAGAGGCACATACAAACCTTAACAGCCAAACTTTGTCTCCCCTGTTGCTGCCATGTCTGTCAGTACGACTTCTACTTTGTAGGACTTCTACAATGCAAATTTGAATCTGCAACCATTAACGTGGAGCTCCAGTTTACTATGCAAGTGTCACATCCCTAGCAATCACATTTTAAATGAACGGACATTTCAAAAGCCAGTGGAAGGTCCAGTTTGCTAGGGGGTTCATTTCACAGGAGACTACTAAGACTAAAGAGAGTTTTCTGCTGAACTGCACTGAGGTAGTCTCCACCCCAAACTCTGGGCATTTTAGTAGGCTGACAAAATCTAGAACCCTCTAAGATGTCTTTTTTGGCCTCTGCAAGAGAACTGTCCCATGCATATCCCTGCGAAACCTGACAGTGTTTTGTACTATGCTATCTACTATTCAAAGCTATTTCCCTATTAGTATTCAGTCCATAAACACTGCTAAAGTAAAACTGTACATACAACATAACAAGCTCCACACATTGTAAACAAGTTTTACACCCTCAAAATACTGAGCACAAGATACTCTCCATTTTACTTCATAAGGAAATCAACCAAAATACAGTCTCTTTATGGGAATAGCTCTCAGCAATCAAGAGAAAAAGTCTTGAAAAATACTTCAAGCCCTACTTATTAATCAGTCTCTCAGCACCACCACAGAAATCTGACTTTTAAAAGAGAAGGGAGGCAAGTTCCATACACAGGAGCTGGAACATTCAGACAAAAGAGAACATAAGCTCCAGCACAAATCCCATCAGTCCTTCAGGATGACAGAGCATTTTCCAGGATTGCATCTAAGCTCCTGACTAACTACTCAGACAGGCCAAAGGCAGGCCAGAAAGGGCTTTCACCATGTCCTGGTTTCAGCTGGGATAGAATTAATTTTCTTCTAGTAGCTGGTATAGCACTGTGTTTTGGATTTAGTGCAAGAATAATGTTGATAACACACTGATGTTTTAGTTGTTGCTAAGCAGTGTTTACACTAGCCAAGAACTTTTTAGTTTCCCCATGCTCTGCCAGGTGCACAAGAAGCTGTGAGGGAGAATAGCCAGGACAGCCGACCCAAACTGGCCTACAGGGTATTCCATACCATATGACATCATGCTTAGTATATAAACTGGGGGGGAGTTGGCTGGGGAACAGCAATCACTGCTTGGGGACCAGCTGGGCATTGGTCAGCAGGTGGTGAGCAACTGTATTGCACATCACTTATCTTGTATATTCTATCACCACCATTATTGTTTTCCCTTCCTTTTCTGTTCTATTAAACTGTCTTTATCTCAATCCAGGGATTTTACTCCCCGCCCCCCCCCCAAATTCTCTCCCCCATCCCACCAGGGGGGAGTGAGCAAGCAGCTGTGTGGTGTTTGGCCACCTGCCAGGTTAAACCACAACACACCACATCTTAAATGAAGCTCAGTGCACCTGTGTTAACACATGAAGATTAAGAGTCTAGCCCCACACAATAAATTCAATTTCTAAGACTTAGCACATAAAGGTCAACCAGCAAGGCTAGAAAGGGACAAGAAGAGCACACTAGAACAGCAAAGTAAACTGCAGAGAAGTTAAATGGCCTCGTATAACAAAGTCATACAACACAGCATGGACAACTGCCAGTTGAAGAACTAGTTGGAGGCACTAAATTTCCTCTTACAACTTAGTTTACAACTGAGCCTACCCAGGCCCAGCAGCATGCTTGCATGTTAATTCCTGGGCAATCTCATAAACACATTCCACTGGGAATTACATACGCTCTTGATGGCTCTTCCAGCCAGGCTTTAGCTGGTTTGCCAACATACTTGGCATCCTGAGGACAAGGCAGAAAGAGATTAGGAACTACACAGTTCTCAACTCTTACACCTGGCCTCCAGAATCAGCTCCTAAATGTGTATACAAGCACACAGTGAGGAATGAAATTAGAGTAAACTATCCCCTCAAATAAGTATTTAATCTCTTCCCATGACTAATTAACAGAAACATGACTTTTCTTAACAGGGAAACTGTTAAGAAATAACAGTTGAATAATTGAAACTCAATTATTTTGTCAGCTGTTTTCAAATCAAAACCATGTATTTGCTTTGAGCTAGAGTTCAAACGATGCTTCAGAAAGCTGTTTGCCATATAGAAACATGATTAACATGTCAGAATGTTGCATCGTGCCAGTTTTTTCAACGACTGCAGGGACAGGTGTTTGCAGTGAGATTTACTACGTAACAAGTTGTTCTACTCGCCTTCCTTATCCACGAGCGCTCACTGTACACATTCCACAGGTACCTCTCCCTACCAAGAGACAAGTTATGATAATTGAAATTTTCCTGAAGCACAAGCACGTAAAAATAGGCACAAGTAGTAGCTCTCATTGAAAAGTCAAACAGGAGAGCTACCAATAGTGTCAGATGCACTCATTTCACTCCTCACAGCTGTACACAGGATTATTTGCTGACAGGTAATGGACATGATCTAAATCAGTCTTCCCCTCACCTCTTCAGATACAATCAGTTATCATTTCTGAAAGTATTGAATCTGCCAGACTGGAAAATCCCAGATCTTGACACAATCAACTTCCTGACTTCCATTTAACCTCCTCTCATCCTTCAAGAGTTAGAACTTTTGCAATACTCCATCACAGACATCCTCAAACAAATGCATGCAAATATAAAGACAGAAACAGTCTTGTCACAGAAGAACACGTCTGCTGATTAACAGTGACATGTTGTACCCTATGCAGTTACAAGCCAATGTGTTTACAGCAAGGAGTACATCTCCTTTATAGTTACAAGGGATGCACCTTCTTGCATCTCGGAGAACCTGTTGCTTACTGTCCTTTGGCATTCACTCCATTCACAAGCACACAACAAGTTTCCAAAATAAGGTCTTCCACAGGTACTCTCCCATATCCTATCCTCACTTAGGAAATTTTGGTAGCACTGATGTATATGCAAACTGTTCCAAGCACTCCTTCCAAAAAGCTGTGCCGTATAGCAACAGGGGCACAGAGTTCTCTGAACAGGCATGGAAGGTTCAAGAGCTACAGAAACAGTTCATTTAACAAAAAAGGGGCTACACATCTACTTTTTGCACAGACCAGAACAGCTGCCTTAATCAGTTAATTGAACTAGAAAAATTGGTAGAGGTGTCTCACTAGCAATGTTTCCTTTGAAGCAATTGCTGTCCATTACCAGCACAACTAAAGGGAACTCTAACTCAAGAGACATCTCAAGTTGGCAAGATCCACCACACCAATCACACGCTTCAAGTGAGCTGAATCCCCACTGCATATGCCCACTCTACACCAACTTGAGTGATAACTTAGGGTGAGCTATCCCCTACATTATAGGCTCCATGTCTCACTTAGCTCACTGGCTGTTTCCACCTACGAAACACCTTCCTCCACATACCACCAGGGTATTTACTATATTCCTAAAGCACACAAAACACGTATAACAACTGTGTCTCAGCAGACACATCTGCAGACACGCAAGCTGTCTATTTACTGTAACACACCATGGCCAGACCTTCACTGTAACACAAAATCCAGATCTTGTTCCACCACGTTACCCACTTGTGGTACACAAACCAAAGAAAAATCCCCATTTGCTGTCACCGGCGCTAAGTCTGAAACACAGCAGAGCTGTCCTAAACCTATACAGCAGGAAGCAATCATAGGCTAGCTATCGTGGAACACTGCAGTAGGATCGAGACACATGTGAGAAGGCTCACAGGAAAAGAGTCAGGACATCTACACAAAGTCAACTAGACACTGCAGCCTGTAGCATTTATGACCAACTCTGCTTCTTCTGAAATAGCCCAGTAGCTTGTCAGACATGCAAGATTAATATCTATAAAGATGCTAAGCAATCCCAATCAATCAATAGAAGTTCTAACAGAGACCTGCATGCTGAATTAAGCAGAGCTGACAAGTGGGTTGTAAGCACACCATGTTTAACGATCAGATGAGATTTCACTTCTAACAAGATTACTCCTTTTCACAGGTGTCTATGTGCTGCAGAAAGATAATCCCACACAGTCAACCATCACACACATGTAGAGTCAAGAAGCAACCACTCGTTAATGGAAATTCTATAGATACAGTCAAGCAGCTGAAGCAAACGTGTTTGACTTCCCAAGTTCAATCAACAGTGGGGACTTGCTCAAAGCCTTCAGCAAACCATAGGCCTCCATCACCTGAGCAGTTGCTCCACTAGCATTATAGGCCCCTGCTTCCTATGTGGTTCAGCCACTAGAGGGGAAAACAGTATTTGGTGCACCATCCAGGAAACCAGGATTTGTGGTTTACGATCCCCTACAGGTTACAATGGCTTTGAGCACAAGACACTTGTTCCTGTGGTCTGTAGCCATTCAAGACCATGTCTGGATCAAACTCAGCATTTGCCTGAACTTCTGTGCCGCATGGACACAAACTGCATTTGGCCTGACAGAGATATTCTAAACCACGCACAGGAACAACACATATTTGATAATGCACCTCAAATACATCATGCATCATACTGGTGACAACAGTCTAAGCGATCCACTGGAATCATGTCTAAACAGGGCATTTTGCTTAACAGATTCCAACACTCTCAAGCACTCGCAGATTATTTGACATGACACAAAGAAGGACCCAATCCACCAACTAACTATTTGTCCAAGAACAGTTGTTGTGGTTTAACCCGGCAGGCAGTCAAACACCACACAGCCGCTCGCTCACTCCCCCCTCCCCTCAGTGGGATGGGGGAGAGAATCAGAAAAAAAAAAGTAAAATTCGTGGATTGAGATAAAGACAGTTTAATAAAACAGAAAAGGGAGGGAAAATAATGATAATAATAATAATAAAGATAGAATATACAAAATGAGTGATGCACAATGCAATTGCTCACCACCCACTGAGYGATACCCAAACAGCGATCGCTACTTCCTGGACCACGCCTCCTATTAATATATTGAGCATGACGTCACATGGTATGGAATACCCCATTGGCCAGTTGGGCTAGCTGTCCCGGCTATGCTCCCTCCCAGCTTCTTGTGCACCTGGCAGAGCATAGGAAACTGAAAAGTCCTTGACTAGCAGACTACTTAGCAACAACTAAAAACATCAGTGTCTTATCAACATTCTTGTCATACTAAATCCAAAACACAGCACTAGGAAGAAAATTAACTCTATCCCAGCAAAACCAGGACAACAGTGCAACTGACTCGCCCTCTAAGCCCTATTTAAGTCAACACTCATCTCAGTTCTAGTATTTTTCACTAACAGCCATCATCTCAGAAAGCAGCAAAGCTTCTCAATTCAAACAGTAGCCCCACAAAGTAGATTAAAGCAGAATAGAGTTGGCCTGGGAAAAAAAACTAAGCAGTAGGACAGTTGGAACATTGTCTCTTATACTCTTTCTGCTGCTGACTAAAGCCTAATTTAGTGTCAGTATCACGCTCTCACTCATCTTTTCCCTTTTTCTAAGTGTGTTTAATCTGCTGTAAAATTGTTTTCATGGCTGCAGTGAACGTTATTGTAACTGTTTTACAATGTGTATTATCTGCACTGTGTAAAGGCTTTTGCCTTCTGTATGCAAATCAGCATCTTGCCTGCCGTCATTCAAGGTGCATGCCCTCACACAGCTATACTAAGCTACATTCCACATCACTGAAGGGCACAAATGTCATTTCCTGCAGAAAAAGTCAATAAATCACTTTGGATCCAGTCCTACAGAACTGGAGCCTGTTCTCAGAATTCAGCCAGAGCCTGGCCAGAACACAGGAGTTCAGAAAACTTTGTTCTGACCCATAACTGCTGAGCCATAGGAAACAAAGGCTTGAACAGAGGCAGTCAATCACCAGACTGACAGGGCAAACAAAGAAAGAACAAAACTACAGAAGATATGCCCATTCTGTGGCGAGAAAAAGTAATCTCAGTTTAGGACAATCTAATTACATGTTACATTGGAACAACTAGAAAAAACATGGTATTTTTAATCCTCCCTAGCTTGTAACATATCAAAAAGACTTAAGCAATTCAAGGTCAGTCAGTATTTTTAATACTAAATAACCAAACCAAGGCAAGAAGCTGCAACACAATTTTCCTCAAGATCCCTGAACAAGTTAGGATCAGTAAATCAGGTTGGCTGCCGGTCCTGAACCTCCTGCATCCAGGCCTCACTTCTAAGCTGTTTCCACTGTCTCAAATTTTACCAAATTGTTCATATGCAAGTCAACTTGCCAGAAGATAAGTTTACAGACTTTTCACAGTTGTATGTAGACAGCCAGGCTGTGAAAACAACATAAGAACTCTAGATTTGCCTTTTAGTCCAATATTTTTCAATTACCAAGCTGAAGCAGGACTTAGAACTTTAAATACTGGTTACCAGCCAAAGGGCCAAGCAGCCAACTTCTCCAAAAATAAAGCACGCGCACACACACTCCATAGGGAGTCTCCTAGCTGGAGAAACAAGTAGCTCATCCTCAAGATCACTTCTGAGGTGCCAACTGGGCCTCCTGCCACCAGCTAGCTGATTAGGACATCAATTGTCTGATTATATCAGCTCCCCAGTTACCCTTTCCTGGCAAGAGTCTCAGCTTCGTAACTCTTCATTTGCCTAGATCTACAGCTTTGCGGCCAGTAGCAATTGCTTAAGGAGCAGCCGAAGGAGAAAGATACACAAATTCTTACACTGAAACACAAAACAATAGCATCACCTGCACAGAGGAGGTACGACAGCTTAAAAAGCAAGCTTACAGAAAAGCCCGAGACATTCATCCCCTGCACTGCAGCCTGCAAAAAGCGGTTTTTGCTTCAGGTGTTTATGCACAGCTATCTCATCCAGCACAGCAACTCTTTTACCAATGTGTCTTTAGGATCCACTACATTTTCTACTTGCCAATTTACCACAGCAAGTAATCACGGCATCGGAGACTGCTCAGAGAAGCCTATTCTTCAATCTGTCAATGCAAGGTCACATGACTAACCAAGAAAATCTATACAAAAAGGAGGAGAAAAACCTACACACCCAATCCTCAGTCAATCACAACCGCTCCTATCAGTAGCTGAAGCAATATTGCCATGGCAACCACAATACCTTTAACTCAGCTGACAGGATGGCATGAAAGGAGACACTTGTCTCGCCTTTGTTAGCTGGGTAATTGGTCCTGCTGCGCAGGGTCAGTTTTAAGAAAGATGACAGCAGGTAGAGTCCGTCTGGTTAGATACCAGGGCCACCTTATCCTTGGAACAGATCTCTTGGATTTATTAAACACTTAAGAGGCTAGTGAGCTGTGAAAATCCGATTCACCACCACTGCAGTCTGCTGACTAGAGGCTTCCTCCTGTGCTTCATCAACTTTTCATTATCTTTCTGTGTTTTTTGAGGGAGGGAAGCTTCAGGGATTTAAGATGCTGCAATTTTCAGGCTGCAGGAGCCTGCCAAATCCATCACCTTCTCCGGCAGCAACCTTTTCAAGAACAAGAGCAAATCAGCTGGAGCTGGTTCTTATGCTGAGCTCTTCAGGTAGTGCAGAGGACAGATCAAGTCTTGCCACAGGTTTTTTACTTGTTCTTCAGTCCGCCTACAAACATGTAAGCCAGTTCTAAAGCATTGCTTCCAATGCTCCTTATTTCCACATTCAACTATTTTCTCACATTGAGGTAGAGAAAACAAACCCCAACCTTGTCCTTCATCCAATACAAACTGAAGATCTTCATCTGAAGAGAATGGATTAGGTCAATAGTATGTTTCAACACAACCTGTTTCTCAGCTTACATATTCTGCATTCTGCACAAGAGGCTGAAGCCCTGAACAATATCACCAGCTCCAAAGCCATCAAAATTTCACCTTGTGAGTTTCTAGGCACACAAAGTACAGATATTTTAAAAATCTTAATCCATTAGCTCTTCTCTTCAGCAAATCAAAGCATAATCATTACCTCATTATTTAAGAAACAGTTGAGCCTCCACTTCCATGCAAACAGCTCAAACGTAGCTCTGGTTGAAATAACCAGAGCAAGGAAAGTTGCAACAGGCAAGCGCTCCCTGCCTGTGTTGTTTAACTGTGCACAGTAGAAGCATCTGAGGGGTCCGTTGTAGGGGTAATGTCACAGTTTTAGCTTTTAGGAAACTATTCTCAGGAGGAGAATTCAGGGGAAGCAGTTTCTACATCCTAAAGTTATCTGCCTTAGCAGATATCCTCCAATGAATTCATAAGCCCCTATCTCATGCATCGTACAGGAAGTAGGCATACGACGGGTGCCAGACAGCTCCTACAAGGACTGTAGAGTTTTTCTCCTGATCTTAAAGCTTTCTTCCCCAAAGCCTAATAGAATCTGAGCAAGCATTTTGCTGTCAGCTTCCCCTCACAGTTAGTTTCTCTAATGAAGCAGGGGGAATCACAAATATCCCTTTGAAAAGTTYGTGCTACACAAAGGTTAGAAGACAAAGGAAAGATTTTGATATTGCCAGTAACCTTAACAAAGTATAAGCAACAGAGTGATGGGAAGTCTCATCACAAAGCAGTTTCTCACAGCCAATGCCTGTTCAAGGTTTCTCCTCAGACAATTAAGGTAAATCCTGAAGTCTCTACAAAGCTTTGAGCAGGAGTTTGGACTGGAGACCTCCTGAGGTCCCTTCCAACCTGAATTACCCTACTTCAATCCAAATCCAATGAAGTTAAAAGTTAACACACCACATTCTCAGAAGAATCTGAGCCCGAGATGAATAATGGAGATGAACTGCAGATAGCAAGCAACATTCAGAAGCGGTCAAAAAGTAGATACCTCAGTACCAAAGCTACTTCAGCAAAAGCTATTTAGAGCCCAGCTGCATTTGCAACACTATCGGCTGCCCTCAAGCAGACAGCATCAAGAACCTAAAACACATCAAATAAGGATGGTGAAATACTAAAGCTTCTTCCCCCACAGCACAGCTTCCCTTCACCCAGCTCACAGACCCTTTAGAAAAGCTTTTGCAATTCAGTCTGTACCGGATGAGAGTAGCTAGAAGGCACAATATTATCTCTAGCAAGATTGCAAGAAGAGGTTTGCTGCTGTGCTTCCTGTAGCCCAGCCACGCTTTAGACCAAAATCTATTTCACTTCTCCCTGTAGTCCAGCATGCTTTAAGCCACAGGCCTGAAAGTCTGAGCTACCTACTTCGTCTAATTGCGGTATTTAGAGCCCAGAATTACTTTTGCCCCCAAAGCACAGAAGTTGCAGCTCACCTCCCCTGCCTTCCCCAAATCCCTGCCAACTTATGGCAAAGAGTCTACGGCAGGGAAAGGGCACCACCTTTTAGCATTTTTTGGTATGTACCTGCACAAACCCAGAACAACTTCACAGATTAACAGCCGCACTGCTAACCAAGAAGTGTTACTTTCCAGTAGGTTCTTTATTTTAAGAAAGCTGGACCTCCTAGCTCTGACTTTGATAAAGCACAGGGGCTTCCACGGTAAYGGTACTGAATGATATCCTTCCTCACAGTAATATATAAAGCCATATCCACAATGCGATACAAGAAACCATTTTAAACACAAAGCCAGCAGCAGAAATTAAGCACGTGTTAATATTTTGTATTAATATCGATTTAATGTCTGAGGATTTCTGGCTTCCATTGTATCTTACTTTTCAGTTGACCTGCAAGGATGACATCACAATAAGAGTAACAATTACTATTAGCTGTACTATAAATACCCACTCATTTCTACTTCAGCATGCATATTATGTATAATGACTGTGCCTTTTTCAAACTTCAAAGTTCTGTTTTACAGGCCTTCATTTCAGCATAATGTCCTCATAAAACACAATAGCAGCACAGCACAGAGAGGACTAAATTAAAAATTAATGGGCCCTGCCAGCACTAAGCTTTCTCAGAGCCAGTACAAGGCAGAAGGACAGTCCTCCCTCCATGCGAGAGTCCCACTTAGACAAAACCAACAAACATACCCTTCCCTGTCCCAGGTTCAACAGCCAACTCCCTGCTGCAGCGCACTCACATGTTCATTTTACCCACGCAAAGGATGAACATCTACTGCGCAATGAAGCCAAGGGATGCAAGGGGCCAGCCTGGCTGGATCCACACAAGTCTTGTGGAACTCCACAGGAATAAACTCAGTGTCTGATTTTTCCCGTTTGTCAGCCAGGGTCATCATAACTGCATCCAAGTGAGAAGTATCTAGTTACAGAACCATTTTATAAGCACCTCTTATGACGGCTTTGAGGTAAGATATGACAAAAAGTTAGGCACCTTGTCTAGCCCTGCTGACAAAATCCTTCAATGCAGAATGGGAGCCCTCCCAATATCTCCTAGGGCTCTTAATGAGCATCAGAAAGCCAGCTATCTTAAAACCACACTTTTCAGAGGTGGCCCCCAATGAGGTTTTGAAGAAAGGCCCATACTGAACACAGTACCCTCAAAAACGTTCCTCAGACCGTATTGTTTTAGCAATTATAGGTTAAGAGTGGAATAGCATGAGCAGAAGGGCATTCAAAAATAATCTTATAACTTAGAAAGACGACCACTTTTAGAAAGGTTAAGTTACTTCCCCTGCAGAAGGGCACCRTGAGCGAGAGGCTCCCCTTAGGTTTGGGAACTTGGTATTCACAGCCACTACCCAAACATATTCCCTTGCCTGGCCCTCAGCAGGGGAGAACAGAAGGGAGATTTCACCACAGGGAAGAACTCGATGAAGCAATTCCTACAGTCTGCCACTATGCATAAGATACAGAAGCTGCCTCCCAGCTCCCACAGATAATCAATTCTTTCTTCATATAGAGTAGAAAAAAGGCTGTTTGGCACTGAGGCAGCCTCTCTAAGTTCAGAAGTTACAAACCCATTCTTCAGTCCAACCCACAGTAGCTGTAAAACTACTTCAGCTCTCAACTGGGAAGTATGACCCCTTATTTATTACCACTGGTAACACCAAGTACGTGACTCATGAAATATACATTTATAGCTAGTAAGGGGCCAGGCCAAACACTCAGCGTTTTCCACTAGCTGCTGAATAACCTCAGCTCCCAGCACTCAGGCACTTGTCCAAAGGCTCTCTTCACTGCAATGCCATACAGAAGCTACAAGGAACATTTAGCTTTGTCACCTTAAGCCTTTTATAGAAAGCTCCCCACAGGTCCCTAGAAGAGAAGCCAATCTGGAATTCAATAGGACTGCACACTGATTGCTATAAAGCAATATCCTTTAATAGAAACTGTGATCCATCTTAAAGCTCATCCACTGAATTTAGTAAGCTTGCATTTCTACCCAATTCTGTAAGTAATTTTCCCCATTTTTAACAACCAAACTCAGTCTGTTGAAGTTCAGTCTGCTGAAGTATATACAGCTTTTCCATAACTACCTTTTTGAAAGCATTCCAACCTCTTACAACTCCCACTCCAAAGCCGTATCACCTCAGTAGTGTAACTCAAGACCACTTCACCAAAAGCATCTGGTCCAGTTTGTTCAATTGTTTTAAAAAGTAGAAATAATCATCGTGAGCTGGTACACCACTTTCCTTACAGCAACACGGTTTCCACATTTCACCCCAGCATCAATGGGAAAAGCATTCCAGCATACAGTGTTTATACAGACTGCTTACAGACATTTGGCAGTCCCGCAACATATGTCATAGCCATTTCTTATTTCTGTCGTCAGATTCATCTCGCACCAGGAAACTCTACCCCCGTTCAGCACCAGACCATGCACAGGCAGTGTTTCAGTGTGCCCTTGCAGACAGAAGCGACAGACTGGAACCCTCCGGTGCTCTTCAGAGGGAAGGAAACATTATCCTGACCAAACTGCCCTCAGGCACTTCAACCAGGTAAAAGACAGGCTTGCATGAATTACTATAGACATCTTGGGGTTGCCTAGACAAATGCCAGTCTTTCATGAAGTAACAAGACATGCTGCCTTCATTCTCTTTCATTGCAGCTTCTGTTCACCTCTCTCGTATCTCAAAATGCTCAGTAGCCTCTTAGGGAAGTCATGGGAACTGTCATGTGGGGATATCTACAAATAAAAGATTCAGCTGCACCTGTATGACAAGTTGTTGTCAAACCTCTAAATACAACCTGTGTTTTCTGATTCAGTAGCTGACATGCTTTGCACCCTCCCTCCCACTTTTCCTTTCCCAGCCAGTACCCAAACAATAACACAGCATTAAACACTAGTGGATGTTCTAGTGAGGAAGCAGTGTCACTTTCAAACATGCTGAAAAAGTTTAATAAAAAGTCAATAAGCACCTGACTACTCATAGTCCTTAAAATGAAGATGTCAGTCAGCTCAAGAACTTTGAACAATGCACTGCCTCCCTAAGTCATTGCTGCAGTTTTAGTGGAAAGAGCTGTCTTTGCACTTTCTCCCCCTCCACTTCAGTTTATACTCATTGCAAGCATCCATTTTTTCATCCTACTGGATGCTACACTTCAGTATACAAATCTATCCATACTGAAGAGATTATATCAGACAGCCTAGGAACAGCAAAAAGTCTTGCTGGTGATTTTTGTTTGTGTTTAGCACAACCCAGTCACCTCTGGAAACGTCTTTAGGATCTTGCCCTGCATTTCTGTGCACAGCCAGCCCCATCAGAAGCACAAATGCAATTTGGAAATCAAAAAAAGCAGAAGTATTAGCTTGTACTGATGACAGCATCATGCATTCATTCTGCCCAAGCACTGCTGACCACATACCAGTCTGCTCCATGTTCAAGCTCACGTTCAACAACTCAACAGTTCCATACAGCAGCTGAACACCACAAAAGGTAATTTTGTTCAGAAAAATCTCTCCAAATATTTCAGAACCACCATCTATATTGCCCCATAAACCCATGCAACTCAGACAACAACGTCAACTCCAGCAGAGGAAAGAGCAGTTTATTAGATCAAAGGGGAAAAGATTTGTTGCATATCAATGGAAGTCCCAGATATCTGTCAACATTTGACATGTAATGACTCAGACAAGCATKTAACCCTTTTAAGACAGCAGAGAAACTATTAATCAACTTACAATTATTTTCTATAAAGCGTCTCTTATTTTTCAGGACACGTTGAAGTAATTCCTTAACTTAAGTCCTCACTCAAAGAGAACTTTTTCAACACATCAAGCCTCCAAGGAGTTCTGCAGACATTAAAAACTTCCATTAGGAAGAAAATACCCCAGACAGGGACCTGGGGCCCCAAGATTTCAGCAGATACTCCATCAACAGCAGGAAGAGGTGCAGAAAGCACTGCTTAGCATTGCTAACATGCCTATTACTGTCCACAGCATGGAAAATGCAGTCACCTAGGAAACCATTTCAGAGATCTGCTGGTGTCCAGGAATAAGGCTCAGAAGCATGTGAACATAGCAATTACTCACAGGCATCCAAAGCTTGTGCCCTTTGGAGAACCTGCTGGAGAGCTGACAGTTTCCATAGAAACACTGTGGAAAAGCTTAAGAGTGAGCTTCCTCCCAGCTGTTTCACTTCCGAGTGCAAACAAAGCCCAGCGATAAAATGAGTTGTCTTTTTCCCTTGTTAAGGGCAACAGCTGGACAATGAGGCCAGAAGAGCGAAAAACATTTTCACATTACCAGAGTTCGTCTTAGGGGTAAGCAACAGAATCCCTCTCCTATAGCTACCATTTTACTACTGTCTGCTATCTGCTTGCTTGTTGAGAGCTACTCCCTTTAAAGACATTATTACTTTACCAGCTCAAGAAGAAATACAGTTCTATAGAGCTCCAAGTCCTCACAGCAGCTGCATTGTACAGAATTTTGTACGTAAGCCTATATAAAAGCACTGAACTTGTCAGCCTATCTGGGACACTTGAGGCTGACAGAATGAATCCTTTCCTGCCTAAAAGCCACAAGTTTTGAGTTGCTTTCTAACCCAGGAAGGCAACCTCAGGAGAAAGTTTGAGAGCAGAAAAGTCGCACGTCATCTCTACTGTACAGCTATACAATGTAGTGCCATGGCCACGTGGAATGAAGCTTTTAACACTCAGAAGTTACCACTCAGAAGTATTACTCAGCRCAGAAGCTACCAAGCACATACATGCCTATCTCACTTAAGGATAAGCAGCTTTCAGGTTCCACTGCTTAGCATTTTCCACTTCACATAAGTCTTCCAGCCACCTCGATGCCAATAGATGAACTGGTTAATAACCACATGGTCTGCCAAGGAAATCCCACATACAAAGCAGAGGTATCATATTTCAGGTCTGTCACATAACACATGCTCAGAAACCTTTTGCCCAAAAGTAAATTTGGGCCCGAGAAGACAGAAGTCTAGTCCCTTCAGGCTACACCTCTCATAGTCTAGAGTTTCCCCCTACATAAAGCCTTGCACGGCTTCCACTCCTGAAAAAGCCTAAGACTTCCCAGTAGTCTTCCTTGTATCACCAATTCCACTCCATTCACCTAGCCCCTCTGCAGTCCTTGCCTCAGCATCTTTCCCATCCTTTATTACCAGCTACTCCTCTTTCCCCACATCCCCGTAACACTTATTCCTTCATGCTATTACCATCACCTCCTACACTTATTTTGCTACAACTGGCATGTTAAAAACAAAGCTATGTTTTTGCAGCCTTCAAAGCTCCTTGTCTCCCCTTTTTGTCTATAGAAACTCATCAGGCACATGGTCTGATAGTCATTTGGGCTAGCAGGTTCTACCTCTGTAGTTCTGAAAATAGCTTACCATAAAACATACTTTCCTTGCAGTAATACTTTCTAGCTAAATCTAACAAAGACAAGATTGAAGAGGAACAAGTTGCCCAAAAAGACAACAGTTCACTAAGCAGGAATAGAGAACCTTTATACCTCACATCGTGATTCTGGAGAATTTCTTTTCTTCGGAGTCCACGTTCTCTACATCGTAACAGGAAACATAAACAACCCAAAAGACATGGAGTCTACCACCAGAGGCAGAGAAGTGGCATTGCTCTCTTGCTTCAAGAGTCCCCAAACATGCCAGGTTTGCAGTTTCATCCATACTTCCATGCAGAAGTACATAGATAAAAACTGACTCAAGTCTCAAAACCCAATTACAAAGTAACATTTCTTTCTATAAGCCTACAGTCAGAATATGCTCCCCCCCCAATGTAAACAGAAGTTACTGCAATTGAAAGTTTTATATGCTTCAAGAGAAATTAATCAGCTTTCAAAACAAAATCCAACTGAAAACTTTGCAATTTCTTCTTAACCCCAAAAGTGGTCTCCTTTGTATTTCTGAAGACAGAGAGGTTTCTTTTTGCTTTTCAGGGACAGGGAAGTAAAGAAAATTTTGACCTTGAGGTTTCCACAGCTTTTTGCTTCAGCAACAAAACCATTTCTTGATGTTCTTGCCAATCTTCCCTTTCCAAAAAGGGCAACAAGAAACATCAAGCCAGTGCTAAAAATACTTTCTCCCCACTTTGTTGTATTTAGATTCTAAACTCTCCCCTGCTGGTGCCTCTGTCAGTCCTGCCCATACAGTGATGGGGCTCTCTAGCACACACATAGGGTTGCAGGCTCCACCACCACACAATAGCATTATTTCATGTTGTCAACCACATTTTTGACCTGGTAAGCGCAGCATGACCAAAAGCCCTAACCCTTCATCACGCCCAACTGTTTCTTAGTCTCATACAGTTCTTAATTAGAGCAAGTCTTCACCACACAAAAAAAATATTTATGACTGACAGCTAATCATTTGCAAGGAGCAGATGCACTTACAACGAAGATCTATTTAATGGGGGTTTTTTTTGCAAAGCACTTGTTTCTGACTGAATATGCATTATAACGATCATTTAAAACTGTGCTTTGAACTATCCAAGAGCGTATGAAGCACTTTTTCCATCCACTCCTGCAGGAATATTCCTTTATTTGTCCCATGCTTAAAGGCTAGGCAGGTGCTAGCTTTTAGCCCATATTTATGCTGGCAACATATATGCAATGATTAAAGAGACACACATCTTAACCAAGGGGAGGAAAGTGGTCCAAGAACCAGTATAAGGTGAAAGGTCCTTTTCTGCACGATCTTTGAGTTATTTTTATACTCACAGGGTCAATTTTCTTCCATGTTGGAAGTTCTGATCATTTCCAACTAGATCAACACAAATGTTTACGAAACTATTCAATTCTTCTTGCCAGTAGAAAGATTCCAACTGGCTCTACCTTTCCAAAAGGTATTATAAGACATACAAGGCAGTGGAAAAATAGACCAGCTTAGTATATTTTCTCTCCTCATCCTAGGACTCACACACTTCCCTCATCACCAAGTCTTCCCAAGGAAGCACAATTCCTAAAGAGCAAAGCTTTCATCCGTGGCTTATCACAACGGTTTCAAGGAGGCTGCTTGTAGAATCAAGTATTATGCAAAGCCTGGATATATCCATATTATATACCCCTAGAGAGTTAAGCACACATCGCCTCTATTTGGCAGCTATGGACCAGAAACAGATACTTTAAGGCAACAGCAGAAATAAAAAACTTGTCCACATAGTAACTGACTAGTTTGACTGAGAAATGTTTCTTTATATAGTCTAAATAAAAGCTAACTCACTCTGCTGCAGTTACTGTTTTTATCTCAGCCACTCATCTGTTTTAACCATTCACTGCAAATGAACACATGAACTGGTACACAGATCAGAGTGGGAGGAGTTTGCGTTATCATTTGAGGAGTGAAAACAAGGGATCTGCCATTTCACCAGACCTGCAGTTCCTAAACAAAACCTTATAAATGAAGAGACCTCCTGCCAGCCCTCATCTAAGACTTGGTTGGTTGTTTTTTTCCTCCAAAGCACTTAAGTGCTTTGACCAATAGCAGACACCTGGAAAGTACTACATGCAACCAAGTTATTCTTACATAGCAGGCTAGTCCTTGCACTCACTTCAAACCTACCAATATTATCAGTCCTTTTCCCCCACAGACCCAAGAGTATAACATCTCATTTGGTTCCTCAACTAGCTATAAACAGACATACTACTAATTCACCTTTGGATAATGTTTTATGATCCTCAGATGAAGATGAGCACGATAAAGCGCTCAGGTTAATTCCTTTTCATGCTTCTGCACCGCTGCCAATATTGAAGAGTTCTTCCCCCTCCACAGAAAGAGATAAACCACAGGAACTGCTACAGTGATCTTCTTTAGTCTTTTTACTTCCACAATAGAGCTTTGCCATTTCTGTTGTTCTGATCTCAAACAGCAGGCATCCCCATTACCAGTAAAACTGAAAGACCAAAGAGGGGATCATCCATTCCGCCTGAAAAACACTGATAACTGCTTCATCCTAGCAAAAACACCATGAGAAAGGCCATCCCTCCAGTATACAAGGCAGGGGGACCAACAGATCTTTGGCTGTTTTTCACCATCATCCTGTGAGAATTCTTCTGTAAGTTTAAGGCATATCTTGCGTTTAATACTCGCATCTTGCATCYGACACGGAACGCATCCTTCAAGGTCCCATGAGCACATCAGCCAGCTCTGTTGAAAAACTAAAAAGCACGCTAATGAGAGCAAGAGACTGGGACAGGAGCCCTTGTCCGGTCTATTAATAGAAACACTTCAACAGAGCATAAAGAATGGAGGGCTGGGATGACTCTGCCTTCTTTCTAGGATGCGACTGTCCTGCTTACTGGACCATTAAATGTTGAGCAGAAGGAAAGACAGGTTTGTGTGAATAATAATGAAGGTGTAGCATCTGCAGTTTTTCATTTATATCCAGAAACTACTTGCGATCACTTGACCTAGCTAACAAGGAGACTGGCATTTTTTGTTCTTGCAACATTTTGAGAGAATGTGTTTCAGCATGTAGTGGGCAATGCTATTTTCTGCAACGCCACTCCCTACCCCCAGTAAGTAGTTCATCAATTAATTCCTTCAGATCTAAAAGGAGTATGTACACAAGGCCCCAAAGAGAACCTTTAGCTTAAGTCAGGTCTGCTCCAGCACAGCAGAGAATGAGCATTCCCTCAAAAACAATGAAGCCCTCACCTTTTTTACTCCTTTTTGATGTTGTGATCCTCCGTCAGAGGCAATACGAAGATCACTGCACAAATATGAAGGCCATACACAGTCGACAGAAAACTTCTCTCTAGCAACCTATTTAAGAGGACTTGAACTTTAAACCATCAACAATAACCAAAACCGTGTCCAAAGCATGCCGTGAGCTACACAACTCTACAGCAAGGCAAACCAGGCTATGACATCCATAATTTCTGACAGATAAAGACCCAGATGCATCCCTAGTTCAGAATCAGACTTCAAGAGAATTGCACGAAGTATGCATTTGGTGYGCAAAAACGGAGACAAGGTACAGGCACCTCTCACATGACTGCAAAACTAACCTACATCTCACACAGCATTCTTCCTGGCTGCTAGCAAACAAAGATGAACTGGGAACTTCTG
This sequence comes from Phoebastria nigripes, assembly GCA_035582835.1. Classification (NCBI taxonomy): domain Eukaryota; kingdom Metazoa; phylum Chordata; class Aves; order Procellariiformes; family Diomedeidae; genus Phoebastria; species Phoebastria nigripes. The sequence goes on along the minus strand of JAYKAV010000334.1, from coordinate 3,092,499 downwards.
GCACACACTGCTTAGATCCCAGATAAGTCTTGTCATTGTTTTTGCAACACATCCATTGTCACATAATAGATACTCTGTTGAACAAACTGCTCTAAGAAACCACCCATTTTGCCCAACTTCTACTGTACTTCCATAAACACATCACTATTTTAAGCTATCTGGCAAATTTTGTACATGTGCAAGCACCAGCCTATTTGAGTTGCACACCAGCCACATTCAATGCATTTGTTACCACTTCTGACCCTAGTCATACATTACACCTGTATATTCTATATTATTCCTGGAGCACAAGGATCCATTTTATTACTAGTCACATTACAGTGGTGAGCAAGTGCACCTGTAATTTTCATTATCAACACTACTTCATGCAAGACACTGAAAAAAACATTTCAAAAAAGAACTACAGAATTAGGTGTTACTTCCCAACCCCATGTTAAGTGTGGAAAGCCCTTCTATGACCCTCATACATAACTATTGCAGGGTATGTTCATACACAGCTGTCTGCCCCTCAATATTATTTTCAGAAAATTGTTATTCTCTTGCAGCCTTAACCATAAATTAGTTACAATTAAGAAAAGGCCATGTTAATGTAGAAGAATGTAATTTCTATCTAGTTTCATCTCAGGCAAATCCTTGTAAGAATTTAGCTATCATGAGATCAGGTCAAAAGGGATCTAAATTATCACAGCATATTACAGTTTCAGAAAAGACGAACACAAAAAAGGGAGCTGAAAGACAAAGAAGCTGAGCAGGAAAACAGACCTTGCAAATTATGGGATGAAGGTACAACCCAATTAACAAAGTACAGCAGGGAGGCAATGTTGACAACTGCTGTTCACTTGCAAGGTGAYTGGCTTATTCAGGCACCTGTCAACTAGAAGAGGTATTTTATTTTAGGCCCCCTCCCCACCCCACCCCCGACAGGCTTAAGCACTGTGCCAGCCTGACACCAGAAACCTATTTCAGGGATYGGCTGCCACAGCAGGACTAGGTCTCCTAGCCAACTTAACAACACACCATAAATCCTGAGAAGGCAGGCATACGAGGCTGGCAGGCTCTCTGCTGGAGAGGTGTTAAGTTGCAATAGTTGAGCTTTTTCATCTGTAAGGCACCTAGCATAATTTCTGCCCCATCTTAAAATTTGCATCCAAATTCACAGCAGTACAAAGGTGATGTGGGAACAGCACCATTTTAGCCTACACAGTCCCTCTACATACATGGCCACCCAAGTTAAACCAAAGACAAGTGATTTCTGCATAACATTACCTGGGTTGTTCTACTCATCTCACCAGTCAATTCAGAGTTGTCAGCAGTGCCTTCCGCCTGGCAGACCTTCCACATTCCCATCTCCTTTTCCCAAGGAGGCTACTGTTTGCTGCCCTTTGTAGGCAACATTACAGGCATTAGCATGTGTCATAGCACGTACCAGGACCAGTAATGCAAGTTGTCTGGCAGGGTGTCACAGCTGGCAAGCAGCCATTAATGCTATTCTTGCAGAGTACAAACTGCAGAAGTACACTGTACAATCCTGTTAGCTTTTGACCTGTGTTGACTTCAGCACTGTTGACAGGTCTAGCTAGGACAACTCCTTTTTTTTTTAAAGACATAAGTACATAATTCAACCCAGAAACCTTTCCGCTTTGAATGGCACAGTGCTCTTGTAGACGTGAAAATAAGATGAAGAGCCCAAGACTCAGCTACACAGTTTCATGTCATTTTGGCAATATTAAGTACATGAAAACATGTACCTCTGAAACAAGCTTGGAGTTGCTGCAAGGCATCTTCATTGTCTCTTCTTCCAGCACCAGCTCAGGTAGGGCCCCATCAGCATTCAGCTAGTAGGGATGAGGGGAGGGTTTGATTATGGCCTGCTACACTTCTGCTAGTAGCCACCAGGAGCAGAACACAGTTATCCTGGGGTACTAGCTTACACCAGGCAGCAGAAATAGCCAGGATGACAAAGATGCCTTTTCCCTCCTCCCCCGCAACTGCTTTCTGAGAATGAGGAAGTTGCCCTCACTTACCTTCAGCTATTTATTTTCCCATTACTAAAATGAAAAGGATGACAACAATATACATTTATTGAGTGACATGGGTGGCTGTGAAGAGTGATAAATGCTTAAAGTCTCTAAGCTGCTAGCGCATTTGCACATGTGACTGCATCACTGGCTACCTGCTCAACTACAGCCTCTGAAGAGCTCAACACCTTGGCAAGCTGTGAGCCTAAGCCTGCTCTTTCTCCCCCTTTCAGTCAGGGGAGAGCAACAGCGTGAAATGGCTTTGTGACAGCAGGCATTAGAAAGTGACTGCTCACTCTAAGCATCCAATCACTGCAATGTGAAGTAACAGTCTTAGTTCGAGCACAGGCTACAAAGAACCAAGGGCAGAATCCTTCAGCCATCTCTTCCCAAAGAGCAAGGCTGTAACTGACCTCAACAGAGCCTTCTCAAATGATCCAAGGCTATGAGATGCCAGCCACCACAAACAAATCTCGGGACCCTGACCTCATGTCGGCAGTAAAGCCATCAATTGGGCTGCATATGGCCTAGATTCTGGTAGATCGTTTTGACAATTCAGGCAATAGGTGACAGTCCAACRAATACTGCTGAGGGCCCCGTTGTGTCCTCCCTTCCAATAATGGCCTCATGGGAGAGCAGCTGAGCTGCTGAACCTGACGGTATTCAATTATCTTCATAGTTGAAATTAATACTTGCACAGAGAAGCAGGCCTCAAGTCAGGTCCTACCCTGCTGTTCTCAGTGAGGTTAAAAGGGATCTTGAGATTACTAGAGCATCTCAAAACTTGCCACTGTGTGACATGCTGCATAAAACTCCGGGCCAAATTCTACTGGCTTTTGGTTACTAGAGGACACAGATGAACTACAAGTTTGAAGGTTTCGTCACTTACTGAAATAAAGAGGAGACTACTGCCCAACTAGTGATGCACAGATACATTTAAACATCTTAAAAATCTCAGCCAATGCTTTAGAAGCAGCTCAGATTTGAGATCTGTGCTTTCCAACCATGAAAAGACTTCTTCTACAGCAATATGGCACAACAGATACAACCAATTTCACAATGATTCTGCTGGGAACAACTGTTAGCTTCCCACCACTGCACACGCTACCCCACCAAATAGAAACTGGAACTGTCTCGAGGGGCAGAGGAAAGCTAGGAATTAAGTGGCAGATGGTATTAGAATCATAGAATAGTTTGGAAGTCGCCATCTGACCAAGCAAGCTCTCATTGTGGAAGTACAGCATGAAATGAAGCACCAAAAAGCTCAACAATATTCTGTGAAGACTTTAAATATCTTCCTGCTATTTTTCAGTTACACAACTTGTCCACTCAAGTCTCCTTTTCCTAATGGTCTTTCATTTGCAAGATGTTTTAGGTAACAGCTCTTCTCCTTTTCAAAAACTGCTGTTCTCCAGTAGCAAATGCATACTGATAATGAAAAATTTGGGGGTTCTTYCAGGCAAAACATGCTCAGCACACATGGAAGTTTAAATGCATATGGGCAAGCGGCCCCGATTAAACCACACGGTATTCTGTCATCAAGACACATCCACATAAACCTTTGAATCAGCCACCTGCCAGGCCAGACAGCAATTCTTACCTCTACTCACACTAATTTACTGGATTGCTACAGCAACTTCCAGTTGCTAGCTAATGAGACAAGTCATATCTCAAGATTATGATTTTACTGGATCAATATATTTTATAAACAAGGATAGTGCAGCTGTAAAAGCTGTAGTCTTTTAAGGGTAGGAAAATCACCAAGTCACTTTACACTCACACAACGCATTCCCCTAGGACACACAGATGTACTAATATCAACTTTATGACAATAGTAATACTTAGCTTTCCAGTAGCATCTTTTACATGGAATCTCAGTATGCTTTACAAATACGATGGACCAGACGCTCAGAGCTGCTCAGCGTACCTCTGGGAGCATTCACAGGGGCTAACTTCAGCTAAGGAAGCCAATTGTTGCAAACTTAGCTTCAGTCCCTGACTGCAGAGTCAGGACTGTTGCAAATCATTTCCTATAGGAGCTTGTCTCTCCAACTACACAGGGAGCCTTGAAAAATTGGCATTTGTAAATACCCACCCTTACACTCCCGATTTTAAATGAAGCTTGGGAGCACTTGGAAAAAAAACCAGCTCTCACCCTCTGCACTTACATCAACGTTTTAGGTGACAAGTGGTTATGAATTTACAGTTATCTCAATGGCAGTGTGGGGAATATCATGGACTGGTCAGTAGGGTAACATCCACAGACTCATTAAATTCCGTTTAATACACCCATCAAACAAGGAGACACCTTCATTTCAAGAGAAACTGATGTAGCCATCTTTACTCTCCTCCCCTTATTCTACAAGGTATCACTCCTCCCCGCAAGGAGCTTCTTACACTGCCTGTCCAATTCACCAAGTTTTACTGACAAGTTTCAGGCAAAGCTTTTTTGCCAGTGCAAAACAGCTGAGCTTAGTCAGACAGAGCAATTCCCTTTTGCACCAAGAGGACAYAGGTCTTCACTTTTGCTTTGAGTCTCCCCTCCATCTCATAGTCTTGCTGCAAGTGACAAAATCTTTGTGGTATTGTTATGCTAAAATTAGAAGGAACAAACAGTGAGCCACTTGCAACTGTCTTTAACCTTTCTTAGAGAAGGTTTAACTACCCAAGTTTCACACTTCTTTAGGTAAACAAAAGCATTCAGAGTGTTTAGAACTCCAATGCTTCAACTAAGGACACAAGGTTCCCTAGAAAGTGATTCTTCATTGCATCCCAGTACAGAAGAGGGAACACCTGCACCTGAAGGACTATGCCACTAATGAGGCCCCCCAAACTCAGGGTAGCAGTGAAGAAACATCATCCTGTATTAAAGCAGATGAAAGTACAGTGACTGGCAAGTTTTGTGGGAAAATACCCAGACATCTTACAGTTTCCAAAAGCCAAAAAAAACCCAGGCAAAACGGTCCAGGGATCACACTGCCCATCTATATCAGAAGGAAGCCTGTGGCTTCAAAAACAAAGCTCTTAAACAGATACACCTATCACTATTGCCAGATAGCCTCCTTTCTGAAGGGGAAAGGAATCRCATCTTTGCAGCGGTGGCAAATAAAATGAACTTACTGTGTTGTTCTCAAATTACCCCAAGAGGCAACAGTGCAGATTTCTGAATAATCTTTTAGACTCAAGTTGAATGAACAGGCTCAGCAGACACATACCCCAACAGCTGTATTCAGTCTTCCACAAAGGAGCACCACTCATGAAAGATACCGTAGCAAACTGATGCAGAAAGACAAAACACAAGCGCATCTCTAAGCACAATTCCTCATCTCTTCCAGCCTCTTAGGAGGCAAGGGTCCAGTGTTTGGTCCATTCCTACTACCCTTCATTGTTTTCAGAGGAAATCAATACACTTGGATTAGTCTACAGAGTGCTCCATCAGATGCACTGAGCATTTGCACTTCACTGGCATTGACATTTGCCATCTGACAGGTAACTCAAAGTCCCCTAGCACTCTACAATAATCTACTCAAATGATGCAACTAAACCATCCAAGTTACTTTCTCAGAAGACACCTAGGACACAGGTAAAAAAATGAATGCGTAAGTACCAAGAAAACATGAAAGCCTGAATCATACCACGCTGTCAAGTTAAGACTCTGCATTTTTTTTAATGCTGTATTTCATGCCTATTACTGAGTGCCTGTGCATCTTATTCCTCTGATCTGCCATTCTGCCATAACCTACCTGGCACCAGTTGAGACACTTTGATACTTTGCAGGGATGTTGATCAACGAGCCCACGAAGACTGCCAAGTCCTTTATCACCAAGTCTGAACTAGGACAAGACTAAAACTCTTCGAGATTATCAAAGCAGTGCAAAAGAATCAGACATCCAACTGATGAACAAGTACAAACCAAAACCGTGCCTAGACAATGCAAACGCATTACACAAAATTCCTCCTTCCCAGCTGACCACATTAAGAGTCTTGGAAACAGTCTGCATTTCTCACTGGAGTTATGCACCTGGGATTCCCTTCAGTAAAACTAGATGGTCAGGATCTTTAGAAACAGAACAAGCACCCAGTTCTCTAAAGGCTAACTTAATGCCTCTTCCAAGTATCTACAGAGGAACAGAACCCCCTTATTCCAAGTCAAAGGAGAAACACAAGCCAACCCATCTTTCTAACAATTATTTCAAATGCCTTTTCACACCCTCCCCCCCCCCCCCCATAACTTTAGTTCACTCAGACTTTCCCCACCTGAAAACCATTTTGTAATTCACACAATACCAGCCTCTTAATTCTTATTCCTGGCAAGACCATTTCCCTCGCTATCATGTAAATGAGCCTCCCTGGAGCTCTTAAACATTATTATACATCATGGTAGCTGTATTACTCAGCACTGTAAATGCAGTCCAGGACTCAATTACTATTCACAGATGAACAAAGTACACAGTGCATTTACTGAAACTATGGCTGCTTAAGGTATAGAGCTGCCATAGTTATGTGCATTTACTCATGAAGTGCCTTGAAGGAGAAAATGTAGGTCTACACCTATAATCACGTCTTCCAAAAGCCAATTAAAATTTGTCAATAAATGCCACACTTGTATGCAACATTCATCTCAGTAGTTCATTCACAGCTGCTATTCTGCAATATGAACACACTGTTCTTTACTGTTGCTCAAAGGACTCCAAACAAAATTTGGTTTCTAAAATCAAGCACCTAAATTCTGACTCCTAAGGRGCATCTGAAAGGTCAAGAAAAAAATTAAAGGCTCCCTCTGAAGTCTTTTGTTTGGAGCCTTCTGAAGGTATCCTCTCTGCTGGCTTTCCTTCCCAGCAAGAGCTTCCACAGTTGTATGTGCACCAAGTGTTAAGTGCTTTCAGCGTGACAGATGATTCTGGGGTACTAACTGTATGCTTAAAATCTAACATTCATACCCTGCTCTTCAAAAACCTTCATTCTAGCCTACACCTTAACATATTAACATAGTGACATCCTTACCCTACTAAAAAACCCCCAAGAAACCACTCCAATTCAAAACAGTAAAAAGGGAGGAGAAGCGGCAAGCCAAGGGTTTCCCCTATCCCTCCAAGTCTGCAAGCTGGATGAGAAAAATTCATCAGCTTGAACCTGACGGTCCTTTATTATCATAGCCARTATTTCTCACATTTTACTTGATTCCTACAGCTAGCTGAGACTAAACCTAGGGACTGTTGCCTATCTTCTATCATAGTATGATATTCATAATCAAAGCTACTAACATTGAGGAAAAAATTGTCATGAACTACAAAGAGTTCAACATTCCTAGCACTTAGGCTTGCAGTACATTACAAGCTTTCTCAGCAGACTGGTTCTTGTCTCTGCAAGCATAAAGAAAAAGGAGAATGTATTAAGAAAGGTTTCTACATAGTTGCAACTGCTCTCCAGCGTATACTTTGCCCGGTAATTGCCCTATTAAATGATCATGTGTGGCAAGATAAACATCAAATCATTTGTACAATACCTCACCAGGTCTCCAAATACTTAGTACAAGAGATGCAATTGTGTGGTCAGTCACCTACCAATCATGCATTTAAAAACCCTGAACTAGCAGCAAGTTTTAGCATTCAGTCATTGTTCTGCAGCCCGAGGCACAAAAAGCAAGGCGTAACAGCTGCGTCCCAGAAAAGGCCACAACTCTCCAGCAAGAGCCATAGATCCAGCAAGCACTTCAACCACTTACTTGTGACAAAACCTAAATTCCCTCACTGCAAGATGGCAGTCCATAGGAAAAGGCCATTCTATCAGCCATTTCAGCCTGTTCTCTGAATCTCTGTAGAGACCTTTACTCATTTGTTGCAGTTTCAGTCACAAAGGGAGCAGAAAGTCACATGCAGCATGCCTCAAGTTCTCTAAAGGACCAGGACTTCATTAAAAGCTCTGCAAAACTGACTAATCAGTATTCAAACTGTAAACTGAAAAGCAAGGCCATAAGCTTATCACACACACAAGAATACATTGTTAAGCCAAGCATTTGGAAATTTCCCAATTTATAACTTCTGAAGACAATGCAGGTAGTTTGGAGAGTTAGGAAGAACAGCCTCACTATTTTTGACTAGATTCACATAGAACACTCAGCTCGGTGCTTACAAGAAGGAAGCAAGAATTAAGAGGGAAGAGCAACTCCAAACTCAGACTCCCAAGTTCTAAGAAAAGGAGCTCAGTCACATTGCCCACGCTGGAGCCGACTAAGGCCACAGCAGCTGGCTGAAAGCAGAGCTGCATAGATGGCAAGTTGCTTTTAAGTAAACAAAAAAGGCCAAAGAATCAAACAAGAAGTCTGCCATGTGCAAAACCTTTCATCCATGGATTGTCAGAAGTCCTGTTACATTCTTAGTCACCACTACAACCTAATCCGTTTCTGACAGAAAGCCAGGTAATTTCATTTTATTTCTGGGGATCAGAACAGTCAGTACACATGTTTACATCTAGTTTCATTTTTCTCTCAATAGCACAGCCCTTAAGTGATAGCTATCCCAACTGTGACCCCTAGTGCAACTTAATTAGTGTGGTTCTTGACTAAAGAGAGACTTATACTATTAACTGCAGCAGTAACTGAGCTCTTCAACTACCACCTTCCTGAAGAGCTAATACTCTTCCTGGTTTCTCTGTGCAAAGAGTAATTAACTACTTGGTAAGAACACTTCTCACTGAGCTCCAGCTGCCAGTGCTATTAGGAGCTAAATAYTTTCAGGTGACATGTTCCATTAGCAACAGGACTTCTTCATGCTTCCTTTATCTCCATCAACTCTCTACAGGTGAGCAACAAGATAAAACTTCTGAGGAGACCGGAAGGTTTTTGTATATATTTACATACATTATAGCATGCCCCTTTGCATTCAGCTGGTTAATATGAATTCACTGCTCATGAAAGCAAAACAACCTGCAATAAAGCACCTCATGCCCCATTTCTTACCCACACAGACACCAATCCCCAGCACCTATCATACYTCATTCAGTAGCGAGCCAGTGTTCTGGAGACCAAAGCCATCTTTCACAGCCACTCCTCTCACAGCTCTAAAAGCAGCATCTCAGGACAGATTAAAAGCTGAACAAGAAGCTGTAGGATATAATTTTTGACAAACTGCCAAAGAAACCTCATGCCCAGCAGTGACAGCTGCAAAAAAGGGGGCACAAATCAGCATAGAACTCATTTATTTGGCCAAAAGTGATCTCTCAGTTACACAAGAGCTTTATCTATTCAAACCTGTTATTTTGGTGCACTTTTCAATTCCTTACAGCTGAAAGTGCACCTTCCAATTAAAGCAGTTTCTGCCTAATAAAAACAGGCAGTATTTTGCAGATTTATATACATTAGCCTAATTATGTGCAATAAGCAACTCTTCTTTAGGACGAAACTTGATTTTCCTTGCTGGCTAAAACTGCATGATGATACTAGCTTTTTGTCCTACCAGCTGTATTGATTTTGCAACTTGATGTATGGCTTGACTAGCATATGTTAATTAAATGCAAGGTCCATTTTTGAGATGTCAGTTGCCTCYTCTCCAGCAGAGTAACTGCTTACACTGCATAACACTCTGTTAGCCTGCACACAGGCTAGCTGCTTAGCACAAATACCTGAGGCTTATGGAAGTATTAAGTTTCTGACACATATACCTTATTTATTTTAATGCATGTTTTGGAATCAGAACAAAAGAGACTTTCAACTTTCACCAAATAAGCCTCAATCATGGCCCACATAGAGAGGAGGGAGAGTTACTGTCATGGCAAAACCTTTGATCTCAGTTCCAGGTCCATCTGTCTAATTACATCTTAAGAGCACACACAGAAAATCCTCTTCATAAGCTATTTCACAAAGGGACTTTGCAACTTGAAGAACCAAAATAAATTATCTTGCAAATTTGGCTCTTCAACCTCAACGCAAGTGGAAGCTAAAGCCAGGCTTTAACAGACACGTTAAGTTCACAGAATTGCAAGAATCAAGTTTTGAATAGCTGCTGTCTCTAGTAATACTTGAAACACACTTTTTTCACCACCCATATCCTGGCATTTACCAATTTTAGTATCCTACCTCATGTCTTAGATAAAGTTAGTCACACTCCAGTTTCCAATCTTTGAACAGTGCTCTCATGCCTGCACAGGAACTGATTATCTTCTAAACAAGACAGTAAGTCACTTAACATCCTTAAGCTGAGGAGATTTCATCTTACTGAACTTCCACTTTCTCCAACCCCCTTTCCTGGGTTTTGATATTAAACTCTATCCCCAGCAACTCAACAAGTGCAAAAATATGAAAATTATTTATTATTCTCCTCCAGGGTTATGCTCTCTCTCTGCATTTATGCCAAGTTAAGTTTTTTTCCTCAGTTGCACTGAAACAGACAAAAATCACCTATGAGGACAAGGAACATATTCTGACTTTTTGACTTTTATCTAATACAACTAGAATGGCAACAGATTACTTGTTTTCTTTCCTGGACAATAAGAGTCTTAGATCTTTCATTCTTCTGTCTGACTTTGCATTATTAATTCTAAGTATCATCACCAGCCCCAGTACCTAATTTTTATTAGCATCAGCATCTGTTTTTCCTCTTTCATGTTAGGTTCAGCTCACCTTGAGACATATGCCTTTTTTCCTCCATCACAGCTACTCCACCTACTAAACCTACTGCCGTTAAGAGGGCCATCTCCCATTAAACAAAAAAATGCCATTATGCTTTTACAGTGACAAAGTGAGCATATGCTGCCAGTTCTGTAAACCCACACAAGAGCCATTTGCTTATCTACCTGCTTGCTCAGTTGATTAACGTGCAATCCTGAGCAGTCTTCAAGCAACCAGGGCTTTCCTTTTTTTCAAAGGAAAGGAGAGCCCCTGTCTCGGATCTGAAAAGAAAACATACCAGACACATTAGAGAAATCAACAAAGCAGAAAAATAAAGACACAAGCACCCATACCATACACATAACAATTACCAACTAATACTTTTATCAAAGAATTGTTTTCCTACCTTGGCAATCGTTCTTAAGACACTCTCCCTTTGTTCTCCTCTATAGGAAAACCAGCCCAAATCGACTAAATATAAGCACAGCCCATACCACCAGCCCAGGTGCTCCTAACTACCTCAGTACAACCTTTTATCCCCTCACTTACACTACCCAAAACCCTCAAACATTCACTAAAAGAACAAATTTCGAAACAGAAAAAGGAGAAATTCTTAGCCGTACACGCAGATTTTACTCTTTCTGTAAAGCCCCTCGTTTAAAACTCTCTCTCACCCTACCAAATAAAGCGGTGGTAGGGTAGCAGCACACTGAGGGGGCCCCAACCGCCACAGCCACCTCCCCACCACAGACCACACCCTCACTGCGAGGAACAGCCCCGCGCCTGCCCTTTTTAAAGCGCCCGCCAGGGGCATGCGCAGCCGCGCCGGACCGCCCACCTTCTAGAAGGTTCCGAGGGAGCGGAGGTGCCCACTCCCTCCCGGCCCCGCGGGGATCGGTCGCGTTCTCCAGCTCCTCGGTGGAAGCGATACTGTACAAGATGGCGCCTGCGGGCGCCGGGGTCTTCGCTGAAGAGATGTGTGGTGGCCACCGGTCTCGTCTTTCGGTTTAGTAAAACTGCTATTTCCCGCTTGCGGGCTGTTCTCGGTGGCCGCAAGTCTTGGTGGTCAGCGGTGGAAGGTATGTTCCCTCGGCAAGGTGGGAGTACTGCCTTTTAGCAAAGGTTTATGCTGCTGCAGCCGTGTTTCTGGTCCGATTCTGTGTTATGTGCCGGTAGCGCTTTTCAGTTCTTTATCCTTACGTTTTTTAGAGGCTGTGTAAAAATTTTTCTGTAGCTGAGTTTTCCTTAGCGGCTTTAATTACGTATTGGTTCTATACATCCACGCTACATACTTTACAGGCCCGGAATTGATATGTGCCTTCAGTTAAATGTAGTCTCCACTTGGAGGAACCAGTTTTTCTTTAACAATTGCATATAAAACAGATAAAGTGTAAACCAAAGGATATATCTGTGTGCTATTTAAAGGATAGTTGCAGGTGAGGAGTAATTGGATTAGGTGCCAAATATATGCCTGATGCTATAAACGGTGTCTGTGAACGTCTGGTTTCTTGAATTGGATGCTTTTGGCTAAATATGACAAAAAATATGGGAAAGAGGAATTTCTTCAATAATTTCAAAAATGCGTCTGGGTGTGTCTTCAGTAAACAGCTGGTACAGCTGCCCCTGTAACAGGAGACTTCAACAATCATCCATTTAGAGATGCTTCAGTCAAGTTCACTGCCCTATCTGAGCAGTGCTGCATAACAAACTGGATGCCCTGTGCTGTGCGTAAGCAGTTGCGAGCCCTGTGGGGACTGACTTTGTCTTTTCAGCTGAACCTTTGATGAACCAAGCCTGGAGTTCATAATGATCTAACAGATGTGATGTTGAAGGCTTGAAGATTGTAGCTAAGTGGAAAGAAGCTCTTTCTTGCAAACAAGGCGAGATTGAAAGGGAAGCTTCAAGTGTAAGATACGATTCTTGTTTAGTTAGGTTCATAAGCTCTGTGACTATATTCTCCCCTTGCTTCCATACAATTATAGACGCTTACTGATCTAAAAGTCAGGTTTTTTTCTCTACTATGTTGATGAGGGCCCTTCTTAGTGTTATTTTACCTTTTGAAGTTCTATTCATTTCTACCAACCTTTCTTTCCAAAATTGCTTGACAGTTCTGTCACTGTTTATTCTAAGCCAGCTTTCATTTGGTGTGCTGGAAAAGGGAAAAGCATGGTCCAGAGTCCTTTGTGGTTTGTTCTTGCAATTACTCTTGGGTTCAATTAATTGGGAGGCTTTGTGTTTCTGCGTTCTTCCTATCTGACTGTTTCTGTAGAGTGTCCCTGTTAGCCCCAGGAAATGTCACCCGTCCATTTTCCATTGAAATTTTAATCTCTTGTTTTCAGATTCAATTTCAATGACCTGGGTAGTTCCAGATGAGGTGGATGAAGTCTTGGAAAAAATTTGACGACTGAAAGTACAAGGTAGCTGCGCTGCCCTCAGGAGGCCGTTTGCTGTGCAGGTACCACCTCTTTAATAACTGCTCACTAGTTGTGCCTACCTCCCGTTGTACTTCCTCTACCTTTAATGTTATCTAGAACAAAGTAAGCTGGCTGTTTCCCCTCTTCCCTCAATGTCAGTGTTGCACCTTTCCAATCCCTTGACTGCTGGTTGTTGTTACCCTCTCTGTTGTATTGGAATCTCCTTTTTGCCCTTCTCGCCGCTGCCACCTCTGCATATGCTCTGTCTGTAACCTGTCTTTTATCAAGAAAAATTCTGTGGTCGTCTTCCAGCTCTCTTCCATTTAAAAATATGCAGCTGAACTGTTGGCTTTGCTTCTGTTTTTAAAAGCGTGGCTGATGATTTCATTGTACTAAAAAAAACCTCTACTGGTGAAATTCTGGCCTGTTCTTAGTACATAGCAAACTTACTCTTGATTTAAAACTGTCAGCTTAGCTTATTGTGTTAACTTCAAGTTTTTTGATTCCGTGGAAGTACAGTCCAACTTCAGTACCTTTCTTACCATAAATGCGCTTTCTACTGATAGCAAAAACTTTGGTATCTTGCATGTTTTCACCTGTACTACAGCACTTTTTTCTGTGCAGTGAATGAATGACTTGAAGAAGACAGAATGAACTTCCTCCGTCATCGTGTGACAGCGCTGACAAGAACTGCCACTTCCTCAGCCCCCTTCCCTGAGGCTGTTGCTTCCAGGTATGTTGAATCCAAAGCTGTGTGTACGTTATGGTGCATGTTCACAGTCCTGTTTAATTGCTTAATACTTTTGTATGTTCCCTGCTGCTCTTCATACTGAGAACCTGTTACTGCAGTATCCATTTAGTTACATATGCTGCTTATGAACAAGAACTGTCATCTGAAGGCATGACACGGGAGAAATCTTGCAGCACAAAGTCAGTTATAGATGTGTGTGTATTTAACAATTCCTAGTTTTCATTAATATCTGGGCCTCTTCAGGCTGTTGAGCGGAACATCCCTGAGAAATAATTTTCAATGTTAAAGTGATTCAGAGGTATCGGAGTATTTGTAGAAATTTTCTTTGTTCTTTCTTTTAAAATCACCAGCATAATTCACTTTGCTATTTTGCTCTATAAAGCTTACTATAGCCATCAATCATTTATGAATTGCTGTGCATTTTATGTAGTAACTCGATGGTAATAACTGTAGTCAGGGAAAAGCAAAACAAAGCAAACCACCAGCAGTTGCAGTTTATGTAATCCCCTATCAGATTAGGGGCTACCTGAGAAGATGTTTATATTGCTGCAAGTGTTATTTGCCCATATAAAGGTAATCTTTGTTGGATGYGCAGTTGTTCTCCAGAGAACTTACTGCAGCTTTTACAAGGCGAGTGCTACCCTGATTTCTGTGTAAATTATCTGTATAATCTCTTGTACTTTAGCAAGTTCTGACGCTTGGGTAAAAGTGAGACAGTACTGGTAGGCTCTGACGTGATACAAATGGCAAGGCCTCGAACTTAATTTCATGGATTCAAGCAATACAGTTAGTCCTAAACTCAGTTACATTTTAAAATCTAATAGTAGGATGTTGCAGGTTTTATGCTAGATGTGTTACTGGTGCTGGAGCACAGAGTACATTTATGTTTATCTAGGGGATTTTAGGATTCTTCTTTATTACCATCTGAAATTGGAATACAGTGGTTCAGTGAAAGACAGTTTCACAATAATCCATGCAGAGTGTGCTGATGCAGTTAGGGATACTCTTTCAATTGGCAAATGTTTGGTCACAGCATAGCTATTTTAGGAAGCATGCAGAAAAGGTGGGTGGGTGGTATAGTGCACCATACTGATTAGACACAGGAAAAGCAATAGGCTTGATTTTTCTACTGGTGGCTGACCAGCTGTTGGAATTTTCACAGGCGTATTCATTCCAAAGCTGAATTTTAACCCTGGCCTAGAGACTTCAAGATGCTTAACTTCACACGCTGAGTAACCATCTCTGTTACGGGGGCTGTTTGGAACATGTTAAACGCAAACACCTTTTTACAGGACCTGGGCTTTCTGCTTAAATCTGTTTGTGAGAGGTGGTGCATATGTTCTCTGCTTACTATAATTTTAGCTCTGTAACTTTGAGAGCCACCAAGTAAGTTCTTGTACTGAGGAATACAAGAATATAGGAGTTTGAGCTATTGATTTTTCTTTTAGTTCCGACTTTGAAATGCTTAAGCAAGGGACAAAAAGTTAACAATATGCAAGATACAACCACTTGATTGTGAAACCACTGGCTGCGGAATTCAGTACTGCTGTGAATAGATGTGTTTGTTTTGACTAACCTGTTTTTTAGACCAAATTTTGAAGACTGGCATGTGTGTTCAGCAACAATCCGGCAAGTTGAGTATGTTGGAGYGAGGGGACAATACTCGAAGGCTGCTGGTCTCTTCAGCTTGTTAGAAGCTGCTTAATTAGGCAGTGATTCATATCGCCATTAGCATTACATGATAGGTCTCAAAATGTATTTTAGAGTTCTTGAGGGTGCAGTTTCTGCAGCAACTGCGTGACAATCTTAAACCACATTTAAGGGTGTACCACTTATGCTTAGAGAGCAAGAAACTAGTGTGACACATCTTAGTAGAACTGATACTTACCACGTAGGTGAAGACACTTTCCTACTCATTCTAAGATAAGTGAGGAAAATGAGCTTTCTGAATGAGAAGTCATCATCACAGGAGAAAGAAGGCACAGGATGTTTTGTTGGCAATATTAGGGTTTTTATCAACTTTTTTATTGGGTTAATTTTAAGTGACAGCTGTTYAGAGTTTTTAAATGGATTGGAATTGAGGTACATCAATTTGAAATCAAGCAATGTAAATGCATTTGCAGGGGAGTTACCTTAAAATGTCATGCTATCATAGTTGCAAATTGACAGTTAATAGAGGAACAGCAGTCCTTGGAGAGGCAGGAGTCAGATCCAGAAAAGTGGGATGTATTGGAAAGTGTAATTCATGCACCTGTCCTGCTCTTACCCACGGTATGCTGAGTCTGACTCTCCAGCCCAGAAATGAGAGTGGTAAGATAATAGGAGGGATTCCAGCCTTGTCACAAAAAGTAGAGCTCGTACTGCCTTGTCTTTGAAAGTCAGGAAATCATCTAGGTTTCTTGTTAGTCTGGAAGAAAAAAAAAAAAAAAATGCAGCTTTTCACCCCAAATCCAGAAATGTACACAATTATTACTGCCACATGTCACTTCTTCATCAGCATCCTACTCCCAGCTAGAGGCTTGTCATCCTAAACTGACCTGTCTTTCTACAAACTACTTAAGCTGCCATCTAATTGATGGAGAAAACTCCTTTGCAGCCCTTCTGGCTGTGCTGTCTGTACAGGTGACACTTGACAGCTGCTAAGAGGAGACGAGTCTAAAATTTGGGATAAGGCTATTATCTGACATAGTACCGTTGCCAATTTCTGACTCTGTGCACTTTTAACAGTACATTACCTCAGAAGCCTCTTTGTCCGTGTGGAAGTACCTCTTAATTAAATTTAGGTCACAGCACGGTGACCACACTGGTAGTGGAGCTGCTTAGTTGCAGCTATATCTATGCAGGCAGTTTAACCTCTTCTCAACCCCCCAAAGTGGCTTTAATGTGTTTTTAATCCAGTTGTGAGATTCTGCCTTGCTGAAAGCTTGAGTTTTGCCTCTCCAGGAGTGTTAGGGCCAGGGTTCAAACTGGTGTATGCTGGTGTCCATAAGCGTGTGGATGTGAAGGAGCTAAACAGAAGTTTTGGTCAGGAGATAYCGTTCATCCTGCATGCACGTGGAAGTTGGCCTGGGATGCTGAACTGTATAAACAGATCATTTTCTAAACTAATAGCCTGCTGCAATCTACTGCATGATTACAGATGTAGTTTTAGTGGGTTGGGAAACTAAGAGCAAGCTGGAGAGCTGTAAGATAAATTCATCTATATAACCATCCACACTCTATGCAAGAAATCATATCCAAACTGAGCTCCGTAATGCATAGGAGTCTATTTTTTAAGCCTGACTTGGCATTGTGAAATGCTCTAGTGAATGAACAAGTGCTGATGGACTGCCATCACTGTTGTATAGAAATACGCGTTAATTAAGGAGAAACAAATAAATAATAAAAAAGCCTAACTGCATTTAGCAGTTTGTTTATTGTCAGCAGTAGGGTGTATACTCCCCTAACAGATAATAGAAACTGCATTGATAGGTGGTGATTTGTATTGCTGCCAACGTTATTCACTTATATTAGGATGATCTTGATAGGTGTTTGCAGTTGTTCTCCAGAGACAGTTTCTCTAACAATTATGAGACTATCCCAGTTGTATTAAATGAGTCAGTTGTGCAATATAATTATTAGCACATTACCAGATCTCGACATCAGATTTTTATGTTGTCCACTATGCCCCATTGTATTCAATGTCTATGCTGCTGTATGTGTTTTCCCATGGTGTCTTCTATCCAACRCACAGTTGGAAGGTCACAGTTTCTTTACCAGATTGAGACCCACTCTTTGTGGGTTTAGACTTGTGAACAAAAGGCATCTTCTGGCAGTGATGCTTCTTACAAGTGGTGCCGACTTCTGAACAGCAGGTTGCAGCCTTGGAGAAAGGAGGGGTCCCTGCACTGGTAAGCTTTCTTAGAAAGGTTTGGGAGTAAAATAGGCAGATTTAATTTTCTATAAAACTGCATACTCTGCTGGCCTGAGACAGGTGGGCTATATTTCTGTGGTCTGTTTCTATTGCAGGCCATGCAGTGGGAAAGACTGGAGCTTATTCTGCTTCAGATTGCTGCATTCAGAAGATGATGGGTGTCACCTAACAGTCTCTCAGTACCTGACTTGCCATGCCTGCTTAATAAACTTTCTGATTTTTGGAAGAGAAGGGGGGATTTTGCAGCAACTGTGTAATCTTTTGTGTCTAACTGCAGGCTGGGTTTTTCCCTTAGCAATATGTTCTTCTGTACATTGCATAATGTGGTACTTAATGGATGATAGCAGGTTGCGTATTGTTGCTCTTAAATGGCCTTASCAATGTCACTTGCCTGTACTGGATGATCTCTCTAGTGACTTGAACTACCTCTTCCGAGCAGATATATGTTGTAACTGGACTGATTCTGTTCTGCCTGTATTGTTACGTGAGTAACTGCCTTCTTCTGGCAGTTCTTCTTCAACTGGGAAATAGTGTAAATACTGGAAGTGTCTTAAAATCTGAAGATATGACTGAGTTAAAAATAAATACTTTATGTGCAATATTTCCAGACCATCAGTGAAGTTCCTTAATGCATCAAGCCTTGTACTACTGAGACTTGGTTATTGGCACTTGGATATTCTATAGTTTTTGCAGCTTTAATGTAAGTGCAGTTGTATGAAGGCCATGGTTAGATTCAGTGTCATGAAAACCAATGCCGGACCTGAAGAAACCTGAGCCCTGTAGCTGGCACTCTAGTTTGAGTGTCTTCAACCTGTCTCAGTCATCCAATTACAGCAAAGTAATTTTTTTCTGTGATGCTGTAACTAGACCTAAGGAGTCCCATTGGATAATGGATGGGAGGGGAAAGACCAGTCTAAAAGCTGAGCTAATGTAGCTCTCTTGCAATTACAATGGTCTCTTTGCAGTGACTGAGCAACAAAGTCATCAATCATAACTGTAATAAGGTGAAAAGAGGTCTTGCTCTCTAATTGAGATTGTCAAACTGACACTTTGACATTCTAACTTGAAGAGATGTTTGCAACGTGGGTTCTTCAAAGCTTTTTGAACCGTATGCTCTTCCAAGTTTCATTTCTGTTGAAAGCAGTTTCTTAAGAATACCTTTTTTCGCTTACTGTGCTGCGAAGTTGTCTCATAGCTGTTTCATCTTATTTGCTAATCCTGTTTGGTTTTTTTTTTTTCAGTCCGGTACATACTTAGGTGGGGGATGTGCTTCAAGGTTTCTGAAGAAAAACATCTTTTTCACTCATAATTGTCATTGGTCTACAGAGATAGTTATGTCTGCTTTCAGTACTGCTTGTTCCTCCAGTCAGTCTAGGCTTCCAAGCTTTGTTAGTTCTTGGAACAGTCTTGAGTGAGCTTGGCTTACCTGTATGCAAAACACCTGGAGACTTGAGTTATTAGGGAGGAGTGAGAACAGGGTCTGATACGAGCTACATGAGATACAAAAATGCAGAATCTTGTTCTCATCTATTAAAGTGCGAACAGAGCTCAAGTGCCAAGTTCATGCTGGGTGGGCATGTCACAGCAAAGGTTAGCAGTGGGGCTTGATTTGCAGTTAAATTGAGCTCTTTCTCTTTTTTCTCTCTGTATTGAAAGCTCTGGGATATTGATTATGGTTGCTAAATTCAGTACACATGGACATACTTGGAGGAGGTTGAGTGAGAAAGTGTGGGAATTGGGAGCTGATTCTCTGCTGATACATCCTCCTCAGAGTGCCTGTGGGCAACCTGGTTGACTGCCCTGGCAGGGAATTCAGCTGTGGTTCCTGGCAGGTGACCGGACCCTGCCTGGGGATATCAAATCCATCTGTATCCCTTAATGCGCTGTTAGAGCAGATCTGTGCGAGTGCTCTGACACAGCAATGCATCCCCTCATAGCTGGTCTGTTGAGTCAARTAATTAAGCTTTTCCAAGACAAGTGCTTTAGCCTCTACCAGGTGAGGTAAGCATGTGTATCTTTCTCCAGTGCTGTAAATGCAAAAGTATGCATAAAGACTAAGGAAACATGTAAAATGGTACTTCTCTTGTTTGTTTTACTATTTTAACATGTCAAGACTCGTAAAACAAAGTTACAATATTTAAACACAAGTCACAAGCACATAGATGTAAAAATATTTTTAAATGGCATTAAATGATATCTTGCACGTGCTACAAGAGGGAACGGTGTGAGGAGAAACTGAATGGAAATAATGTTCAGGGACACATGGAGAAGTAGCGGGCTGAGCTTTGGGCATGGGGTTTTGTAGCTTGTCTGGATGCATGCTAAAACAAGGCAAGTGTGTCATACTTAACTGCTTTGCTTTGTGTCTAACTTTCAGCAGATGACATGGTGGAGTTGTTCTATTTGATAGGCATTCCTGTGCCACCTGCTAGTAAAACAATAAAGGGGAAATGTAATGCCTAGTGAAATACTGCTGTAATTAAGCACCTGTCAAAATATCTTGTCAAAGCATGCTGTTAAAGCAATTTTGATGTGTTGGAGTAGGTGAGTTCTTGTACTGTTACTTACCCCACAGAGGGACAGCCCACGTTCCATTTGAAAATACTTGCACTTATGTATATTTGTTTTGTGTAACAGAACACTGACTTGTGTACGAAGTAAATTATCTTCACTATTAAATTGTGGATCCTTGGTACTATGGTTTAAGTCTCTGAGCATGAAAGTAAGGATTTCCCTGATCATCTGGATGCTTCAGATATCCCAGGGGGAGTCTGTGCACTGTTTCCTTTACAAGTCTATGACACAGCTTGCTGAGAAGATTGAAGCTTGATGCTCTTTCCCCCATCTTTCCCTCTCCAGATCAGCATCTTGAGTGTCACAATAAAAGTGGCTGTTTGACCAGCTGTTCTGCCCTTTCACCTTTCCCAAAAGAACTGGACAACTGCTTGTTCAGAAGTGGCTCAGGTATGTGGATGCTAATGAGGTTCTGTTTATCTGTGGGTGAGGAATAATTCTTGATCTAGTCACCAGAAGCTGCTTTGCTTCAGCTGAGATCCATCTCAAGTATGTTAAGTGCACTTAAGATACTTTTATAGTTGATTCAACTTCTAGGCACGTTGCTGCTGTGATGCTGAAAGTGTGGGGAACAAATACAGTATAAGGAAGATTTTTGCTGTTCTTTGAGAAATCAAACATTTGTAAAACTGCTGTATTGGTCACTGCACTAAGCAGTCTCCTGTGCAAACCTGAGACTACATTAAATTCAAAAAAGTTGTGAAGCTGAGCTTGCGACGGAGGCCGAAGAGGAGACTCCAGAAGTCGTCTGGGATGCTGCGGGGAGGCACAAAGGAATGTGACAATGAGTGACAGGAGCCTTGGCAAGGGCCCCATGCCCGAGGAAGAGAATGATCAAGGTGTGCTGCAAGAGTAAAGACAGCACTTGGAAGCAGTCCATTGTGATCAGAGTGCGCCTTGAACCTTAACCTTGATGTAGGAGCATAGAACTTGGCAGACTGTCATTAAAAGTCATGTGTCCCACGTGCTGTAGAAATAAGTGGTTGGAGTACACGTATATATGTAAAATGCCATGGATTTCAGYAGTCAACAATGAAACAACAGTAGTTGTAATAAAACTGTAACTATACCTACCTTGATTCTCCCCTAGGACAGTATTGTATCTTTGCCTGCTTGTGTGTGCAATTGTAGGACATGATTGTTTCAAAGTTACTAAATATGTAACTATGTTTTGTACATAAATACATTTGGATGTTTTTCTCTCATATACAGTGTATGTCCTGTGGATGCTTCTGGTCACAAACTGAATTCATTTGCCCTCAGTTCCAGGTGGTTTTATGACTTCAGTGCTTTAGCTACTGGCCCTACTGTTGCCATTACCAAGATGAAGTTTCATTTTCTTTGACTGCAAAGCATTATTTAGCTTTCCCCATGTACCAGTTTTCCATGTGTGCCTGCAATGGCCATATGCCAGTCTCTTCTGGGTAACTCCAAGCTGTACTCTTTTCCCCTTGAAGGCAAGGAAGTCTAGTTGTTTATCAATGCCCTGTTTCTTTCCCAAAGGGCAGGTTTTTTTCTAACCCTGTAACAGAAAAGCTTTCTCATGCTGTTTTTTTTTATTTATACAACATAATTGCATCACTGTTGAATTTTAACTGCACCTCTGATATTAAAGCAATACTATGTAAAAGTGTTTTGCTTCCATTTTCTAGTAACTTAGATATGCAAAGTGTATCTACATCAAACATGCAGCCTGCACTGTAGCTGGTGAGTGTCCTGTGGGGCAAGATGCAAGCCATCACTGACGCATGCTGTCATCAGTGGTTTTATTTGCGAGGGGGTTGATGTTACCCCCACTAAAAATTCAGAAGGCGGCCAAAGAGAAGGTGGAGGGAGCTTGTGGAGGGGAACAGGCTTAAAACAGACAACTGTTTGTTCTCTCTAGGTTTAATAAAATGGTTTGCCGTTTATCCAACTCTGACTGAATGCCTTTTTTTTTTCCGGATGAGGCAGGTTTCACTGAATTTGGCCCAAACTAGCCATGCTTACAGGTAGTAAAAGTCATGAGAAAATTATTGAAAGTTAGCTAAGGACTTCCTCATAGTCTCTGAAAACTGTTGAAACAGCTAGAAACTGTCAAAAAAATCATATGAAGACAAATACTTGTCTTTTCTTGTCTCAAATTTACCTCCCATTGGAAAAGATCATTCACCTATCACATCCCTCCCCTATTAATCAAGATTGAGGATGAGCCATAAATAAAAAGCCACCTTTTATGTCTATTATTTTAGCAACTATTTAGTGTTAATGGAATGTATCTGTTCAGTTTTAGTACTAATGCATCAACACACTGACTTCACTTCCGCTAGCACTGCGCTTATTACCAGTGCTATTCTGTAGCCTGCGCTGGCTTTGGCCTGGACAATGCCTGCTCCTTCAGAAACGCCCGTGTCATGCTGTGGAGGTAGAAAAAAGCACATTGTGAGAGGAGGCGGAATTTCTGCCCACCCGGAAGAAATCCATGACAGTTTAAGAGCCACAGTCAGAAAACTTGTAGAAGAGAGAGGCTGCCCTGAGTGACAAGGGGGGAAAAGAAAGAATCAACCCAGCACTTTGCAGAGCCCGGTCAGGTTCACTCTTGGGGTGTTTATGTTCTTCACTAAGCAAAAGAACTATGAAAACACATAAAAGTATGTGAGGAAGAGTTATATAAAAGCCTCAAGGGTGCCCTCTCCTCACTTACTAAGGACGTGTAATTCAGGTAAGATCTCCAAGGACGTGACTAATGCTGAAGACACAGATTTGGTCTTTTTTTCTTGACAGGCAATAGAGGTTACAGACAACAGAGGAAAAATTCCACGTGGACGGAAAATGCAGCCATAACCCCAATTTCAAACTTTTTCTGAGCACTGAGGTGAAGAGAAGCCCTCAAATGATTTATATTTGTCTGCAGTCACAGCTAGGGGAATCAGAAAACGCAGGGACCTATTTAGGAAATACAAACATCCAGAAGGAAAACTTCATTTATTCTTTCTGCAACAGTCGCAGGGTCTTGAGTATAACGAGGGCTGTCGGTCCTCTTGTGCATTTGTTACTCAAGAGTCAGCCATTTCATGTATGCATCAGCCTTGCACTAGTATTTCAGAGCCCACTAACGATGCAAGCGAGACTGCTGCCGCAGGCGTCACAAGACCAGCTTAGAGGATGTCCAATCCCATTTCCACTGTGGCCAAGCCAGCGACACTTCGGAAGTCGCTCCCTCTGCAGATGGCAGGCGGAGCCAAGGAAAATCCCAAGCTGCCCGACACAGCCTGCTCCTCAAAAACCACTCTCCAGCATATGCCTCTGCCTGTCTTTACAACAGCGTCTTGTTACAGTATATTGCTAGCGATCACTCGTTTGCAATAAACAGAAGCTGCGTTTTATTTTTACTTCACCCTCTGATAAAAAGCAACACGAAATGGCCAATAAAACACCTTCAGCTGTAAAATAAAGGATGTAACCATAACAGCTGTTCCCAGAAGGGAACGAGAATGGGAGGGAACTAAAGATTCGGGGAATTGATGCTCAAGGAGCTGGGGGAGGTGGTTTTGTGTGACCCCTCAGTACTATTTAGGTAGAGCTTGAGGTCCAAGAGGTACTTGGGAGGTTTTTGTTAGGTTCTGTTGTTTTTATTTTTTGTAGGCTGGTAAGTAACCATTTTAATCTAACATCTTTAATCCAGCCTCTAGTTTTTCAGTAAGTTAATTATGGTGCCTGCTGCTAGATCATATGTATCGGGGAAATGTGTAAATTTGAAGAGGCTGGGATCATCCTGTGTGGTTTTTTAGCTCACTTTGGGTCCTAAAATTGTAGTATGTGGGGTCTTTTTCAAATGCTGGAAGTGTTATTGAAAACTGAGGTTCCTTCTAAGGCAAGTACACTCATTGGTTTAATTTCCCATTAAGTATTCAGGGGGTGTACTTATGTGTTGAGAGGGCTACGTGGTCTGCTTTCTCTTGCCTCTTTTTTTTAAAGTGCATACATAAAAACTTGGAAGAAACCACGTGAGTATCGGGAATGCTGGTTCTTAAGCAAAGTGTTCTGTTGTGATTCAGTAGGAAGGCAGAAGATAAGCTTGAACTTCAGAAATATTTTGGTACTTAAGGGCACTTTGCTTAACTTAATGCCTTGAGCTTCTTGTTTCTAACAGTTCCTGTAAATATGATGCCGTGCTTTTGGCAGAGAGGCTGGATGTCTGCTTTTAGGCTGGAACATGTGGTGCTCCAACATACTCGGGCCTTGGTGCACAACATAGTGAATGGATTGTGGTGTGGCTGTGTTGTCTTGATTAGCCCATAGTCTGAAACTGACTTTTTCCTGTACTAGCCCTGGAAAGAAAACAAGCCTATGTGGCTTCAGCTAGAGTAAAATATTTTTCTCTGTGGAGAACAACTGTGGGCAGTTGAAGTCTTTTATTCTAATTAACGAAGACTGTTTGCTTGGTTGGTTTTGTTGTTATTTTGTAGGGACTCCAGCTGAAAGTGTAAACTCAATTTCCCCTTCAAGTTGAAGGAGTTGCTCTTGTAAACATGCTGCACCTGAACTATGTTACTTGACAGCATTAACACCAGCTACTCCTTGGTGTTGATTGCCACCTTGCCAATTAATAAACATGCCTCGGTGACGAATGTGAAGCCTTGACTAAGTGTGGAGTTCAGAACTCTGAACTGCCTTAGTGCTGCAAATCTCTTACCATTAGGCTGGCAGATTGTACCGCGGTGCTTTTGTCACGGCTACCTTAATGACACTCACCCAAGGTGTGGTAGGAAGATGTTATCTGGTGTACAAAAGTCAGTTCAGCTTCTGATGTAAAGGGTGGCCTGTCCTTTCGTGCAGGACCCTGCAGTCTGTGTACAAGTGTACAGACCTCTGTAGGAGTAAGCCAACAGACATTTGGTGTACAAGGAAACATTGTGAAACAGTTATGATACGTTCTTCCTTGCAGGTTCTGTTGACTGACAACATGGGGGGCGATTTCAGCAAGCAGATCTGCTGTGTCACTTGTGGGAGATGTCAGAAACAGGAGGCGGAGGAAGCAAACGAAGAGACCGGTGAGACAAAGCCAATTTTGCAGACCTCGGGGGAAACATCGATATGTGTTGATACGCAGCCTTCCACRCCAGCCCTGGAAGTCTCTGAAGAGGTGTGGTCACTGAGCCA
This sequence comes from Phoebastria nigripes, assembly GCA_035582835.1. Classification (NCBI taxonomy): domain Eukaryota; kingdom Metazoa; phylum Chordata; class Aves; order Procellariiformes; family Diomedeidae; genus Phoebastria; species Phoebastria nigripes. The sequence continues at coordinate 3,067,082 of JAYKAV010000334.1, read as the reverse complement.
GGACCTACGGCCATCAGCTGATGCTGCGGAGGAGAACACGGAGATCTGCTCTGCTGCGGATCCCATGGGCATGACTGAGGGATGGGAGGCAGCCTGGGACTCCACGGACTTCTTGGTGGCCCCTGCAGATGGGGAGACCAAAGGAGAAGTTAAAGTCTTAACCCAATTAGACAACCAGAGAGAAAGAGAGAAAGTGGGTAACRCAGAAGAGAAAATAAAACCTGTTCCGCATGCTTCTGAGGCCCAGCCTGTTACACACACAGCTCAGGATGCTAAGCTTGCTGCAGACAAAGAGCAGCCTGATGAACAGGCGGAGGCTGGTAGTGAGGATAGCCCATGTGCTGGAATAACTCTCCGAGAAAGAAATATTCTCGACTTCATAGAAATCACAAGTGAAAGTGCAGCTGGCCAAGACTGCGAGATCAAGCCTCCCGCAGAGACCGGAGAGAGTCTCATAGGAAGGAACTTGCCACTATGTGCTGTGCAGATGGCAGAGGAGACCGAGACCTACCTTTCTGCTGAGCATGTGGAGGAGACAGACAGGGYTAAGGCTGCTGAAATAAGTCCTCAATCCACTAAGGGGGCTGAGCTTATGTGTCTGGTAGAGACAGCATCTCTGCTGACTGTGCAGGCTGCGCAGAAGGCAGTGGATCCTTTGGAAGTCRTAGCAAATGGTATGGCTGAGATGTACGCTACTCCTTCAGAGTCCCTGTATCCAGAAGCGGAATCTCTAGAGCCAGCAAACCAGCTGCTTGACTTCTTAGGGAAAGAGACCCAATCTAGTATGCCAACTGCACAGGAGATGGAGAGCCTATGCTGTGCAGAGCCTGCGGAACTGAGCGAGGTTTTATGCCAGTCAAGTGATGGAGTCCTCGGTGAACTGGAAGATGAGGAGAGCAGGGAATGTGATGCAGAAACTGCAGCAAGTGAGGCAGAGCCACAGGACAGGATCATGCAACAAACAGGACTTCCAGAAGAACCACTAACTTGTGTTCAGATACCTGTAAAGCAAGAGGCTGAGTTCCTAAATGTGGCACCCTCACTGTCCGAAGTGCTGGGGAGTAGCGGAGAAACAGGGGCTGAAAATGTTGAAGCTTGAGAGACCTGAGGATCAAATGGCTTGGTGTCAAATAGCAGGTTCAGTGGCAAGGATGATGTACCTGCCTTTAGGAATTGCAGCTGCAGGAAGCAACCAACTCAAGCTGTTGAACTCAGGATTTTGCAAAATGTGTCCTGGACTTTAGAGAGCAGTCTTGCTAAACAGATATGTGAAGTATGCAGTAGACCTTTCCAGATATTCTCCTGAATTATAGTTTAGTCATAGTTCTGTTTCTTACTATTTTCAGTAGCTTTCTTTTCAGGAGATCATGCCTTACTGGGAGAGAACTGGTTCACTTAAACTGTGATTTCACTGAAGTAATGTTGGGCACTGCATTCCCCCAGTGTGGTATAGTGATGTGAGGTTTCATCTCTTAAGAGTCTGGGAACTGAGTAGACAAATGCTCCTCTAATCTAGCACAGTCAGATGTTTTCTGTGAGGCTAACAGCCACTTCCCTTGCTACCTCGAAATAATCAAATGTTTGAACTACCTCCCTGCGTAGTTCTCTTATACAATTGATAGTCCCTGGTTTATTGTCAATATTGAACAAATATTTTCACAGGAGGGTGATGAAATACTATTCTGGTTTGTTCTTTGTATCTCTTGTAATAGTGGAAGCATTCATGTAATCTGTACTGCTTATGCAGAAGTTAAGGAAAAAAAATGTAGTCTTGATTGGAATGCATAAGTCGGTGTATTGCAGCTTAAATCTACTGACTTTTAATGTTCCTAACTTTATACTACCAATAAAATATTTTAAGATCATGGCAAAAACCCATACTGAATATGTTTTAATTGTTGAGCGGAGAATATGACTGAAACTACTCTGCGCTCTTCTCTATGCACATCAAAGGAGAAATGGTGACTGACTCCTTTTTAAAAGCCCTTCTGTGACTGTACAGAGTAAAGTGCCCAAATGTGTATGTGGGAGAGTGGCAGGATGGCACACTGGTGTTCTTTTAGGCATTATAATGTGCTTGAGGAACAGGACTCGAAAGGATGCTGGGGGGGGGGGGGGGGACCTACAAGACAAAGTATCATGCTGGTTGACTCTTCATTTGTTTTGCTTGCACAGAGCTGAAAGCTGAGGAGGTGAGGGTTAAGTGTGTCAAGTGATGTTGGCAATGAAACTTAAATGTTTTGAGGAAACTGTTTTGGTAAAGGGATAGCCTTTATTTTTTTTGAAACACTTTGACTTCCATCCCTCCAACTGCCCTTAGGCTGACACAGCATCCTATATGTAAGACTTGCCAAACAAATCTTCCTTCACTTATGAGTCCATAAAAGAGGTGCTTGTAATACTTTCTGTTCCTTAAAAGGCTTCTCTCAGCTAGTAAACCCCTATTTGTTGCTCAGGTGGGCTGTCTCTACAATGGTACTAAAGAAAGGACTTCTTGGGCCTAAAAGAACGAGGGAAACTATTAAATGAACACACTTCTGCAAAGCTTACTGAAGCCTCATCTTTTTAAACTTGCTTGCCTTAACTTGACTTGTTCTGCTAAAAGTCACGTGGTCCTCACTGTTAACGCTTGTGTCTAAGGGCTGCCTAGCAGGGAACGGGGCAAGTTAACTGCTATTCGTTCTCCCAACCTCCCCTAGTAACAAAACTTCACTGCAGGCAGGCGAGAGGCTTGGGTAAGTAACCCTAAGAGAAATCAGACTCAATCACATTTGTGCCTGCCTATGGGCTGATAAGTTAATTCTGTTAAGCAGGGTTATAAGAAATAGCTGTGCTATAGAAAATGTTTCCTAACCATTTGAAGTCTCAGGCATGTGGTTCCTTAGCCTGGAAACAAGGGGAAGGCAGAAACTCTACAGTAAAGTTCGTGTTATGCACCATCTGGAAAAGCCAAACGTTGGCATCCAAACCATGCTGCAGAGCTCGGTGTCGGAAAGCCCTTCTCATTCTTTGAAGAGGAAATTTTTCAAACATAGCCTGTCATTCTCTTGTAATGTCAGCTGTGTGGTGAACGAGAGAAGCCCCTGGGCAGATCATCCAATGTATCTAGGTGCCACGCTAAAAGTACTGAGAGGCCCTGCCATGTGCATTGGAAGGAAGAGATGGTGCTAGTAAGAGGGAGCAGCTTGAACTCTGTGCAATAAAAAAAACCAAAACACAAAGACTGATGTCCTGAACTGACTGCAGCATGCTCCTTATAAGCAATGATGCCATCTAAAAGCCTTTGTAATGGTCCTGCTGTACAGCATTCAATCATGCAACACAATTCCAAGCCGACATCTGAGCCAAGCTCTTTGTAAGGTCTATGATTTTTTTTTTAAAAATTTGTCAAAAAATGAAGTGTATGGTTTTTTAGAACAGCCCTTTTAAATATACCAAAGTAGCAGAGATCAGAAAAGGCTTTTGGAACAAATACTAAACCTCGTCAAGAGAGAAGGTGTGATTGCTCTAACAGTAAGATTTTCCTTCCTTCACTTCTGTGTGTTACGTTACCGTCTTCTGTAGTGTCTCCCATGCAAGGGATTTTCCGGATTGTTTCAAACGGGTATAAGTTGGGCTTTGTTATTAGAATGTCTCCATTTTTCACAATGATATGAGGGTAATAAATTTTATACTTGAATCTCAGAAATATTCCAACCACCTAGTGATGAGCTGATGACTAAGAATCTTCCCATTGTACAGAATACTGAAATAAGTAGCTACAACAACTGCAGTAGTAATTTTTTCTCACTTACAATCAACAAATTAACTCAAAATATCTTGTAACTTTTTCAAAACACAGGTGTACACTTTTACCATAGGTAGGCTCTCAAAAATCTCTCCTCAATTTTTAACTGATCTACTGGTTTCTTTCATTCTGCGCCTTTTATGATGTCCCTTAACAGCACATCGGCTTCGGCTCATTTGGAAATACACTTGTAAAACTTCGTGCGATGCAATGAGTAACATTTACCCATGCAGAAGCAAGTGGTGAGCTTGGATGCATCATTTCTTTCCAGTTACGTTGTTTTGCAAAGCACCAATGTCCCTAAAGGCACCAGTTTTTCAGCCACTGATCTGTGACAGTCTCTACCTGTTATCATCTGTGTATCTCACGCGTCAAAATCATCGATTAACTTCAGAGAAATTTCCAATAGTCAAAGAAATCATGAACTGCCTATGTATTTCAGTTCCACTGAAGCCCAATAGGAAGTATACAAAAAAGGCTTTTGAAAAGCTGTTGTAAAAAAACCCAGACATTAGGTGAAACCCTTACAGCCAGTGTAAATATGCGATCGGTGTAGCCACCGAGATGCGGAGGCCTGCTTATTATTGTGCAGAACAGATGTTGGACCACATTAAAAGGCAAGATGTGGATATTATCATGTTATGGTCCCAGAACTGGCTGCACACACAGAATTACCTCGCCAAAAGCTCCTTCTGTGTTTTCTGCATTAAGGGAATCACAGTAGCTGGCAAAGTACAGGATGCTGAACCAGATTGGGCATCAAAAAATGTAGGTTCGAGGGGTTTTTATGTAAAAAAAAGAAGCCTGGAATCCAGCTATTTTGATCTTTTTGGTCTTGTTCAGATCCATTGCTGTTGGCAGTGGATATTTAGGATCTGCTTTTACGCTGATGTCTCTGGGATTTGTTTGTTTTTAATGGATATTTGCTTTTGTGTTTTGCCCATGTGACCTATTTAACATCACAACTCGCTTCCAGTCAGTAAACATAACCAGGGCGATACAGGGATGTTAACACCAACAGAGGGTGATCAGCTGTGGCTGGAAACATTAAAATAATCTGCAACCACTGTAAAACAGCTAATTGCAAGACTCAACCAGTTGAAGACAGCACAAAAGTGGAAAGGGGGATAATTTTTCACCCCTAAGTGCTCAATATAAAATAATACGGGAGACTACAACTTCAGTAACATCATCTGTAAATTAAAGGACTATTCATACRTAGCCTGCAGTATGGCTGCTATTCTGCTACTTGGCATCACAAGTTATAAATAGCAGTCAGTTTTCCTTGTCCATGACTGCACCATATTAATCTTTAGTTTTATTTTAAGTAGTCGATGCCAATTATCAAATGACCACAATGAAGCTAATCATGTATCCACTGCACTTAGGAAGTACAGCCATATGCTGTTTCCAATGGCTATGAAATGGCTGGGAAAAATAGAAAATACAGTGTAAGGGAACTTCACAACCTGCTGGAACTAACATTGGGAGTCAAAGGGGGAAGAGATTGCGTGTGACCACCTCCTCCTATTTAACACCAGACTGGGGGCTTTGCTTTTCAGGTGTTGGGTGTTCAGTGGGGATTGTGGAGTTGTGCTGGTAAGAAGGGGACGTGGGTCTTTGAGTGAGGGGTGATAGCGGTGTGGTTTTGTGCAGTCTATGAGTCTATCAGCTGGCTTGCTGTTTGATTTTTATGGTATGGGTTCTTTGTTTTAATTCATGCACACATTTAGAGTCTGGGTCTCTTTGAGTACAAGTAATTTTGTTATTGTTAACTTGTGTAAGTGTTTAAGGCAGACCTTGCTACTYGTTTCTCAAGAGTTAGTTTTGTGCTGGGAGATGTTCTTTTACTTTTTAGTTTGCTTTGTGCCTCTTACAGTCTTCTCTTAATGGTCTTATTAAGGAAAAAACCATGTTGTGTCTTGTGAATTTTAAATTCATGTGTAATTTTCTTTGGCCTGCCTTGCTTCTCTTCCCTCCTGCCCCTATCTATTACCGGTAGTCTAAACACTTCCTTGACTGGAGCGACTAGAGTCTAACAAACTTGGCAGCTTTGCTGCACAAGTCTGTAGTATAACAGAATCCTATTGGCACTGCAGCCATCCTGCTGAAAGATGGCAAATGGCAGTGTCTGCTTGGCTCCTAAAAGCTGTAATTGTTTTCCAGAGTGGTCTGGCTTGCTTGACAGGTAGTCTCTTTTTCCCCCTCTTCCTCAGACTGTTATTTCTTAAAAGGTCTCTGTGCCCCCCTCTCCCCCCCTGCCCCCCCATGTGCAATTTCACCTGTGTTTAGCTCATTTCTGTGATCTCTGACAATGTTCTACAGCTACTACTATGTGAGAACTGAACAGCTAACTCCCCCAACTGGATACGGGCTAATAAATATCCATGTCTTGCAGGTGTGAAGCCACTTCTTTGTTAAGAGACAGAGCTCCCTACTCATCTTCAGGCAGTGTGCAACTTGTAGCAGGGTGGCAGCCTCTCCAGAAGAAGGCAGTTAGTTGAGTTGCTCCTTTAATCTCTGGCAATGGGAGGTATTTTTGGCAAGAACAAGAGGCTCTGTGTGTTTCCTAAGAGAGTTGTTCTTTGTAAGGCCAAAGGAAAAAAGGCATCAGGGACTGCACGTATGTTCCGCGATGTGTCAACATGGACTGGGGAGAACCATTTTCATTCAGCACGTATAGGAAGGACTCCAAAAGGCCCTGAACTTCCTGTTGCAGAACTGGAGTTGGACACTCCTGAAAGTGAATCTGCTGCCCAGGCTAGAYGGGACACAGGAGAGCCGTCTGCATCTCTGTGTGCACAACATACTGAGGCCCCGCTCTCTGTGACGGCTAGAGACGCACAAGATGTTGAGGTGTCACAGGACCCTGAAGCCAAACCTGGCACAGAGGTGATGCAGCACCAGGAACTCACTGAACAGACAAAACAAGAAGCCCCGTCTGCCAGGAGAAGCCCACAAGAGAGCAGTAAGACTGAAGCTGTTGTGCATCCTGCTGGCGGCTGTATACCCAACGAGCAACTTGGCTGTGAGGATCATGAAGCGATACCTCTTGCACAAACTACAGTAAAGGCTGAAGTTCATGTGTCTGCAGATGTCCAAGGAGGACCTGGCAAGGTTCAGTCTGCTATAGTGGAGTCCGAGCTGCTGACTGGTGCAGAGCAAGAGGCTGGAGTTGTGTGTGTTTCAGAGGAAACTTGCGTTGGAAAGACGCATCAGGAAGTGCCTGTGCAGAAGGCAGCTGACTCCTCAGTTGCTTTGTGTACCGTGGAGGAGTCGGCGCTGCCTTTGAAGACTACAGAGACAAGAGAGGGCATTACAAATGTGCAGAGATCTGCAGAAGAGCCGGCAGTAGAAGAGAAAGTATGCTGTGCTGCTAAAGCCCCACCTGATCTCCAGTTGGAACAAGATACAGAGGTTCCTATTACTGAAGATATGGAAGAAAATCCTTTTGAACCAGAGCAAGCTGAAGACATGGCTGAGGTCTGTGATGATGGGCAGACATCAAAAGAGATCCCATGCTGCCTGGCAGAAACCCAGGCTGCTCTGCAGGATAAGGAGAAGATCAAAGCTGGTAATGGGGGAAGACCAGAGGAGCACTGAAAGAGCACATGAAATCTGGTGCAGCAACCACTGAGCAGACGGACGGTTTGTCTGCAGGCAAGTGATGAATCTGCTGCCTTGATCCTGCAAGGGACTAAGATGCCAATGGGCGCTTGTACTCTAAAGGACCCAGAAAGCAGGGTGTTGGTAAAGCCTGCTTTGAAAAGTGATACTAAACTTAAAGCTGGTATATTGTCTTCTGCAAGTGGCACTAACTTCCTTCCTTCTCTCCTGGGGGAGGGGGTATGGACATGAGCTAAGTGTATCTCAGTACAAAAAGTGCATTTATGTAGATGACTCTTCCTTTTTTCTCCACATGCACATATACCCTGGCTAGGGCTATGCACTTCATAATTATCTCCCTATGTGTGACTGCACTGGGTTAAGTCTTCTCTGACAAACAAGCCAGATATATTAATTACACTTGTCTGTACACCCCACTCTGACTGTCACTACTATTAGAAACTGACCGTGTTGAAATGCTCTGTGGACAGTGGCGTCTGTGTTGCAATTGGAATCAATAAATGGGTGCATTTTAACACTTGTTACTACGAAGTGTTGTTTTATTAATGGCTGCCTGCTTTATGGTTTGTGCTTGTTGAATGGAGGTAAACTAGCTCAGACAGGAGGCCTACAGAAATAGCTGTCTCCAGACTGTAACCAACAAGAGAAACTTCTGGTGGTCATTTTGCTGCAAGTAATAAATACATTTCAGGCCATTACATATACAATGCTGGTCTCTAATTATACAGCTCCTAAACAGAGGGGAGTTTTCCTGTCAAACCTGACTAGTTGAGCAACTGTCACTGAATTTACTAATTATGTGGTGCTGAAGGGAACCAGAAAAATATATAGCCTAATTCCTTTTCCTCGGTTTCAACCAAAGAAGGGTTTTGCACCAAATTATTCTGCTAGAGCTCATGGGGATTTAAAAGTGAAATAATGACTTGTATTAGACAGCTGGAAAACTACAATGCAAAGGAGAGTAAGATCCTCCCTAAGGAAACCATTTCCAGCTCTTGTGGTTTTGTATGCTTCCTATAATAACAGCGTTCATAGGAGGGAAAAAAATAATAGTTAAAGGCAAGTCAGTATATGAGGATTTTGATAGCTATGCATCTATTTAAAGGATGATTGGTTTTACTGTCTTTATGTGCTTAATCACATCAGGAAGATAGCGTACCTTTAAAAAGATTTCCTTTGAATCAAAGGACCAGGCTGCCATGCTGCAAGCCTACTGACTTAAGCCAGACTCCCTTAATATATTTCCCCTTATGACGAAATCTGAATGGAGACCCTGTTCATAGAAATGTCTCTTCCCCCATCACTTAAATAACACAGAGCATGTTCCTTCCCCTTGGCCGTTACTCAAAATCCCAAAAGTACCTATATCAGTTGATTATGTTGACAAGCTGCCCTGGGTTTGGTTGCCTCTAACAAAGCTGCTGCTGCTGTTAGTCTGGAAGAATATCTATGCCCTCCTTACATAGAATTTAGATTTAACAATTAGTGGGTGGGCAGGCTCCTCCTTGCCAATGCCAAATCACGGAAAAAGAAACAATGCTAGGAAAGAGCAACAAAAGCTTCTGTGCATCATTCTGCCTCTATCTTAAATATTCAGATCAGCAACTATAATTAATTGCCAAGTATTTTCAAAAGGTTGGTGTTATCATCTGCTCTCTGTTTTGCAGTTGCTGGGAAAACCAGTGGATGTTTGACAACGTGGCACAAAGAGTGTAGAAAGCAGTGAAATACTCAAGAGGAGAATCACAGCTTAAGTGGAGAGAAAGGGACATGCATTCTTATGCTGGGGAAGTGCTAAATGCAGAAAGGAAGAAATTATCAGGGACATCAAAGGATTCCCAGGGTGATGTTCAGTCACCCGGTTTGGGCAAGCATTTCAGAAAACTTGGAGCAAAGATATCTCTCTCTGGTTCTGGCAGAAGTATATTTTTGCGTTCTCACATTAAAGAATCATTTATTTTCAAAATAAGCTTGTCGTTGTATTTWATGCTTGTGATTTAGGAAATGCTTGCATCTCACTACTCATCAGGAAACCATGTTAAAAGTGATTCAGCAGCTCTTATTCCCCCTGTGACTGGTGGTAGCACATAGCTGAGACTGAAGGTACTGGTCTAATCTAGAGTCACAATAAAATGGATAATTACATCACACTGTTGCTGACACACGGAAACAAACGGGTGACAGCAATCAATTCTCACCCCAAATGGTATCATGCAGAATAATACTGCAGGCTATAGTTTCACAAACTCTATCCCTAAACACAAGCCTAGTTCAGACTGACTGCTGTACAGCTCTTAATCTGTCGGTCTATGTCATGTGCTGCTAGGTGATCACCAATTTGCATGAACAAATGTGGCACTGTGTTGCACTTCAGGTTTACTTGAATTTTAGTATTTAAATCAAATCAGCAAATCTGGGAAACGAACCTACAATCTGAATTACAGACATTCTGCTCATGCTCTGAAAAAGGACTAATCCTTCCTTCCTTTCTCAGAAAAATCCTGGCAAAAGGGGATAATCTTCCGTCAGATGTAATACTGCAGGAATTTGGGGAAAGAAGTTTTTGCGATGCCCTGTCTTCATTTACACCTAGCTGAATGTTTGCAATGTAAGATGTTCCTTGATAAGTGAGAACAATAGCTGCAATTCCTCTTACAACATATCTATTCCAGTTCTGATGCTTTCTTTGATCATAATCTTTTGGGTTTTTTAGATGTGCCCCAAGTACTGTAAAGCCCAGCTTTACACTCAAGATGTCCCGGTTTGCATTGTCCTGGTTTGACCTACCCAAAATTACACTCGGGGAAGATTTTGCTTTGGCAATTCTAATGGCTTTAATTGCGTATGTCAGAAGAGACTCTACTTCATTTCTGATATTTGCATTGACTCTAATGTCAAAACTGATGTTTTTGCCCTTTTCATCTTGTAAAGTATTTGGGTAAAATGCTGAATGTTGATATTGCTGGCCTCAGAATGAAAGCTACTTGTCTCCTGATGATTTCTTTGCAAATCTTTTAACGCTAACTGGGCTCACTGTATTCCAACTCCGCTGAAAATAAAGATGGAAGGCTAAACTTTCAAATGTGACTCCTGTAAGAATAGGACTTAAGTTATGAAAGAACTTTAATGCTTTTAAATTCCTATTCCTACTCTTAGAACAGGGAAAGACCATTCTGTAACAGCGGAACAATTGTACTGTCTAGCACAGCACGTCTACAAGCCATCCGTGACTCCGCTTCATGAGCACTAAACTCTCCTTGTCACTGATGAGCGAATGCAAGTTATACCTTTTACTGCCGTTTGTCTCACCTTTTTAGGCAAGTTCTAATTGGAGAATTTATTAATAATGCAGCGATGTGAATAAAACTCAGCTCTGTTCCCAGGCTCTAGGCTGCCCTCTTAAGATGATAAGCAGCAAATTCTTTGACTAGTAAATCGACTACGAATCACTGCAAATAAGCATAAAGTAGCATTACCAATTCACGTAACTGTCTTGTGGATGGTGTGGATTGTAATGTAATTTTTGGCTTTCTGAAAATCTTAGCTCCTGACRCTAAGAATCTCTGCTTTTAACTTTTATAAATATGGCTTTCTGTCATTCAGCAGGGAACCTTGAAAATACAACCTGGCCACACTTAAGAAAAGGAATTTTTAGGAGCCTAACACCTGCTATCTGCTTGTGCTCTAAGGAACTCCAGTATATGTCTCTCTTCCTTTTGAAGCACCTTTGTAAAAAGTCATCACCATCTTAATCACAGTAAGTCTGTTTCTCCTGAACTGTTTAAACTGCTTACACAACTCGGTATAAAGTTCTGAAAACAGCTGGTCAAAAAATAAACACTTCCCTTACCCAAGGCTGCAACTGTTGGTCAATATTTTTGGTCAGTACAAAACATTTTTGTATCACTTTAGATATTGTATCCCTTCCTGGCTTTCAGAAACAAAATATTTTCCTTGCTTCCTTACACACTTCTCTCTCCATAACATGTAAGAATCCCAGAGTTAAAGCCACAAAATCTGCCAGTGATCTGACAACCAAAACCAACCAAGACGTGAAAGTTAGAAAAGTTCTGAAACAAAAGCCAGTCAAAACACCCTTCCCGACAGAAAGCACTCTTCAACCAGAGCAAATACGATCACAAAGTCTCAACCAGCTCTGCCTCCTTTGTTGCAGAATGCATGCAGCCAGCAACACCTCACAACAGATGAAAAGCACCTGAGATCTGCTGCTCCTGCGCATGAGGAAGACGTACTGTGCCTACGATCCTAAGTGTAACACCTAAGCTACAAGCTATTTTTCCGAAAGCCTATTGTGTAGCTGTTGCTCAGTCTACAATATGGGTTGTTATTGTCAATTTGCAGAAAGATACACCCCACCACAGTTCCCTTCAGTTCTGTATAAATACTTTGGGGAAAAAAAGAAGATAATATCTAAATGCACAGAAACCTATGATGTGAATCATGAAAGAACATTATATGATGTTTCGTAAACATGGAGCATGAACAATTCCACATCTTTTATTTTTAGGCAGCAGAGATGGTGTAAGGGAACAATAATTCAGTCATCAGGTTTCTGTGGGAAGCAATTCAGTGTTACTGTCCTGCCCTACTTAAGGTCCATCTGCTCTCTCACAAGCTGTGTGCTGGGAGCTGTTTGGGGGCTTTTCCTTTGAAAGTGAGTGAGGGCACTGTATGACTTAAGTTTGGGTGTTCGGTATTTTTCTTTTGGGAAGGAGGGATACTTGCTCTCCATTTTTTTGGGGTCTTGTTTGACTTCTCTAGTGAGATAGAGCTCTATACGTTTTGGCAAAACTGTAGTTATGCTTTCTTCTGTCTGAGATGGCTTTGAACAAAATTCTGCTAGCGGCAAGAGTGTGGGGCTCACAGCAAAGCAAAGAAACATTTACAGTATGAAATGGCCAAATGAGGATGAGGAAGGGGAAACAATTTTACTACATATAAAAAATAACTGGTGTATTTGTACTTAGGGTAATGAATATCTACATCTTTATGCCTCTCTCTATAAATAAAACCTCTCTTCAGACAACAGCAGTAGAATCTGTCAAATGTCATATTTTGAACCACTTATGTAGTGATGACAACAGCTAACAAATGTAAATATACCAGAGAATAAACTATTATTTTTCTTTCCTCTCTTAGCATTATGCTGCCCTACCAAAACCACATGAAACGTTTCCCTGCTATAGTCATTTACACAAAATCATTGCTGTTGATACAGCAATTGCTTACTCTGAAAAGTCAACCTGACAAAACATTAATTTATTTGTAAGCTGTTTTCTTTCTAGCTTTGGTATCAAAGAGCAATCTCTTTGTCTTTTCATACTTTGGTTTTTCTCCCACAGTAGTGGTGGCTGGGTTAGTCTTTCCTGCTTTTCCATTCTTACAACTTTGCAGTTTTAAGTGATTAAGTTTATGCAGTCTTGTGAGTGAATGCCTAACCGGCATGGAATCACACATTTTTACAGATTCTACCGATAAAAGCAGCTCAAACAGTGCAGCAAAACTGCTCTGCATCCATTAGCTTCACTTTAAAAACTGTAATCCCTAAATTATAGATCTGTTTTTCTGTAGTTCCTCTTATTCTATGCTATGATGGTTAAGCTTTCTGCAGAACCATCCGTAATCATATCATGTTGTGTGGCAGTTTTATTTTACTTTAAATTTAGCTATAAGAAGTGGCACAGGATTTGTAGTGGAACAGCACTTTAAGGTAACTAATGATCTGTGACTTGTGGGAAAATGGTTTGGTGTCACCGGCTACCCTACTTAAGAGCAATACCTTATCACCCTGAATAAGAAATAAAGGCTGGGAAGTTGTGATGCTGGAAATGGTTTAAGTAATGTTTACTTTGTAGTTTCTCTGCCAGAAACAGGGCGCTTCTATTGCTATTTAATTACATTACAAGTTTAAATTGTGTTTGCCTCTTTCTAGCAATGACAGTTGATCTGCATGACATAGATTTCAAAAGAAATTAATAGACAGATCTGTATGTGGGTCCCTCCTTCCCTTTTTGACACAGTTTTCTTCTGCTCTTTCTCTGCAAAGTACTTAATCCGTTTTCTAACGATACTGTATTTTTAAAATGGCACTCTATAACATAACTTGAGGTAAATTTTTCTCTGCATTCAAAATATACTGTCCCTTATTATTATTTGAGTTTGAAGTGATGGCATTGCTGTGGTTTCTAAAAACGGAGTAAATGACTGATAAAATAATGACCTAAGGGCCTGAAATCCATGTTTCTCATCTCTCAGTAAGGAGAGATGTTGCCTTTCTTTTCTCCTCCCTTCCATATCCTACCAGGCCTACGAATGGCTGCCCTGGCTAAACATGAACTTCTTTCTACAATTAATAAATGGTCTAGGAAATAAGAGGAGACCTAAATAGTATTTACTTTGGTAATATAAACTAATAACTGTGAGGTGCAGTATTGGCCAAGAGTCACGGTGAGTAACTGACTTCCTAAATCCTCTTAGTGATATCAAAAGACTGAACTAAGTTCAGTTCCCTTGAACTAAGACTGACTTAAAACCAATAAATCCTGCAACTTATGAATGTCTTACTATCTTGCAGGTATGATGATTGGCCCAGGTCTATCAGCTCAGTAACAAGGATGAAACGTGGCTCTGTGTATGCTTCAAAGTAAAGGCTCTGTTTGTGCCAAAGTCATTCAGTATCCCAAAGCCTCAAGGTTCCCTGGAGAAGGCTGCTAGCAGGATTATTGCTGTACATCTTGATCAYGGGGAATGAAATCAGTCACAAGAGGTATTGCTGTAGAATGTCCAGGAAGTTTGAAAGGCCAGCAACTGTGCAAGAAAATACAGCGGTTGATCTCCCTGTTGCCCAGACAGCCCTAGGGGCTGTGTTGTGGAGCAGTGTGAATCATCCTCCAAAGGAGAAATCACAAGATACTGCTACAGGGATGCAGAACAAAGACGTAGGAAAAGGAAGTGAAATAGCCTCATCTTCTCTGCTTGTGGCACAGGTAACGGAGAGAACCACAGAGCTGCAAGACTTTGATGAGGCCCAGCCTTCTGCAGAACAGTCAGAGGAGACTGAAAACAAGCCCACTACAATGATGAGTCCAGACAGACAAACTTGTGCTCTGACTCAGGAAAGACCTGCAACAGCTCAGCAAGCCGAAGGAGACACTGGAGTGACAACTGACTTGCCTCTGCAGACCGCTATAGAGACAGGAGCTAGAGATGCAGAAGATGTGGTGACTGACCAGGCAACAGTGGTAAGCAACTCAGTGGTATGCAAGAGACCAACTGACAAGCTGTGCAAGCCAAGCCCTCTCTGCAGGTGGCTGAAGAAACTCAAGTCCCCGGCAGAAGAAGCTGAAGTCAAGCCTGATGCAATTACTAGCCAAGAGTGAGGCTTCCTGAGGACTGCAAAAGGACTATCAAGTGCCCAGTAAGGTACCCTCAAAAAAAGACTGATAAGGAAAGTGTGACTTGTATATAATAAGAGGAAAATATTTTTTGTCATCTTTAAACTGTTTGTCTACTGTATAGTTCTGGCTGTCCTAACAGCCCTGGGTGGAGTACAGAGGGCATTCCCTCTGGAAGTGGTAGAAAGGGGAAATTAAATGTTTCTGTTCCCTTAGCAAGCAACTTGTGAGATTTCTGTTTGGCTTGTCTTTCTCTGCTGCTCACTGGGGGTTTGTCCGTAATAGCTTCCTTTTTGAAACTCTGCAAAGGTGCAGTGCACAAATTTGTATCTTCCTAGTGCTTCTTACCATTACTTGACTTCCTTTCCCCTACTTTTAATAACTTGCTCTTCCTGATGGACCAAGATAAGTGCATTAGTGTTATCAAACTAAATAAATACATTATAAAAACACTAGATGTTTATAAACGCATAATGGTAATAGTGGGTGTTGTGTGGGAGGGTTGGTAAACAAGTGGCTCTTGTTTTGCTATTTGAAGCGATTGCTTTGCGTATATTTTTGTGTTTGTAAGTCAACAAAAGCTAGTTTCATTGCTCAAATGAAGCGTTGACTACAGCTGAAAAGGGGATAAGGGAGGGAGGGGAAATGGGCTGCTGCTACCTACCCACAGCTGCAGAGAATGCTACTGAGAACTAGGAGGGCTCCCTGCAGGACAGGAGAAGCAAGGAAGCCAACAGTGTACACTCTGGCTATGATGGGGCTGCCTCCTGAAGAGATAGGGAAGTACAGTCTAAGGAAAAGTAACTGAGACTGTAGAATGGTCTTTAATTTGATTACTGTAGCTGTGTGCCATCTTCGTGGCTCCTATACATGTCTTAGAACTGACCTAAGCATATTTGCACTAATGAAGAGGAAAGGCACCCCAGCATGCTAGACCTTGTTCTGCTAAAGAAACCAGCTGATAACAAAAATTCTTTTGGGAGCTGAAAAAAATGGGGAGCTGACTTGTAGGCAAAGACAAGGAGTGGGCTGCAGAGGCTGTGCTAGAAGCATCCCAGCCTATTAGAGAATCCCAGCCTGCCCTCGAGAAGCAGGGAGGGTGAGCCAGTCTGCCAGGAAAGCTAATGAGCCAACAGCCTGAGCTCATGAAACTCGCTATCAGCTTCCCCCAAATTGCCTAAGGTAGCTATGCTGCTCCTAACTGCAACCCTCCCCTTGCTGCTAATAAAAAAAGCACTGCTTTTAGGCATTGATGAGAAGTTTCATCCTATTCCCAGCTGGACCATAATGAATGGAAGGAGGAAATTCCCCATTCTTATCTTTCTCCTTCAGCTCCTTCCCTTACAGAAGCCATAGCTTAGCATTCTGCCTTGATGTTTCTCATCTTGATAGGTGCATCCCCAGTTTACTAAGGTGAACAGGGACAGCAACATGCTTTAGTATTGTCCATCACCGAACTGATGTTCTTGCTAACACCGTGTTTAACGTAGGGTGCACCTTAGCGCTTCTCTTGTGACAGAATTGAAACTAAAAAAATAGTTACAGCATATCTCTTTCTATACCTCTACCTTAATCAAAAGCAGTTAGATGTGCAAGCAAAGAAATAAATAAGTAGGAAAGCAGCTGTTTTTCATCATGTGCTCAGAAGCACCATCTGGTGCATGGCCTCTTCTCATGCAAAAAGAATTCCTTGGATGCTAATGAACTATAAGGATAACATTTGCTTCATGTAATCTCTGGGTCCCCCAAAAAAACATTACAGGAAGTTTTTAAAGCAAAGACCCTCCCAAAAGACTAGCATATTTATTATTCTAGGTATCAAAGCTATCCACTAGCATCACGACTGCAATAAGCACTTTGGAAGGTGTGCTAAACCAGCCGCTCTTGGCAATCGGGATGAGATCTTGTATGGACGTATTTATGTCCGGGTGCACTTTTTGAGTCCCTCAGGACGGTGCTGCTAATCGATACAGGCTGCCTGGCCGTAGAGTGTAGACCAGGCAGTGCCTGTATGGGTTAACACACAGCTGGGGGGCTGGACTGTGCTGGGGAGGTTACACAGGGCCGAGTACAAACTCCAGGCGCGCTGATGGTACCTGGGCAGAGCGCTGCCAATACGCCTGTACCCTGAGCGCCAGCACAACCCGCCCTGCAGGAAGGGATGCTCACGATAACATCAAAGTCCAAAACCACTTCTACTCATTGCGGGGGAAAATCACAAAATCACGCCCTACACACACTTTGGCACAGAGGTATCTTTTTTTTTTTTAAAGGCAGGGTCCATATATTGATTAGGCTTTTTTTTTTTATTTTAAAGGCAGGTTCCATATATTTATTGGATGTGGGGTTTTTTAAATTTTTTTTTTATAAGGCAGTTTCCACATATTGTTGAATATGTCTCTTCCCCCCCCCCATATAGTTATTAGTTGTCTTTTTTTTCTTTAAGGCAGGGAGGTGACCTTTTTTCCTTTTTTTTTTTTTTTTTTTTTTT
>JAYKAV010000334.1:2860596-3049426 GCA_035582835.1 Phoebastria nigripes | reverse complement strand
TTTTTTTTTTTTTTTTTTTTTTTTAAGGCAGGTTCCGTATATTGATTCATTTGTTTTGGTTTTGTGGTTTGTTTGTTGTTGTTGGTTTTTTTTAGGCAGGGGTGTCTTTTTTTTTTAAAGGCAGGTTTCATATCTTGATTGAGTGGAGGCCCTGAACAAGGGAGCACTGAATCATAAGGAATTTGAAAGTCAGGGAAATAAACCAGCTCAGAATCTGTGTCATATTTTCTGAGTGTGGAAATAGAAGATTTAAAGTGTTGAGCTGTATTTCTGAGATGGACTTTCTGCTGTCAAGCAGAGGATTCTGCTTGCAGAGCAACTCAGCTGATTCCTTTCATCCCACTTACTTTTGCCATTGTCTCTAGAGCACAACTGGTAACACTTTCTGTGTCCACCCATTACAGTTCATTAAAAATTCAGGAGAAACCCTGTTTTTCATTTTGCAAATGTGCTTCAATATTCAACATACACCTGAGCAAAGGTGATCACATAACAACAGCCTGTGATTTCCCCAGTTACCAAGTAAGGAACTTTGTTTAAATCTGCTAATAGGTTACCAGAATAGAATAGATTACCAGAATACTATCCTAGGCTTTCATTTTAAGACTAAACCTTGAGAGATTTTTACCTTCCTGAAGTGCCATGTATTATTTCACTATCACAATCTGGTAGCAACAGCCAGTGACTGTGTGAACGGGATATTTGGAGTACACGGTCCTGCTTGTTCTCCTGCTGCTGATCTGCACTGTGATACTGGGTAAACTCTTTTTCGGTTTCCTTCCCCGCTTTTGAATAATCTGCCCATTGACATTGTGACTTGCTCACAGTAGAGGAGTATGCTCTGAATTCAGCAGGTAGTAGTGTGCAATAATCTCTTATATAAAATTACACGTACAGTGGAACAGTTTGTGTCAGGATTATTGCTCCGTTTCATTAGGGTGTTACATTTCCCTGCATTGGGGTACTTTTGGAAACCTGTCTTTTAATTGAAAGTCCTCACAATCAATCTCACCGCACAATCCAACACAACAGTTCAGTGCTGTTGCTCTGGATATGTTTGAATATTGTATAGTGAAAAAATCATTAGGTGGAACTCACTGTGAGGAGGTGGCAAAGATGCTAGAGGTGGCTACCAAGCTCTAGTCGAGAACAGCCTGAAGTTGCAAAGGCTTTTACGCAGAATTGAGGAGTGTTGAACAGCTTTCCCTGTTTGCTGTTAAGAAAATGTTTTTGCTTTTTCTTCTTCCTCTTCTTCCTTTATTGAGAAGGGCATTTTCTGTAGTAACTTGTTTCTTTGTCGGTTCTTCTAATATAGGTTGATTGTTTATTTTTAAGGGAATGCATTGGAACATACGTATTTGCCGCAGCGCTTAGTGCTTCCTGTAGAGGTCCATTTGGAAAAGCAGGTTTATAAATAGGGGCACTCTGTTTTATATTTGTTGGAAATCAGTTTTTTAACATGCTCTCTGTAAAAAGAAGCAACACCACTGATGGAATATCACAGCTAGAGCTCCACAGCAATAGGGAACAGCTTTGATTCTAGAACAGCAGTGAAAACCTAAAACTTGAGGCTTTGGTAATCTGATTTAAAATCTGTTATCTGCTACATGTTTCAGCTGATAGAAAGGTAATGTTATTACTTCTTTCCTGGGCAAATCACAGCAAATCAGCTTTGATCAACTAACTAGCAAAGGTAAGGGCTAACCTGGATCAGGTGCACTGGAAGTAGGTCTGAGGCAAATGTTTTAGCCTGTTAGTGTAGGGAAAATAATCTAGCATAGATTTGTTCTCTGTGTGTTGACTACTCGAATGACCTGAAGTTAACAATGTGAGTACTCTCTTAGATGCGTTTGAACCTCTTGCATTCACCCGTATCTTCACGTGGACAATAAAAAACCCAGTTGTGTTGAAGAACACTCTTTGCTACAATTTGGATCAAAATATACCCAAAGTTATCTGATTTTTAAAAACATTAGCTTTTATTTTATTTTCAGCATTAGCATACTAAAAGAAAAGCAAGGCCACTATGTAGCTGTAGAAAGTATCATACATGGTAATCGCAAGCTGTTGGAAGCTGAAGAGCTGTTCCATAGAAGGGATCCATTCCTGTGAACAGGCACCACCCCTTAAACTTATTAGTAATACAGAAACTACATTTACAGTGCAAGAGCAATCTTACTAGCTTGCATGCATTTGCCCTGCCTACCTGCTGAAGCAAGATATTAAGCTTTTTAAAATTCACCTGCCTAACTGTATGAAAATATTCTGATAGAAAGAAGACCCAGCATGATTCCTTTCTTCTGTGTGAGCTTGTAGCACAAGACAGCCATCTTGTTGCTTTGCGAACAGAATCTCTGAGAAAAGACCTCTTGAAAAAATCCAATTACTGACGCTGCCTGCTTAAACCAGAAACTGTTTTAGAAATGCAGTAAATCAGCATGATGGTGACTGCAAAAAGCTAATAGTTATGAACACCATATATCTATTTAACTGAGCTCTGCTGTAGCGCAACTGCAGAGTGCTTGATTTCCCCCCCCCCTTTCAATTAGCCAGCATATTCTGGCACTTGAAGGAATAAGCACCAGGCTTTTCCTGGCTTTCTTGCATCCCCTTCTGAGAGAACCAAAAAATGGGAGGAAATCTTAATGAGAAGAAAGGAATCAATGTTGCTGAGAAACCTAAAGGGCAGGAGGCTGAAGCAGCCACCACTGAGCAGAAATATTCTACTGAATAAAATAGGGAGCCAATTGCAGAGGGCACAGAACCAAGAATGTGAGAAATGATGGGACAAGAAGCAAGAGGGAAAAGCCCAGGCAATTTTGGTCTGCCTGAGCACAGATACCAACTGCCAGAAAGATTTGGCACGGGACACTGTTCAAATCCAGAATTTCAGGGAAAACTAACATAATAAGTCTCCTAAAAGCTAACTGCTAGGCAAAAGATAGTTTTTATACTACCAAAAAGCAGTGAAGCTTATCCCAGAGTACAGCTAATGTGGAGTTTCTAAAGCACTAAACACACGCTCCCATTCTCTAACAGATTTTCATAGTTATACCAGCCAACTATACACAGTAACTTGCTATATAGGTCTATAAATTGGCAAGGAGAAAACGTGCAGGGAAACACAAAAGGCCATTTATTTCACCTAGCTTCTCAGTCTTTTCCTGGCTCTGCTCAAAGTCCTGGTCCATCAGAGACCTTTGGCACAGACAGCCAGGCAGAACACAGGCTTTATAAAAAGGTCTATGAGAGTGCAAGAGTAATACTATATTTTATACAATGCAAGAATAAGCTAAGAACAAAGTATAGAAACTGGAACCCAGGTGCTCCACACTACAAGCTCAGTGAATAAACTCTCTGGCATTCACACCCATCAATAAGCAACTTCTTATGACTCCCGAAACATATACTTTAATTGATTCCCCTTGCCTTTATGAGAAATTCTGCTTTCAGGCCCTATCTGAGTATTACTGGTAAAGTAGCTTGCACTGCTGTTTTGGTTTAACATTAACAAGTCACTCTAGAGGAAGCTTACTAACTGGCCACATCTGTAGTCAGGGAAGTGCACGCCTGGGGCAATGGCCTAGACACTGGATACTCACAGATAAATTAAAACTATCTGCATCTGCATGAGGCCCTTAATATTAAGCATGTAGGCGGAAGAGAGGGGTCATTCTGCTCCCGACTATGCTTTTGGCAAGCCTTGGTGACTGTTGTGCTTCTTAATCATTGAAATAACCGAGTTCTCACTGCAGCACTTGCGACTTGTGACTGCAAACAGAACAGGCAAACTTCCTAAGCAAAGATTTGCTCTGCTGTGATGGTACTCGCAAAACAGCTTCTTGTGCTTGTAGGCGCAGGTCCTTGTGGAATTGCGGAGAAAAGAATGAGGACAGGAACTAATCAAGTGCCTCATCTAAAAGAAGCCTTGCTCTAAATTTCTCTGTGACTCCAGCCCATATGACACTGCACCACCTCCTGATGCGTAATTGAAGTCAAAATATAATTACAGAATGCRTGTAAAGGGATGCGGTATCTCTACTAAATACTTAACAACATTCATAAAACACGAACAAGTGGTAGCAGAAACACTCATCTAAACAACGAGGGAGTTGTCAGTTACAAGTTGCGCACCGTTAACAGAACGGTAACACCGACAGGCTTATCTTCTTCTGCCAAAGATCCCAGTGAAACCAGGCTCTGCGGAGGAGATGCATCGATATTATTTGCTCGTAATAGCTGTTAGCTGCCTTGGAGAAGTGGCACCAACTGTGTTGTCACAATGGATAGGATGATCTTAAGTCAGTTACATTTGCCAAAGAAGGTATTTATTTCCAGCACTTACTGAAACTGTGGGGAGCTGGTCTGCCAAGTACCTGCTGCTGTGGCAGTAATACCTGTAGCTTAACCCAGATCCCACTGCCAAGCCTTAGCCAACTACCCCTCTTCTCTTGTGTGTATTTCGTGTTACACAGGCTGTCGAACCACTGCTGCTGTCATCTCTTTTGGCATAAGCAACTCTAGTTCATACAATCCTCCTTGACTTGTGAGAACAGACAATGAATCGGAATTGCTTCTTCAAAAGAAGACGAAGAAGCCTTCTGTTATCTGGAGTTTCCAAGACAGAGAATTATCAGTTATACCTTTTACAGTGGACGGGACATTGAAAAGCTGAGGCAAATAATATCTAGCACCTAGATACAAAAAATCTTTTGACACTTACTCATACGCATCAACTTAGCTATTCATTTCAGTCTTCCTGGCTTAATCATACTGTTGGCTGAACATGTGACTTGTAACTCTCTTCTTCCCTTCCCACAGGCTAATTCTGGAACCTGAGCTAGCTTCAAAAGGAAAAAGCTGCTCATCACTCTGAATGGACGGCGCTCTCTACTTATCTCGTTGCAACAGAAAATGTCTGGTGAAAAGTTTCAAAAATTAAAAGGTACAAATCTTGACTTTCTGCACTCTTTCAGCTTTCTTGGTAGAAGAATGTTCCTACCCACTCTCTGAAATCTAAGCACCTGTGAAACATGCCATGAGATGTCAAAAAAGTGCCGGGGGAACTTCTGGCTATGAATGAAACAGCAGATGAAATATCTTTGCCCAGAATAAGCATCTCTTTGTAGGGGAACGGAAACGATAGTGTACATACTTCAGTCTGCAGCCTACTCCTTATCCTACTGGCCTATGCGTTTCTTCAAGGAGATGCGTGAGAAAAGGAGGCCTGTCATTAACATACATGCAAACTGGGGTGTGGTGGTGTCTCCTTTCCCCTGGGTAGGGGTAAGGACCTCCATTTGGCAGCGGGCTCAATGAAAGGAAGCAAGCACAGACTCCAAATAGCATGCTGGTGAGCTTCTATAATCTGATAATAAACCAGCAGGGATCGAAGTTCCTTTTTGTACTGCGCAGTCCTTTAGTCAGATTAAGGCAGTCCAACAGTCACCTATTATGTACAATTTAACAATTTTTTTTTTTACTTGGCACGTTGTCCTCCTCAAGGATCTTTAAGTGCTTGAGCAGAACATACCAGCCCCAGCTGAGGTAAGGGTCAGAGTGTGTTGTATATGGATACTTAGGCCGTGTCCTTCAGGGAAAGGTGGGGAGAAGCTTCAGAAATCCACAGAGAGGGAGTCAGAAGTGCCAAGTTTATAAGACAGATGCTTCTGGAAAATTTCTGAATGAACCGCACAGGGAGCAGCTGATGAGGGAATGGAGACAAGAATGAGGGCCACATGTGCTAAGATGGTTCAGTCCTATCTCCTACTTAGGAACCTAAAGCTGCTTCTGATTTAGAGGTTCTGCATGAACTGCTCACCCAGAAAGTCTACCAAAGAGCAGGTCTGTGGTCCCAAGCTTTCTGAATCCAGTCCAATCATAGAATCATTTAGGTTGGAAAAGACCCTTAAGATCACCGTAAACCATAAACCTTGCTTTAAGTGCAAGCCCAATTACTTAAACCTTACAGTTTCCTCCAGGGAGGGAAAATGCATTGCTTTCAAAGGTACAGGACAAATGCTCACGCAAAGCATGATATCCTGACAGCAAAACAAAGAAGGAAATCTAGGTGCCCTGATCTCCTCTATCTGACTCCCAAGATAACAAAATACTAATACTTACACTGTAGAGAGACTCATAGCAAGAAGATCCATGATGGAACAGAGGTACTTCTCAGAGGCAACACTATAAATAAATCAGTTTTGATGAGTGAAACAGAGCTCACCTCCCATACCCACCCATTCAATTTATTAGCCTTCCAAAGGCTTGAGTGTATTACAGTGGGATAGCTCTTCACGGATTTCCACAAGAGAGAAAATCCTTGAAGAAGCTGGCCTGCTTTTTCTCTGCAGGAGCACCTGGATGTTGTCAGCCCAAATTTATGACAGGGGAAACAGAGTAGGTAAGTAAAACACAAAATGCAAGTATGGAACTTCTTTTAGGTTTACTGGTTTGCTGTGTAAGTCACTCAAATAACATCCCAAAAACATGCGACTAACTCTCAAGTGCTTAAATTGCTTCAAAAAGGTAGTGTTAGGTACCTGAGTAATTTAAGAGCTTTTTGAGGAAAATGCACTTATTCTGTGTTTACTTTGCACTGACCTGGCTCTGTCCCCTTACACTGTCTCTCCTCTGACAGGATGTGAACCTCTCCCCCCTGCACCTGGTAATACCTCAAAGCCAAGACTTTCAAAACCAAGCCCAAATCACTACACTTAAATTCTAAATAAGTGCCCTGATTTCTCCTCCATAACCTCAAGAAGCATTGTTAGGCACTCGGCATTTCTTTTCAAACCGTGCCACCCATTTCAAATTTAAGCTTCTATCTCTTGAAAGACACATGGCCCAGATTTGTACTGCCTCTATTTTTCTTTCCCTCTGTGATCACTTCTCTAATGGCATTTAACTCTTCCAGGCATTATTACTCAGCTACAGCTTGCGCTGCGCATCTCCCAAGACCTGAACGCCACAGCTTCCCCTGACTACACTAAAATCTGTGACYGTATCAGTGAAAGTGAACAAAGACATAAACAAAGGTCATAAACTCAATTTATTTGACTTCTGATAAAACTTCTTCTGACAGGTTTGTTGGGGTTTTTTTTTAGCTGACAATTTTTGTTCCAGCACTGAGACTGTTTCAGGCTTGTTGCCTGTTTACCATGCCTGTGGTGCACGCCTATTAGAAATACATCACTTGCTGCCATCAAAACAGAAGGGTAAGCAGTAATTAATGGCATGTTCTATAATTTTCACCCCTTTCTCCTTCTCCTTTCTGCTACTAAATATGCAAGAGATGACTGGAGAGGTGCTCTGACAACACTAAGAGAAAAGAGTATATCCATTACTTACCTCAATAAAAAGGAACCTGAAAATGAAATAACTATTTTCTGTCACCTTATTGGTTTAGTTTACTCTTCTCCCCACAGGGAAAAGTTTACTCTTCTCCTCACATTAATTAAGTGCTTTGTGCTTCTGAGTTTGATCTGATCTTTCTGATCCTTCTGTAGCCCAGAAGGTGTTGGAAGGAAAGAAGAAAACCCATCTCACGCTCCTCTTATTCCCAGCCTTTCTTTGTTCTGGCTTTGTTTTAAAAATTAACTTTCATGTTTTCTTGGAGCTGAGAAAGCCATTACAGAAAAGACCAAACCAATTTTTCCTTCCAGTATATGTGATTGTTTTCTACTTCCCTAAAAGGTTAATGTTTAAAATGAATAATGGGTAGTGGAGAAGAGGAGAAAGGTTTTTCCTGCTTGCCCTTCTCTCAGCTCACACAGCATGGAGGTATCGCTGTTTCCTTGCACCACTAGCACTTTTGCAGTCTACAGAGCTGTTTGCCCTTGGGTGGCGGCCTCCAAACCAGATTCAGGCCTACCGATGGATCTGCTTACAAAGGGAATCATTTTGCCTTCCTCTTTTCCTGTCTTAACTCCTCCTGATCAACAGTTTTTTGCTGCTGCTGCCTGCAAGGCTTGCTATTTCCTGCAAGCAGATTAGTTATCAAGTCCCCTGTACAAACTAGCACCCATGAATCCACAGCAGTTGCACTACTTAGTAATCTGTGCAAAGATTCCTCCTGTTACCACTTACCAGTGGGCTTAATGGAATGAAGTAAATGGAATTAGAGTAAGCTAAAAGAATAGCTAAAAAGAGCCACCGAAAATGTAATAGTTCACACAAATTTAAGAAGAGCATCATGAAATGTACCCATCAGCAATGAAGGTTACCTACTGCTTGTGCTCTTAAATTCACGACAGCAGTGGGAAGAGAAGTTCTTCTTGCTTCCAAAATCTGACTCCGAGCTGGCAAACGATACGAGGTCAGCGGCACAAAGCAGCAAGATTCCAGCCAACAGGAGGGCAGCAACGCAAGGCAGGAAGCCACGCTGTATCCGAGCCTTATGGAAATAGTGCGGTTCCATTTTGAAAAGCCATTGGATTATCCTGGAATAAATCCATACTGGAAAACACTATTACTCCTTATTAAATCAAAACCTGCTGGCTTGTAGAAAATATTAGTAGTGCTGTGAACTCTCCGGGGGGTTGAAAATGTAAGGGAGCTTGACATCACGGAAAGAGCTCTTGAGCTGCAGCAGAACATAATTCTTTGCAAGAGGGAAGAAAGTGAGGAAATCTATGAAGTCAATGACTAGTTTAGTACAAAAATACATGGCTCAAAATCTCAATATAATTATCACAGTGCCTGGAGTTCCTGTTGGATATGTTAGCCTAAAAAGAAGAAAATATTGACCCAACAATATAAGTTCACACATACATCATGTTTCAGGAAGATGCTAAATGCAATGCATTTAATTTAACAGGATAAACATCTAAACTTATGCAGTCGTCTGTTGGTGATCCCTGATGTTTATGCTGAAAGTGTTAATTTTGAAACCAACAGAGCCCACAGATATTGATGATCTCCTTCTGGAAACAGCCTGGTTATTCAACATCGCTCAGCAGTCTAGGCTTCTGGATGCTACAAAGCTGAGGCATGTCTTTTCATATACCCACTTAATTTTTTTCTCCTCCTTAGATTTCATCCTCCTAGAGTTTCAGTTCACAGGTAAAACCATCAGCTACTGACTTCCAGGCTAAAACGTGCGCAAAACCACAGATTTCTCACAGTTATGCTGCAAACCCAGGCTTTCCTGAGGCTGTGTCTAAATCCTATCATAATTTTCCACTATCCAGCTGTGGACTCTCAAAACTGAACCTTCTGCATCTCTTCCTTTTTCTCTGCATGTCCTCACTACATGTACAGAAGCAACTGTGCACTCTCCAGAGATGGATGGATGTATTCCTGAAATGTGAAGACTGTGGCTTTGAGAATTAATCTGCCACACTGGCTTCTAATCGTAAGGCAAACATGTCGCTAAATCATGGTATTCACGTTTCTGCAGATGCCTCTGTTGGAAATCTAAATCAGAAGCAACAGCATTTTCTTTTTATAGAGTCCAGCCTTGTATTTCTCTCACCTAGGTGACTTTCTATTTTGCTGTTAATCTCTTCCTTCTCTCCACGTATCATCAATTCAGATTCATTCTCTCTTATTTTTATACTAAGAAAAATCTGGACAAAGTATGATCTAGTGGTCACAGAAGACCCCGGTAATAAAATAATCTAGGCTTGGTTTTGTTCATCTATTGTTGTTGTGTATAATAACTTCATCTTTGCATTCCTTAGTTCAGTCTGTTTAAAACACAACCTCCTTAGGGCAAAGACTACAGTCTGTGTGTGTATGTAATTATGAAGGCTTAGGAGAGAAGAAACCTGGACGTTGCTTAGGGCCTGTGGGCACTACTGTAGTACTAAGGATAAATCCAGAGAGGCCACCTGACTACATAAGGCTGTAAAAAACCCTCAATGAGTATTGCATGTCATGGTGGAAAAGTGAACGAGGAAAAAAAATTACCTCTGTGGATGGCATGGCTGAGCTGCACTTCATTATATTGCGCTGGTGTCACACAGAGTGCGATAAACTGTTGAGACAAAAAAATGAAACTCATGTCACAGGCAGTGTAAGGAAGTACATTGCTAAGGGTGCATTAAACTTTGATGGCTCCATTTATACATTATACATGTGCAAGTCAGCAAAGCTGTACTGGTGGTAATTTTCCAAAGGAATCAGCTAATAACGTTACAGCACATGCTGGAACAAATTATTGCACAGGTTGTTGCTGCTTTTTTCTGGTTTTCTTTTGCTTATTAGCACACAAAATATGTAATGCTCTACACTATTTTATGCCCCAGGGTATGGTCCAAAGAGCAAAGCAAAGGGGAGTTGTAAGGAAGATTGATGGAGATACGCTTTGCCTCTATAAACAGCATGCTGATGAAGAGGAGACGAGATTAAAACTGGAAGTCCCCTTATATTTGAATCACCTATGACTCTCAATCTTAAGGAAAAGCCCACTGCACAAATTATGTAAACTATACCACAAGAAGCATGAGCAATTTTAGGAGAGGCTAGACTCCTTCAAAGCCTAAAGCCACAGGTGTTTAGAAACCCTGCTGACAAACAGCATAAAATATGCTGATAGAGAGGGGCTGACAGCAAAGAAACCAGCTGATACTTCCRTAGTTTTCTCCTTTGAAGCAGAACTCCAGCTGATTACATGGTTGGAATATGGAAAAAAAAAAAAAAAAAGGATGGTATGAGTTTTGTCCTCAACATACCATTAACGCTGAGAACAATCATTGCTGCACAGGGAAAGGCAGAAGGCCTAGTGAGTCAGAAGAGGGTAATAGCAAATCTCAGAAAAATGTTATATTTTCATCCCCTTGATAGAAGAGTCTTACACAAAGCATCAACTAGTCCTGATCTGACATGTGCTTTCCACCAGTAATTCTCCAGTTCTCCAATGATTCATATGACATTTGAGACAGACCAGTAGGAGAGGACAGGCACCTAGAAAACTTCAGTTCCACAACAGTAGGTGAAAAGGCATCATCTGTCTCTATCATCTGCTGAAGAACCCCTAAACCTCATAAAATTTTCCAGGCTCCAAGGAAAATGTAAGACTCGCTCCATTGTTTCTGTGGCAAATAAAGGAATGAATTAATATCCTCCCTACCCAACATACGTTAATCTCAAAGATAAGAGAGAGATTAACATATTCTGAGTCACAGGAGCAGTAGCAATACATTAATCTGAAAACAAGTATTTCTGAGATTTAAAAAAGTTGTGTTAAGTGATTAAATGGTCCCATGACTCGCTTTAAATATCTACGTCTTGAGAGAGGACTACAGGAGAACTGACATAAAAATGCTTTGAGGCAACAGCTGTCTTCTCATTCTCTTTTTGCCTAGCCACTGGCACAGTAAGTCTTTCCTCAGTGCTAAAACTTCTGTATATACTACCATAACAAGTAATAAAAACAACAGCAAAAGTAATGAGAATCTCCAGTTGAAGTGAAACTTATTCCAGACCATAATCTAGCAGGATTATGCTCCCCTTCACCCAATGTGAACTGAAACAGAAAGACGCTTAACTTGTGCAAGTCTCTGTTCAGTTCGAGTAACTTACTTTCAATACTCATGTACTGAGAATGTTGCACCCTGAATTTAGGTGCTGCCAAACGTTTTGCCTATTTCCAAATCTCAAAAGCAATTTTGTGCTCGTTGCAGGATGAACCTCTACTGAAAAAGATGAATTACTCTCACTACAGAGACAGAGTATGATTTGTTCACCATTCACTGCTATCAGCTTAGCTCTTGCAGCCCCTTCTCCAAGTTATTCCCATTTTTTTGTTATTCCACTCTCACACCTTGCTGTAACTTTTTTTAAATTCCGAGATCTGCGTGGCATTGGTTTATTTCGTACAGCACCTTGCACAGCAGGGCTGTTCTCCCTGACTGCTGCCATTACAGACAAGGAAATACAAAGAAGGATGCTTCTCTACTCAGAAGTCCCCGGGTGCTATCTCGGTAGCACATAACTATCAGAAGCACTGCTTGCATTTGCAGGATACAAAATTGAAATTCCACCAACAATGTCAGAAACATAAAGAACAAGCCCTGGAATTGCTTGTGCTTTATAGACACTTCCTGACAGGAGCTTATCTTCGCCTGTACAATGTGTTGTTATTCCGGTAAACACTGCATGTTGGTTTATTACGGTTAATGAAATGCAGTCCTAACAACTCATAAGATACAGAAGGACTGTTAGAGCTTCTTGCAGGGACTGGATAATTCAATGTGCTGTGGTTAACAGGAAGAAAAATGTGGGAAAGAGAAGATTATTAGTGCAAGAAAAGCAAACTAGAGGGAACTTCATGACCACAGGGAACTTTTTATGACTTTCTGGCATTCAGGTCTCAATTACCAGAGACACAACTCAGATCATAAACAAAATTTATCTCTGGCAGAGGTAGGCTGCTTTATTACAGACCTCGGCAAGAGTGAATGTTTTGATAATGAAGTTAAAGGAAAACCAGAACTTCCCAATTTGAGAGTAGCCTTTTCTGATCATGACGCTAGTGCTGTGCTAGGTCAAAAGTAAATCAATAATGCAGCCCTTGGGAAGGCTCTATTTATGAAAAATTCTATAAATTGATGCTTATGTGCCGCTGGCAGAGAATAATATTTTCTTTAAGGGGCCTAGATCTCTGGAGATAAAGAGAAGTTGTATGGAAGTCGAGGTATATTTATACACCGACTGTATAAACAATGTGGCTGAATTTATCAAATTTAAAACATGAGAGACAGAGGAAGGTTCAGGGAAGGCAGCCCTGCTATAGCCTGTATGAAAATACCTGTTTCCTCAGGAGGCAGAATCCGACCCGCTGCGTGCAATTGAGCAGTGGGAAAAAGCTCCTCAGGGACCTCCCTCTGATCTGTCATGCAGCTCATTAAAAGCTAGAGCACAGCAGGTGAGTTGTGTAAGAAGGGATTTTCTCTTTCTTTGAAGAGAAAATCCGTCAGATAGGGGTGAAAAGCAGCTGGGGGCTGTATCACACACCTTTGCAGCAATCCTGTGCTACTGCTACACTCATAACTTCCCCGTTTTACACGGTTTGTCCAGCTTAATTTATGCGCAGAATATTATTTAACAAATGCTTTTTTGGAAAAAGAATTCCACTTCCACAGCTGTTTTATTCATGGCACATGAATGATGAAACATCTCTCTTGGCTTCTACCCTTATGAGGCCAAGGAAATCAAGAAGCACAGGCACATTTTAAAAGACTCATTAAAAGACATAAAAGATTCCCTTCTATGCGCACAAAGGAGTGTGTGCGTGTGTGTGCGCACGCGTGCGCATATCTGTAAGGGGTTTTTTTTGTTGTTTCTAATTCAAGGACTAAAGGGGGCTTTCAAAAACCCAAGGATAGGCTAGCTACCACTCAGCTCTCACAGGCTTGCAATACAAATTGCATGTAATTGCCCTTGTGCCATTGAAGATCTTCCTCCAATATTTTCTCCTTGTGACAAGTAGGGTAATGGCAGCCTGCGTCTCTGAATATGACGTGACCCTTCCGTTAATAGCGTGTGCCTGCTTCCTACCTCATGCACATATTCTCTTCCTAGGCATTTTGCACTGGCTTCTAACAGTCACTTGCCTTTACCAAAGTGATTAAAAAAAAAAAAAAAAAAAAAAGTCTGTTATTTTATAGATATCGCCTTGCATTTATCACTCCTTAGTTTCAGCAGTTCCCTGAGGTGACCACATTAGCATCTTAATTACTCCAGGCTCCTTCCATAACCAAAGTAGAGACTTCAGATGGGATGAGTTGTGCTCTGCACATCTCTCTCTCCTTCCACTAAGTTCAGAGAAGGCTCAAGGCACCAGATTCCTACTCTACRTGCTCCAGTTTATTACAATGTGGGATAAATTTAGACAGTAGCATTTTTAGTTATATCTTCTCAAACCATATTGCGAATAGAAACAAACAACAAAGCGCGGTCAAACCTTCGCAAGTGAAACTAGCCAGACACAAGTCCATTATTACCCTAACCAGTTACTTAATCATTTTACAAACCATTCTTACCCTCTGTGTCTTTTTGCATTTGACCCTGCAAAGGCTTAGGAACAAGCTTAACATTAACTATGTGTTTTCCCATTAAATGCCTAAATCTTTGCATTATTAAACCTTTAGATTATAAACTTGCATGGGTTATTGGTTTTGTGTGACACCGTGTTCATAACATAACAGCATTAGAAACGGCTGGAGGAACCAGGGTAGCATTCAGAATTTTGGGAAGTTTCTCCTACCCTGTTTTCAACTGTCTGATTTATTCCTCAGCACAGCTTCCCCCTCCCCCCTGAGGGAAAATATAATTATCTCAATTTTACAAACAAAGCATAAGCTCAAGTAACTGTGTTACTCATAGGTCACACAGGGAATAAGTGGTAAAGTTGGAAATGGAACCCAGGAGCCTTGCCTACCAGTTCCCTACTTTAATTTACATTAAGCATGAAGGGAAAAAGCCTGCCCATCTGGACATCCACATGATGGGGAAATTTTATTGTAAAAATATCACTAATTGCTGTTTCAGCAGGCAGGTTTGGAATTACAGATGGAGTGGAAATTTTCTTGCCTTTGCTGAAATTAGCTTCGAAGCTTCTGCTTTTCTCTCATTTCATAGAAGTTGCAGGAACAGAAATTGAGGATCAAATCGTGTCAGCAGAAAGATTTTTTCATTTGCACCAAGGATGCTTTAGCTGTTCACTGGAAGAGGCCACCTCATTGCTACAGGAACTGTCCTGGGAAGGTACCTGTGCGTTTCACTTTGTATTTCACCATTGTACAGGGCTAAAGCACTGCTAATCCTTTGTATTGCACTTACTACAGACGTTTCCTTTCTTAATACACAAAAAGCTCCTAATGTGAATAGGAATCTACACTGCACTGTGGTTTGGGTGTTGGTTTTTTTTGTTGAAGAAATCAGTTGGATGGGCATGCAGCTTGTACATAAAACCAGGAAAGGGGTAGTTGTCTAATGGCAATGCTCTAGCTTGAGAATCAGCATACTTGGGCTTGTTTCCTAGCTGTGTCCCCAATACCTTGTGTGCTCAAATGCCTCTCGCTATTTTCCTTGATTTCTGGATTAAAGTACAAGTATGCTTTAGATAGCTCTACCCACTTGTCCAAGTACAGCAGCATGAAGATGCATCACGCTATGGCACACACAGGCCATCAGTCAATATACTGGTCTAAGAAATAGTCCCTTGCCAGTGCTTTTTAGGAAGTCTAGACCTTTCACCACTGACCCACTACTGTCCTGTCAGTTTGTATTGGGGAAAGCCTTTACTGAGCCTAATTCAATGCTCAGTACAGACCAGGTCAAGCATCAGTGGCAGTGAGTCGCTGTAGTGTGACCTCCTTGCTGTTCAAGTCATCGCTCAAGCAAAACAATCTCTCTGAAGTCAGCCCTGTTCTCCAAAAGCCAGATCAGATAGCATCAAAGCCAAGACGTACGGGTCAACGGCTTGGAGAAAGAACTGACTGATACGGTAATCACAACGACATTACATGTGTAGAGATCTGGAAATCAAGTACGTCTCCACATTATCATCGCTGAAAAGTTACAGTCAGCTGGTCATCAGACCAATGTGATTTATTAATTTATTTCTGTCTGCTAACATAGGGAGGATAAGTAATTAATAAGGCTTTGAGGGAAATGTTTCTGCTGGATTCACTCCAGTCAGAGAGAGGGATAAAGGAACTATGGCTCAGTCAATACAGAACAGGATTATTTTATTATCTGGCCCATTCCCAAGTGCACCTGATGTTTAGAAACCAAGAGAATAAGGCCCCAGACAATTTTAGGAATAGAATATTGTTGAGGGAAATTAGGGAAGGCGAAGATAGAAAAAAAAAAAAAAAAAAAAAAAAAAAAAAGAAATATGACTCTAACCTCCCTTGTTCAGATCTAGGAAAGCTGAGCTTTCTGGAAGAAGTGTTTCCTAGTAGTCAAGCATTTTGTGTTGTTCAAACAGTTAAAAAAAAGTACAGAAGTTGGCATGAGAAAATTTTCAGCTGCTGTTAAAACCAGTAAGGCTCCTGCTTGAGAGCTTTACAGCTGTAGGAAGGGAAGAAGTTTGYAACCTAGAGCAGCCCCCAAGCTCTTCTACCGCAATACGGCAGCCAGAGCTCCCGTGACCCTGCTCCCTCGTGAGAGACACAGCTTGGCAAACAGAAGAAATGTCTCAATGCTTGCCTGTCAGAGGATAGTAAAACAAATATCTGAAGAAACCTGAAGACGCAGTGTAGAAGGCGTTTTCAAAAATGTCATGTAAATTACAACCATATGTGAAAACATATTGGGGAACAGAAATTCAGGATATGTTTCTGTGTACGGTATCAGAAGTTAACACCCTGAACTATCAGATTTCTGTGTTAGGTCTCTTCTATTAGCTCAGATACAACAACCTTTTGCTTTTCATGCCTGACTGCTTCCAAAATAGTAATTTTTTTCCCAGGATTCTGCATGTGCAGAATTAGAACATCAAAGCTTGGACTGATAGCCCACTAAAAATGTGACTATGGCTATTCCTGGCTAGACTTGGAAAAAACCTAATTCCACTAGCAAGTTCTCATGATTAAACAGATAATGCATCAATTAGAGCACAAAGATGCTGCAGGCTTATCTTCACGGTTACAGCCACAGTAACATTTATTGGACCATCTTAGAGACTTAGCCCTTCCAGTGCTGCATGTGCCCTATCTGATCTTCTGGACTTAAACACCAGCACAAACATAACCCCCATGCCTATCAAGGACAGACTTTCAGAATAAAGGGAGGCCTGTCCGTTTAGTTAAGACATCTGGGAGGCACACAGGGAGTTCCTTCCATATTCACAGCAGTTATAGTCTGCAAGATGCACAGAAATAGTTTTCCAGCAGGTTCTGTACATCGAGGGGCACACAAAAGGGAACATTCTGTCCAACGATGAACAGAAGAAAGAGAAGGGCTGTTTAAAGAGGCATTGTGAAGGTTTCAGAGGACATTGTTTTATGTTAAAAAATAACTGGGGGAGACAAAGTATTTCATATTGAAATTCTGTCAAGCAGCTACAGATCCCAGTTTAAAGAAAGGGAACGAGCATATACCTGTGAACGTGTCTCTGAGCACATGGACTAGAGCGAATATTTTTACTTCATTAGTAATTCCATTACCCTAATTGGTACAGAGTCAGACTATAATGTTTTTTTCCTGAAGTTGCATTAAAATAAAGTTTTAGAACAGGTAATAAAAAAAATCAGTATAAATGGACTCTTCTGCCTAYGGCTTTATTGAAAATACACAGATTTTTAGCCTTGTTTCCCATGAAAACAACCCTTAAGCTTTTACTGTGGTTTTACGTCTTAATCTGCGTCTTTGAGTCTCCAAATAAATTTGAGGCARCTTGGTTAAACGTGACAGAGGGGTGGGAGACACAAATAACAAAATCCCCATAGAATTCTTGTAAACAGGTAAATGTAAGCAAAGACATGCAGCAAGCGTCCTGACAGGAGGAAGATGACAGCATTTCGTTAGAAAGCAAAAGCCACCAAAGCCCCAGGACCAGAAAAGCTTTCATCAGATCTATGATCTCTTGTGTGCTGAAGTCAATTAACCATGATTATTAATCCATAGGAAGCCATGATTCAACACTTCTGGTATTCAAATGCCCTCTGCCTTAAAGGTGTAAGGCATGGTCATGAAGTCTATTCAGGAACCTAGTGGGCAGTAGGGAAAAAAAAAAAAGCCAAAATAAGAGAAAAGTTATACTGGACTGTATTTCATAACAATATAATTACACTGTAATTACCCAACAATTACAGTACACAATGCATTTGTTTGAGCCTTTTTGGAATTGCCACTAATTTATGTAACTGGAAATGCACCAAGCAAGTAGGGATAATTACAACATAAATATGATGTAGTTAAATATCTAGAGTTTAATAGCACTTCATTAAGAATAATATCCAAGGCTGTTACGTTGTCATGAAGTTAACCTTCTAGTCATAAGAATCAGCATTATTTACATATTTGAAAACAAAACTGGAATGTAATTCCACTGTCATTACACACAGGAAACTGTAAAGTTATGACAGTCACTATTATAAAAAGTGACTTTATACCCTACTTTAATCATTCACATCGTCAAACATGTGGAAGCTTAAATGTACTACAAAGCTGAAGAGAGAAGAATGTCTATGAGACAGTGTTGCCCCTCTTATTTCCAGAGAATTTTGACATTTTTCAATCATCTCAAGTTTCCATTTCCCCTGCTATTTTCTCCTTAAGGTTTAAACCGAGACCTCAATAATTCCAGCTTACTGGAACCACAATTTCTGAACCTGTGCCTCCTTTGCATGTTCTCTGTTGTCTGGTTCTGTGCACACAGA
Source organism: Phoebastria nigripes (assembly GCA_035582835.1). NCBI lineage: Eukaryota > Metazoa > Chordata > Aves > Procellariiformes > Diomedeidae > Phoebastria > Phoebastria nigripes. The sequence goes on along the minus strand of JAYKAV010000334.1, from coordinate 3,031,091 downwards.
TTGCCCAGAATAAACATTTTCCATGAGCAAGCATCTTGCCCACTGCATTAAGCACAGCAGTAGTGAAATGCCCAGGGAATAACCACTGCACTTCAGGTAAACTATCATGAGATGCCACGTAAAACAAAAGCCATTTGCAAAACTCTCATGTTTTGACAGATACAAGGAGACTCCTTCTTTGCAATTGTTGGATTAAGACAGTCAATGTTACACGTGTGTAGTACACCCAGCATTTACAACTTTGGAAAATGTTGGCATTTTTTTAAATTTGCATCTCTCAAGTTTTAGTATGTTTAAGAGACAAAAAATATTTAAGTCTACTAACTCTCCTAACAGGCCGGTGGACAAATCTAGCTACACCGTATGAAGCTGCTCAGTTGCCACTTGTTTTTCCGAGATGCTGAAGTACTACCTGATTCTTCTAAAGCAAAACCAGGATCCTACTGCCATCTCTCAGCCATTACCCTGTACCCAGCCTACCAGTACACAACTAGATGGAAGCTATTTTTTTCCCAGAGCTGGCATGAAGTTTGGACTACTATAAACTCATTCAATGCTACAGCAGTGAAGTCACTCAGGAGAATTTCCATTCAGCCCAAGCTCCCCCAAGTCTTCCCTGCCCCCTTTTCTGCTCTGGTTTGGGCACAGCCATTCAGAAGTTATCGTCTGCAACCACAGAGGCAAATGAAGGTAGAACATGCCAGGCAGCTAACAGGACACTTGCACCCGATGGTACTGGAGGTAAGAAGCCCCCTTGGGGCACAATAAAAGCCTGGGAAAGTTGAGCTCAGAGGGAAGAAATAGCAGCGGCAGGACCTCATAATCACAACTTTGGTCTTTGACTCAATACAAAGGTTGTAATTCAATTTCAGAGTTCTGCTTCAGTGCATCTCTTATGATGTTAGCAGAGAATCTCTCAGCCGAGTTAAAGAATTGTATCAATCAGCAGACAAATATTATTTTAGAGAGAGAGAAAGCAAGAGAAAGACAGTTTATATGTGTGTCTGCGCTATGTTCCAATTTAATTAGTTATACTCATAAGGTAGTGGGATGTGAAACGCTAATTGAAAATTTTGGGTGCTTACGTCTCAAAGTCTGAGAAGAATTTGTGTGCCCATCTGGTTAATAGGAAAGGGATTTTATTTTCTAGATCATTGATTTATCATCATTAAGGGCCCAAATACGGAATTCTGTAAGTCAGCTTCAGGAATATGTTTTTTCCATTACGTTTACACTCTGTTTAAAATTGCCTCTAGCGCTGTGAATGTTAAAATTGACTGGATTCAATTTAGTGAGATCGCCTTCTTGCTCTGTCAGGGGTTATTTATCTCGTTTAGCTTTTGTAATGGAAGTTTTTTTGTTTTTTTTTTTTTAAATAAAGGTCCACATAATTATTCTTTTTTTATTATTACTAAAAACAAGCCCAAAACTGTATTGATTTCGAATGGTAACAATGTCTTGATGGCACCTTTTGTACAAATATACTCACTCTTGCCAAACAGCATCTCAGTAATCAGAAGTGAGCCTGTTGTTTTATTACAGGCTACACAAGAACAAATCCCCTTTAGCAACCTGAAATTCCTTCCTCATCCAGTGCAAATGTCCATGGGGTACTTCAGAACATTATATGAATTAAGAGCCAAATCTGTCACAACTTGTATCAACTTTACTTACCATCCAGACTTGTGACAGTTTGTTGAAGAGTGACTGCTCATTAAAGAGGAGAGATAATGCCCTGGAAGAGCCAACCTTTACCTCCAGGAAACCGAGTAGCAGCATTAATACTAATTTTGGAAGTTCCTTGTTAGCTCTTTTTTTGTGCAGATGGAAAAAGCAGTTAGGAAGAAGATTCAACGTCTCATAGCAGCTTATTCCTAGACCTTATTTACTCATTACTCCTTCCAAAGACGACCTGGCTGAAAGCAACTCTTTTGCTCTGCTGAGTCACCTCACCAGCTTTCAAACTAGCTAAAAGTGTACCAACGCTACATTAACTGGCCAAAGAATTCGGGTTAAATTTTTGAGCAATCAAAAGATGAGTATCATCGGAATACCCAGAATACTGCAGAATACCATGAAGTTTCTTTTCAGCTTTCAGTTCCACAAGTGCCAGCTGAGGATGCTGCTTTTCATGTTGGTAAGATTAATACATGAGAAAACAGGGAACACCAGTCTCTGAGAGGAGGGAAGACGGCCAGTGTAATTTACAGCTCGCCAAAGGAATAGATGAATAATACAAGACTAACACATAGTATTAATATAAGACTACATAGAGAATGTGGTCCTGTAGTTAAGCATCTGCCCCCGTCTCAGGACAGATGGGTGAAATGTTGGATTTTTCAAGTAACAGTATAAAAAGAGGCATTGTGTTTAATCTTCCTGGGCCTCAGTCCCACACCTGCTATGCTTTCTGTATAGCGCTTATTAGAACACAACAGTTACTAAGAACTGTTATATATATAACACTAGTGTTAACAATACGCGTGAAAGTATAAATGCACGCCTATCCAGCAAGAGCAGAGTGAAAATGCCTAGTGCTCAGTCACCCTGTAGGCAAACAGCTTTGCACCAAGCCAAACTGCTCCCTCTGGCATCCAGAACAGCAACAGGACCGCTACACACTAGTAAAGGCCATGGTAGTTCTGATGAAACCGCCTTAGTACTCCTAATGATTTATTTATTCAGTAACTCCTACAGGAACAGCAATCCATTCACCCTTCCTCCCTCCCCCAGCACTAAAGTACTTAATTTTTCCCTTGATTTTCTTTTGTTTCTCCCCCCCCCCCTTCACTGAATGCCTTTTACCCAACAAGCAGGTTTTGATTAAGTTTTTTCAAGGTTGCAATTTCAGAACAAAAAGCACAAAGATTTGCAGTCAAAGCCTTCATTTTCACAGAGATATATTGTCAAAGGGACATTTTCTGTAAAGTACAACTCTCATCTGCTATAAGCATGCATCTTTTTCCTGGTACGACACACCTATTTTTCCCTTCCTTTTATACAGGAGGATTTGGAGGAAATATGTAATTATTCTGTTGGGCCAGTGGCCATCTCACCCCTGAAAAATTAATCTTAGGTAAAAAGAAAGAGTCTTAGTCTGAAGTACCGAATATCTTGCGATAAGTATGCTTCCCTCAGGTTTGGTTTGAAAACTTCCATTTAACTAGTACTCAAAAATCAGACTGCAGCATTTGCAAAGAGATTCATAATTGAATACATGCCTCTGGCCGTGTTCAGGTCCTGTTATAAGACAAGTCCCTGCACCTGTTAAAGGGCATTAAAGGATTTAGTTCGCGATAACAATGGCTTGCCTTACTGGGAATCTACACACGGTTGGGAATATCTGCTTTGTCCACAGCAGGGATAACGGACATATGTCCTGCTTTTCCAGAACACACTCCAAAAGCAACCTGGCTGCCATTGCTAAGATAAGACTTGGCTGTCTATCATCATTCTGCACATCCTGGTTTCCTTTGGCAGCTAACTCTAATGAACGAGCAGGGAGAAAAGGAACACAAGGCATGTTGCACAGGACACCAGTTCTGCAGTCCAAGCGTGGCCAGAGCGCGCCCATGGGGACCAGGGCTTTAGGGCACACTGCCAACCTCGCCACTGAAAGATGAGGCCTACAGATTTTTTCACTGAAAGTCAACTCTTCCCCATTCTCAAGTCAATAAAAATTAATATATGCATGAAACTATTTTGGTAAAAACTTTCGCTTTGGGTAGAACTAGCTCGTCGCTGTACTGGGGAATGCTGAAACAATGATTTCACGAACGTATCTTCTTCAAGCATTCTGGCATTGTCTTTTCCTTATCTTCCCTAGGCAGCGGACAAAAAGCCCACTCTCCATCAAACAAAGACCACCTGATTTAGGTAAGGTGACTCAGAGTAGACCGCAGCATTTTCCATGAGTTCTTAAAAGTGCAGTGAGGCTGATAGCAACTTGTTCCCCCCTCCCCTGCTGAGCCATTCTCCCATATCTCTTATTTCTCTCACCTCCCACTAGCACAACCAGTTACGTCCTTAACTGCCCTTTTGCTACTGCAAACCTTGCATGAATTTTCTATTTGATTTCTTCCAGCAGGAGCCCTGTGAAAGCTCAGATTGGCTTCCTGTAGAGGAGAGAATACCAGTCTATAAACACTAGGCTGGTGGAAATCAAATTTGCTGTTATGGTTCTTGAAATAGAGATTTTTTTCTGTAGCATTAGCTCCTGTACAGGTCTATCTTCCCAGCTGGGCTTAGAGCACTGAGGATACTGATTGCTAAATACCTCCCAATGAGCACATACTAGAATTCAGACATTTACAGTCATCCAAACCAATCTGTGGAAATCCAGTGACAAGACGTTCTCACATTTACAGCAGAACTATTAAACCTTCTTCCTTGTTGTCTGCAGCTAGCCAGCCCCAGGCACACATTCATGCACTGACAGGGTTACAAGAGAGAACACAAGCTCAAAAATGATGCCAAAATGTACTTACTTATTTTTATTTTTACTCTCCAGCTATACTCATGATTTCATGGAGGCCTTCTAGTTATTCTTATATTCATTTGTAACTTCCTAAAATAATCATGTTTCCAAACCACTTTAGAAATTGCTATAATGAAAAAGCCAGGTATCAAAAAATAACCAGATACAAACTAGCTCACAATCCACCACCTGGAACGCTCCCTCAAGAGCCTCAGATACCACCTCCCCCCTCAAAAAAAATTCACATGCAAACGTTAACCTTTAGATCTGAGCTTGTGATTAAAGCACTGAGCTTAGACTTGCAAGACCTCCATTCTGTTCCTAGTTCTGCTAGTGACCTCAGGCAAGTCATTTCATTTTTCTCTGCCTTAATTCTGCATCTTAAATGAAGGAGTAACAGCTGCTTGTAACAGAAGGAATTGTAAGGAGGGAAAAAAGGGAAGCTAAATCAGTTGGTACTTAGGCTGTGCTCAAATGTGGTATTGGAGATTGCAGTGGCACACTGACAACTAGCTCCATACCCAAATGCCCGAGGAAAAAAATGCCACACAATTCCCACATTTAAAACAGGAAAACCTCACTATGAGTACTTGTTGAGCAGCACAGAAGTTACTGCTTTCAGGGAACCACTCCTTCAATTTTAAATTCTTTTTTTATAGACCATGTACAGATAATGCATAAGGAGGTAAGTAAAAAAAAAAAAAGCAATGGGGGAAGGACAAATTCTCCCAAGAAATTTTCCACATTTACCTATAAAAAAGGAATCCCTCATAAGCATCATCCCAAGAACCACAGTTTCTGCAGCCTGAAGCTTATTATTGAGAGGCAGAATAAACTGCACATGTATACATAGCTCATGGTAAAGGTGTCATAGCAAATATAGCAACCCTAGGGGAGGAGTTGAGAATGAGTAGACAATGAAGAGTCTAATGAAGTCTAATGAAAAGAGAATACAGGCACAGACAGCCCTGTGACCCAGAGGAGGTTCATGCCATGGTAATCCAACTGTCATGAATCGAGATGAAACACTAATATTGTTGTTATCACGGCCATATGATCTTTGCCCACCTTCCCACGATCAACCTCAAAACCAATTGTTACATGCCAGTTTTGGTCTGGCAAGTACAGGCAAGGCGATAGTATGTTAGCTTTTTGCCTGCATTTACGTCTGCCTAAAAGTACATATGTATGTATTTCAGTGTGTAATGGATGTCCACATGACTATACATGTGTATACCTACTGTCAGCAAATGCTTGAAGAACAAGGTACGTCTCTTGAGCATGTCAGTCAATGAACGTATACATCAATGTCTGATACACATTTCTTTTAAAGTACAGCATACCCATTTGAGTAAGTATTTGTGCACAAGTTTAAATCCTTATCTTTGCACATCTCGCCCCTGTGAAAGCATGTCCCTATGAGAACACGTGCGTAGATGTGCGTGTCTGAGCGCATGTGACAGGCATACACATTACCTGCGTATCTCAATCGGGATATGTGCGCGCATGAATGTGTCAAATGGCTGGTGGGTCTTTTGAGAAGTGATGCTACAGGGCTACTGCTGTAAGCCATCTCGTGATTTGAAGTAATAAAGCAATCAGCCTTCGTACTAGGGAAGAGCCAGGAGTTTTAGAATGATTGCACCTCTGTCTAACAAATTCCCTCCGATACCTCCTTTTCTTCTACTACAAAATTAGCACGGGCCTGAAGAGCTTATTAGCATGGGCTCTAAGCTTCATCTGTAATGTGCTCACATCTCAATACTGTAACAGGAAGCCAGGGAAAGGCACGGAGGGTGAAGATCTATATGCAGAGAAGCTTCAGGCATTAATGAGTGAGGCTTGATTAAAAAACAAACAATCCTCCCCACCCACCTGCCCCTTGGGAACTGTCTGTTGGGTACAGATGATTTTGCAATCCGTTTGGTAACAGTGATACCTCTTACCTGTCAAATACCACAAACGTGGTTTTAATTTAAAGCCTGATATTAAATGTCAGAGATGCAAAATCCACACGCTCAAGTACAGTGTGAAACCTGCACAGAACATGACACAGTAGGTTGGAACAATATATTCCCAATTCACAGGGAGAAAACAGACAACTTCATTTCCAAAGTATAATGCATGTTCGTTATTGTCCATGTGAGTGGGCAGGACATTCTGTATTCCTTCTCAGCACTGTAGCACTGCAATTTGCATCCAGATCTGGAAGAGCAGTTGTATTTCCAGAGACGCTTTTAAGAGGTGCCTGAGAAAAACTGGCTCCTGACAGGAACCAGGTAACGGGTGGATAATACACAAACCCATTTGCTAAATGCCACTTGAAAAATCACAGGCAGCGTAATTGACTTTTACAGCTTGGATAATGTAGGTCACTGCGTTAGTGCAACAAGAAAATGAATGTATGTTGGAGTGAAAGACAGAAGGGAAGTAATTACAAAATATAGATTAAATAACCATCAGATAACAGGCATAATAATAAGAACAACTAGGGTGAAGATAGAGGAGAAACAATTTGTTAAATGGATTGTAGCAGGGTTCTAAGAAACTGCTGGTCTCAGATGCTAGGCTTTTCTTTTTTCTCCTTCATTGCAAACTCAATAGTATAAAGTATTCCTCCCCTTTTTGGGGCTGATATCCTACTTCTCATGGTATCAGCTTACAGCTTGCTCAGCCTAGAGGGCTATTAAGTTAGAACCTGATTATATTAACACACAGTTCTTAACTCTTGCAGAAACAGGAAGCCATAAAGTCTCTAACAAGTAAGAGGGATCACAGTCCAATCCTGCAAAGCTCTGAATTCTGGCAAAGGCTTACTAAAAGCTTTGCACACTCAGTGCTTCTGCAGTTCAGCCCAAAGAAGTTAAAAAAACATAACCAAAAAACATCTGCTCTCCCCCTAAACAAATGAACAACCCCAAGAAACCCAAAAGAAAGGAAAAATATGGCATGGGGGACTATACAAAGATGCACATATGATTTTCTTTTCCCTCCACATTAAACAATTTCAGTCCAGCCTGGCTTAATAGTGCTCTGAATTTACCAGTAACAGATAGCTGTTCAGTGAGCTCTAAAAGAAACATTTGGAAGATTGTCTGTCTGCCAGCAGTTAAGTGTTTTCACATCACATCAAATCACCATCACAACTACCACTCCTTTGGGGAGGGCACATGGCAGCAAATAAACACACAGGTCTGAACTTCTTTTTGCTAGAAAAGGGTCTGTGCAAACCTACAGTGAGTGACACCTGAGACGATCAAGGGTGAAGAGGACAAGGCAGAAGGGATACAACATAGCTGCTCCTTGTACTCAATCAGTACCTTGTATCAATGTTTAAGTGACACTAACCTGCACTCAAGAAGAAACACTTTTGTTCATCTCAACTCCTACAAATTCACATCCACTAGCTGATGTGCAGATGACACCCAACGGCATTCTGATTGTCATTCTAATAAGGCCAGGGATGGAGGCTGGAAGAAAAGATTGAGAGTCACTGAAAACTTAGTGGAAGTGAAAGATGCGTAATTTTCATATTGAAGAGGAACAAAATCCATCAGCTCAGTGTCCCTTACACAGCAGCCTCTGAATCTAACTTTATGAGATCAAAGGAAGTTGCACAACAGCCACGTATAAACCTCTAGAAGTGGGAATACAGAATGAGCCTCACGGGTACATCTATGTCCCCCAGAAAGGCGTAGAACATCATTATACATAACAACATAGAAGGCTACCAGCCAGCTCCTCTTTGTCCCACAAGTGCAGAAAAGGCATAGCCAAGGAAAAAGGGGACACTAAAAAGGGCTCTAAAGAAGCACGCCTGAGGAAGAAACCTTTGGTCCTTTTGAATGCAGGAGAAGCTACAACTATGCCATTCTTTGCTGCATTGTACAAAGCACAAAATGTCCTTGCCCCACAAGAACTGTTGAGTTTTAACATTCTTCTCCCTTAAGAAAATAAGAATTTAACATGGGCTTGTGATCTGCATTTGATCATGCGCTACAACAGCTTAACACATAAACACAACATGGGGAGGGTCTAAGAAGTAGGCCTCACTTGCTCATTCACTGCCTAAGAGTGGGAATGGGAAAGAAGTTCATCTCCTGAGACCTGAATCTTGTCTTTTACCACAATGAGAGGCAGCATTGCCTTGTCTGGTGATTGGCAACACGGGCTCTAATATACCTTCTCCTGAAGCGTTACTTCTGCTGTATGCAGCTTATAGCCCATGGCTGCATTGGATCATCCTTGTCCTTTGTTGCTCTGTTCATTAATCAATAGTTCCTCTGAATGTGAATGAGTTCTGAAAGGAGCCAGGTGAAAGGAATGGCAATTTGCTCACAGCTTGATAATTACACATTTTTCAAAATAAATTAAAGCCAGAGCTAACAGCAGCACACTGTTTTCAGAAGTCCTGCTTATACAGAGAAATTAATTGGAAAGTACATTGACTGGAGGGCCTGCTGAATTCCAGCATGGAATTTATTTCCCCATTGTTCCATGGCAGCTCCCAGACCAAACATAACCTCTCACCTCTGCTCAAACCGGGAGGGAGCTAAAAGGAAGCATAAATAACCTCTACTCATTTGAAACCATCTTCGGAGAAACCTCATTTCCTCACAGAATAAAGCAGTGTTTGGGAGGGGAAGGGATCACAGTCTTCAGTGAATCTTTGCTTTTGGGTTACCCAAGGCAGCAAAGCTCCAAGATCTATTAAAACAACAAGGCATATGGCAATGAGTAGCTTTACAATAGAAATGCTTCAAAATAGCTCTTTCATCCTGAGACACACAAATCAGGGGTTTGGGTGAACAAGCAGCTGATAAACACCATGTGCACAAATTATCGATGTTCTTTATGTCTTCATGAAGAAATTTCACAAACAAGCAAAAGAGAAACTCATCTACTCCAGAACTACAGGCTCTTGGTTACTCGCTGTGGAAAGGTATCTAAAATCCAGTCCAAACACTTTGGCAACCTGCCACTCAATCTGAGGTATGGGAAAGAGGTAACTTCAGAGATTCCTGGCTTACAAGACACCACAGAGCACACAGCAAGGACCCCGATTTAGAAGAGAATCCTTTCCCCTGAGTGTGCTAAGCATACTAACTGACAGCAAGGTTAGGGCAGTCTTCCAAGCTATTACTACAGTAGATTACAGAAGGTGGTTGTTTTCTTGTAGAACAAATCTCRGGTTGTTGTTTTGTTCTGTTTATTCTTTTCTTTGTACAACCCTGCTTGCCTTACCAGCTCGCACGTGTTTAAAAGGGCAGCTCTGCATAATAAATTGAGTTTGTGTAATCAAATATTTTAGGAGATGAGATTAGTTTTAATATGTTGCTCTCACAAATTCCTCCCTCACTCTTCATAAAACTGCACCCGGCACAGCAGGAATTTATCTTAACCCAGGCCTTCCAGATCTAATGGAATTATTGCAAATAAGTAAAAGATGGAATCCATGAGAGAATTACACCTACTTGGATCCACTTCATAACATTTGTTTCATTACGCAAAAAGTAAGGTTGCAAGGAGACAATTRCCGCTTTAAGAGCAAGGCACTGGAGTGCTCAGAAAAGACCAAGAAAACGCTCCCATTCCAACTTGTTTAGATACATGACACATCTTCAGCAATATCCATTGCTGCCAAAAGCAAGAGCTCAGGGTTTATAATGCAGTTGTACTGTGACATCTGAAATGAAAGACTAAAACCTGATCTCATTCTTACAGTTGCCCAGATTTGCTTATCTGAAACTCCTGGTTTTCCCCATTACGAAATGATGACTGCAAGCACAGTTTCCATGGGAGTCTGCATGTGACTATACCTGAGGTTTTGATTTATACCCTTTATATCTATCTTTAGATTTCATCCTTCCACACATCACCGTAGTGTCTGAKTATTTGCAAAAAAACTAAAAATCAGAGTAATAGCAGGTACGCTTCCCTTTATTCAATGCCAGGGTGAAATGGATTATATTCTGTTCCAGCTGAAATTGCTTCTCTTGGCTAAGCTAGGAGACATTTGTATGACTTATTCCTGAGATCCTTGTGATCCATGTGCAGGGAAGAGGGGTATGAATTGATAAGATAGGAACCGCTGCAGCCTGCTTCTCACTGCCTAAGCAAGACATCTTCATAATAAAAATTAAAATAAAACAAACCCCATCATCAGCCAAAAGCAGAAGCCACATTGTGAAGTATCATCTGTATTAACCCTTCCTTGATAGTTACCTTATGAATAAGCAATGTGCTGTTTTTACATAGAAGGCAGAAAGGCACTAGGGCAGTTGGCTGGGATACAGACTGCAGTGGCGTCAGGCCAGGACGGTTTTCTGGTCAGTTGTACGCCTTTCCTCTGCTATGCGTGATACTGCTGTGTGCTGCGTGGAAGAAAGCTATAAAGCAATATGGCAGGGATAGTAAAAGGCGGGTTTCGGAGAGCTTTTATAGCCCCCTAAGTGACACCTACATTTCAGCCAAAGCACAGTTTTAACCACGCACCTCACCTACATTAGTTATTCGTATCAAGGCTATGCATACTTCAGGAGTAAAATACTACTGAACTCAATGACAGTTTGATGATTAATGCCACGGGAACTGTCTTCAACTTTGAACTTGTTCACTGCTGCACATACAGTCCCCTGAATTACTGACAACACAGTCGCTCATCTACAGCAGAACATATAAATTCCCTATAAGCCCCTACACCCTTCATCAGTAGTCCCTCGACACAATGTCATTAATTCCTTATCAATTCACCAGTTCAACATCATTCCTCAATTCTTATGTTAATGATAAAGCTTCTCCTCAATGTCACAGTGCCCAGCAAAATGACAGATCTAATGGATCAGAGATACCTGAGCTATCACAAAAGCTTGCACATTTCAAAGTACTTTCAAGGGGAAAAAAACCAACAAGATGCCCAAAGAAATACTGAGGGGAAAAAAAAAAACGAGCATAGTGCAGGTTGCATATTAATGTTGATAACACAAACTTTAAGCTGCTTAAAGTCAATTGAATCTCACAGGCCATATTTTTTAAAAGCTTCCAGTTTAAACAAAGTTACAAAGTTTTTTTAGTTATTATTTTTACATTTGCACTGCATCCATTTTTTCAAGGGATCAACTGAGGACACGTGGAAAAACCTTTCTTTCGTCTTCCCCTGCACCAGACAAACTGTATCAATTGGTATGCGGGGTATGAGCCAGCCTCTAGGACTTTCTATTCATTCCCCAATTAACTTGTTTCAGTTGTGCCAACTTGGATTTTGCTGCCGAAGCCATGTAGAAAACTGTGCTAAGAGACTGTATGTTTCAGAAAGGAAAGGCATAGGCCTCACATCTTCCAAAAATACAACGAAACCCCTAAGTAGCATTTACCTGTAACTTCAAGACATACTAACTTTTTATTTATGGATCTGAAGCACAAGTCATATATCCAAAGTATACCTCCATTTTGGAGGCAGCTGAATCCTTTTCAAGGCAATTTGTAAGATTTACACTTGCTATATTTAATAGGGCTATTAAACACATGGACAAAGTGGACTTGGTGATTGGCAGTAACAGACTTATTCATTCCTCACCCCCTTGCAATTCCCTTGAGCGGGCTGAACTTATTTACAGCAACCTTTCATTTGCGCTGATCTCCATCGCTGGTGCTTTTGGAGTTTTGCAGAAATACAGCCACAGGGTGGAGCAGCACCCATGGACAGACCCATCTCTGCCTCAGTGCAAGAGGGTAAAAAAAAAAAAACAACAACAAAAACTAACAAACAAACAAAAAACCAAACCAAAAGAACACCCCGTCTCACTGTTCCTTTTGAAAAGCCTTGCGGTTTTCTTTTCTAAAGAGTTTCTACCTTCCAGGGGGCATTCCTACCACCAGTCTTACGACTAATTAGTATTATTGTGGAAAGGCTCCTGAATCCAGTGGTCTAGACACTCCCCAGGAAAGCCTAGGTCCTACTCCCAGAAGTGATGCCCGAGATGGTCCTTAACCCCAGTTACTGTGCACAATTACCACTTAGCATTTGTTATTTATGTTATTAATATTTGCACCTATTCAAGAAACCATCACACACACACACTATATCAGTTCCTAAGAAACACAGGCACCTCAGGAGGAACTTGGCACCTCTTAAGAAATATACAGCAGAACTAGGCAACTGCTAGAGACAAGGAAAGAAGAAGGATGCTGTACAAAGACAATAAATACCTCTGTACTAGCAGACATCACCACTGGTGTCAGCCAAATACTCCAGCCACCAGAGCGAATGAAAAGGCACCCTCTACCTTTGGCGAGTGCTGCACTACAATTCTAAGTATATCAGCCCTTCAAAACAACTGATCATGTGAATAGATGCAGCTGCAGAGCACAGCAAGAGCAAAAGGGTCAGTGTATCTGAGCCACGTCTCTGAAACCCCATGAAAAGTGTCAGCAGAGGCTTGTCCCTCGGTGACTGGGAGGCCTGCCCAGTGCCATGCCACGGGAGCACCCTAGAGGTTTGCGGCTCCCTGGCAGACCTCTGCAGGTCATGCTTCATTAACTCCTCGGGGCTGCTGCACTGCAGAGAGAGGCAGAGCATCAATGATTCTTTTTTGAAAAATTCATTTAAACAGCAGAGCTGGGTGGGACTGGGGAGGCAGCAGCCAATTAAGGAACCATCAAACTTCTCTTAAAAACCTCCCTCAATAATGCTCCCCCCTCCTGCCTCCAGCCAACATGGTAATTGTGTCTAATTTCTAAATTTTCATGCAGTTGCTGCATTTGCCTCCCCTTAATGAGATGTAAATGTGTTGCCAGTTTGTGGATTTGTTTAATTGCAGGGTAGCTAAACTGTGATTGGCCAGAAGGTTCATTTTAAAATTTATTTATTTAGCACACATGCAAGGCATTTTTAAGATTCTTTTCTCCAGCTAGAAGAGGAAGGGGAACATATTCTATTTACCTGTTATGTACAGGGTTCTGTCGCAAAGAAACCATCTGGTTTTCCAAGTGTTTGCTAGTGAACTTAAAAGACTCCTGCCACGTTCCAAGTGTTTGAAATAACTCTGAATACCTCCTGTTTGATTCAGGTTCCTAAGCTGGACTCTGATTCTCAGGGATCTTTGGTTCTCAACGGGCACAAGAAACACACTCAAAGCATTTTAAGTGGCTTTGCTACACAACAACACTCATTCACTGGGCTTTTCCTCACCCACCTCCCATAAAGGCATTTAAAACAAAGGATGAAAGACTGAGGTCCTAAACTGGGTAAGAACAGAGTCGTCATTACCTAGTCTAACTCCAAATAAGATCCACTAAAGCTTGAAGGAAATACTAATGATTTTAGTACCTTTAACTTACTGCCACTTCAGAGTTTGCTCAAATATAGGAGAGCAGTAAGAAATCTCCTAAATCTCAACAAAACTTTGCAAGTGTAGATAAAACCCTAAATTTGCCCTGCAGAACCTTTACTACCAAGGATGATGATATAGAAAAAGCCTAGTTTGATTTGCAGATCTCAAGACATCTGGAAGTGAGAAAATCATCTCCTACAAACTGTGTCCACCTGGTATCAATGATGTAAGCAGAACCACAGGGCCATTTCTGCAGGGGCAGCTTTCAAACCAGATCCACACAGTAAAAGCAGAAAGTTCTGGTTTTGCTGCTTTGTAACCCAGAGATCAATTCTTCCACTCTGCTGCTGCTTAACAACAATTAGTCTGCTGAGAAAGTATAGCTTTTTCAGTACTAAGATCACTGTATAAATAATATATTAATTTTCAGAATTTCTTTAACATTCTGGTTTCGATCAGTTTTATAGCACCTAATGCTGCTTTTACCACTTACCTTCATGTAATGACTCACCCATATAATTCATTGAGACTTGTACACATAAATTTCCCCTCAACCTCCCAGCAAAATTCTAAAGCAGCAGTATTTATCTCAGCATCAGACATCTTAATACAGCACCTAGCACAATGGATTCCAATTACCACCTTCCATAAGCCCCAACATCCAGTCTCAAGAAGTTAAGGGTTCCTTTCCCATTTTGATCTCCTACAGGAATATCTGAGGATATATCTTGCCCCCTAAAGTACCACTCCTACAGGAGCAGTAGACCTATGCAGACCTATATTTAGACCTATATGTTTCTTCTTGGGCTAGAAGACCCAAACAATGACCCTGGACCAGAAACACTTACCACACTTAGGAAAGCTTCATTTCCTGGCAAATCTGTCTAGGAGACACTGCAAGCATCTGATTGCTAGTGAAAGATATCACCGCGTAAGTAGTGAGTATCTCGCTGTGCACGTCACTTCCATGTATCCTAGAGAAAAGAATGGAAGTTGATTTCAGCTCCATCTGCCTGTTATTCCACCATAAACAGATAGCTACAAAGGTAATCAGCATGTCCCAGGGCCAAGGGCATCACTTCTCTCAACCATTGTCAGTAACGGCCAATAACACAAGCCGGCAAAGTAAAGGGAAGTGACAGCAGGGAAATAATTTAGCCTTTAACTGACACGTTATCCAGTTAAAAGCCATTTACCTTCTGCTGCTTGGTGTGTCATTGCTCATTTTAGTTTTGAAGTGACATCTCCCCAGGTGCCATTAACATGCCAGCAGTGAAAGGGAATTTATAGAGTATGCACCCTGGAGAATTATAGCCTGGGTGGCTCTGGTGAAGGAAAGTACTTTGAGGACTCTTTGTTTATCCTTACAGCTCCCACCCCATCCAATTCAGAGCATCCAAAAGGGGAAGTATCAAGCAACTCCACTGTCATCACCTTCTCCCCGCAGCATAGTATGACCTGATAATGTATTTCAGCAGCAATTATTGCCTGGGAGGATTCCYCAGCATTTGACAAAGTACAGCATTTAAATTCCTCTTTCTGGAGGAAGAATGGGTCTACTCTACAACACTGGCAGGCCAACACTACTGAGAGGACCATGGTAACTTACCAGCAAACGTAACTGTCCTGGGTAAAGCACAAAGAATTATAGTGTAAAACTGAGGGGAATTTTGTGCAATAGTATGACCCAAAGCAGAGAGTTTTTTCCAGAACTAGATTCCTGCAATTACAAAATTATTACATGAAGCTGCATGTCCATGCAGCATGTGAAAGAGAGCACTCAGCTCACAGCTACTTCTTTTCTTGTGTTCGATGTAGACCTAGGACTACTATCTTCCCTTCTAATCATCCAAGCTAACCATAAATAGCAAAGGATTTCAAGCTAGTGGACAAACTGTGGATCTTAAAATGATTGAGTCAGGGTAAGGATAAATGACATCATTTATCATAAGCCAAGGAGTCACAGTAAAAGCCCAAGTTACCCTGAAAGCCAGAATTACTAATGCTATCAGTATTGGTATCTACAAGTTCAAATATGATGTAGCAAACAGATACAAGTCTGCTTCCACTGCAGTAAGGTCAGGCAGGATTCAAACCACACCCACAGGGAACTTCCACAGGAAACTGTGCACCTTTAGTTGCTAAGTAGGAGAGGGGCAAATAGTCACTAATGGAATTCACAGTTGCCCTTTACTCAGATATATTCAGATGACAGATGAATTTGCATTAGTTTAATGTGAATCACCACGGATAATGGAAAACAATACTTATGCTAATGAGAGAACAGAGCAAAAGCTTTGCAAATGAGATGCCATTTGTTCACCAGCCAGGGTGCGGCTGATTAGAAATAGCACCATGATTGATAGCTCCATCCATCCCTGCTTCTGGCATGCCACCTCCGTGGGGCTTCCCCACAGCACCCTTACTTCCCCAGTGCTTCCCGGGCACCCCGGAGGTGCAGCCTAGCAGGGGAGAGGCACCCCAGGCCAGGAGAAAACATTCCGGGGACAGACAAAGGTGTGGGCTAGGCCACAGGGCCAAACGGGAAGGAGAGCAGCTAGCTGAAGTAAAAACCCAACGCTTGCCAGCATACCTGCGCCTTCCCCACAAAGGCATGCGTGCTCCTTCCACCGTCAGTGCCCATTTTTCCGGCTCCCGGCCGGACCCCGCACCGACCGGCGCCGCCGGCCCTCACCAGTCGCCATTTTCCGCTCTAAACATGACGGGCACGCGGCGGGCGAGAGCTGCCGCGCGTGACGGAGGCGGGGCATGCGCCTGCGCCGGGCGGCAAGTGGGCGGGGCGAGGGGCGCGTGGGGTGGGCGGGAAGCGCGTGCCGGCGGCGCCGGCCTGTGTGAGGGCCCGGCGGGGCTGTCCGCTCCCGTGTGCTGCCTGGCCGAAAGCGGCTCTCCCTGGGGGCCGCTCCCTGTCCTGGCACCCTCAGGGCAGCAGTGCCGCACCAGCTTGGGAAGGGCAAGGTGATGCCTTCGGGGGGGATAAAAAAAAAAACCCACACACAAAAAAAAACCACAATGGAAAAAGCYCCTTGAGTTGTTTCTTTCGCATGGTGATGCGGTGCAGAGTGGCTCCCCCCAGCCTTCGTCTATCTTCTGTCAGAAGCCGTCGCCGCTGAGGAGAGGAGCGAGGGCGTTTTTTCCTGTGGGGTAACAGTGTGGAGGTGCAGCGGGAGGAGCTGCCGAGGATCCTGGTAAGAGCGCTGGGCTTTGGGGGACACGGGGGTCAGTGGGTGGAGGAGATCTGAGGGGGGCACGTGCCAGACACATGGCTTCCACTGATCGGGGGCCTTTGGTAGCTGTAGTGTTAGAGGAGGTGTGGCAATCAATTTCTGGAAATATTATTGCTTATTAAGTTGCCGGGCGCTGTCCAATGGTGCTGTTTGATATATACAAGCCTGTGACYAGAAGGGCTTGAGGCAGAAATTTTCTGCTTCAGGGGTGTTTGCAGCAATGTGACTGAGCGAGGTTTGTTGTTTCTCACTCGTACTGAGCAAAGTCCCAGTCTTCGAGTCATTGGTTTCGTGAATAAATTGCTTGTTGCCATGTGAAATGTGTATATGGAGGAGGGTTGTCTGCATGAGTGACCAGAAAACAGCTCGTGTGCAAGGTGAACTTGTGCGAGGATTGTCCTGTTAGGCAGTGGTTGGTATACAGTTTTTAAAGGCTGTATGATAAAAGGAAAGCCTCACGAACTTACATAAATGCACAGCACAAGAAGACATTGTGGAAAACTAGAAAACGCTGCTTGGCATTAACTGGATATTTTGATGCCTTGTGCTAGAATAGTGTTGGCACCCCAGAAACACGAGGGAGCCAGGAAAGAGGCGTGTAGAGTGACTCCATTATCAAGTTGAGAGGGGATATGGCAACAAATGTGAGCCAAATATGACGCTGGTGCGAAGGTGTGGGCTGAGCAGGCAGAGCTCTGAAAGGACTTCAGAGCCAGCAGGCTACTTGCAGGCAAAAATTGTAGTACGTGGGCAGAGCTTTGTGGCATAACCATGCCGTGGCAGGGTGTGATTCAGAGGCACTGGCACAGCTGTATAGGGATTTATAACCTTTCATACTACTGAACTATAATTGTGTGGAATTGTATGGTAGGAGTTTACTCTGCTCCCGCCTGCGCAAGCTCTGGAAATTTATTCGTTCCCTAATTTTCACCCCCACTAAGAAAGATTTAAAATACTTATGTTTTTAGGAACGGAATAAGGAAGCAGGTGTATAATGGCATTGCTGGCTTGGCTTACTGTACCCAGCACTGTACTTTCATAATTTCTTCAACAGTTATTACCTTTGGCTTTTAATATGTTATTATATAAATATTCATCAAATACAAAAGCACACCAACCCAGAACAATGGAAATGAGCATCTCCTGGAGGAGGACTGGAGGTAGAGTGCCACATTATCTTGGGATTTCCTTGAATATTTGCATTTAATTCCTGAGATTTCTAAAGCAACTGAATAGCTCCAGACACAGAGTGGTAAAGGAGCAGAATCTGTTCTTCTTCTCGTTGTTGGTCCAGCAGGACAAAGATCTGAATAAATGAGCGCTTGAGAAATGTCTGAACTAAGGAGGCTTGCCCCACTGAGGGATGCTGACCCAACTCTTTTTAAGTAATGTAGCTTCATGTTTCCAAGGGCGGAGGGGATAACTGTTCAGCAGGGGAAGAGGATGCTGCTGGGAAGGTTTGTCATGTTTTGCCCCTTTTTTTTCTCCTTTCCTTTCCTTTCAATAGCGTCTCCTCCTGTGATCCATCACACAGGGTTAGGCAAATCACGATCCTTAATGCAAGCAAATGGAACAGCTTTTCTGGCATCTGCTGTCTGTGATCTCTTGTCTCACAGTAACAGAGTCCGGCTGGCATTGTGACCTTGTGTGGGGCATTTGGCAACTTTTCTGATGTTGATGGTTTGTGGATAGATTGCTCTTCTAGCATTGTTTTGGCAGAGGCAGTAGTTTTGGAGGAATGCAACAGCGTTTGTAAAAGTTGCTCACTGGTCTTCAGACCAAATGACGAAGACATATATAGCCCTTTCCCTTGGAGCTCTGCCAGCATACCCAGACCCACCACAGAAGTTCCTGCTGCTGCTTGGAGACTGAGCAGCTGCGAAGATATACCGCATTCATGAGCTATTGCATTTGTTCCATCTTGCGTCTACTACAAACATCTGCACCAGAAGCCAGATCAGAAATGCTAAACTTTAATTCAGTTCAGGGACCGCTGAACGAACCGCAGCCTCGATCATCACAAGAACTTCTGCTATTTAACTTGCTGCATCTAAATTCTGAACAGTAACTTCTCCAGTGTCTTGCTCCCATGCTCCTTCATAGCATATCCCCTCAGCRGCTGGACAGAGCTTTTGTCCTGAACCCCTTTACCCTTTCGTCTTCCAAGGAAAAGTTGTACTAGAATGGAATTTGTATTAATCTGAACACGCAGTACCTAGGACTCTCCTGGGACCTTGCTCTCTGTTGAACCCATTTTTATTCATCCATCAAAAACTATTAATTCTCCCTTTTGCATTGCTCTCTGCCTGGATTGTTTATTTTTTCATTATCTTTTAAAGCACTGAGGAACCCCATCCCCTTCTGCTCAAGCCGCAAGATGATAAAGTTGTTTTTCCCTCCAGCTCTTTTCAATGCATCATTTAGCAGACCTCCTCTAACATGTTCTGAAAAGCCTCTCTTATCCCAGGTGGAGGGTGGGGAGGAGGATCTGTAGGCTGGTGGGACTATGGAGTTGAAATCCATCTAGGTTTAAATAGCTCAAGGTCAGCTCAGGAGGGAAAGGACAACAGCAGATTTCCGGAGACTTCATTCAATGAATTGCTGATTGGAAAAGCTCTTTCAGATCCCCGTGGAGCAGAATCTGGAAGAAATGTGYTTTCCAAAAGGAGGACAGCGGGTTAGTTGTTAATGATTTCAATAAAGCAAGAGAAGGCACATTAGGAGGTTGGCCATAAGGGTAAAAAAGGAGGCTGGTGTATTGTCATTAGTGGTTTACTAAAATTAACTCCATTACCATGTTTGCTTTCATTGCAAACCTTCCATTTAATTGCAATTACCACTGAGCTGCGAAGAAGGGACCCTGCTTCATGCTGCAGGTTGTCAGTATCAGGTGAGAACCCAGAGCTGAGATGTGTGAACTGCTGTCTTTAGGGACTGTCTCAGTGGTATAGTTGAGCCTGTTCAGCCTGGTTTTCCTATGCCAATAACTTGGGAGGAAAGGGAGGATTTACTGTTGTTCCTTTCCAAAGGTATCACATGTATTATTTCACAAGTATGGGCAGGAAGTTTGAATTAAAATAAAAAAACAGAGGACCTGATCCAAAGGGTGGTGAAATCAGTGACAGCTGTGCTATAGTTTTCTTTCAGCCTTGGATTAAGCCCAAACCCCTACGAATTTAGTTTCTGAGAGAAAAAAGTAGGGTTTTTTACCTTTTTCCTCTCTGTATGCTTGCATTTCCTTTGATGTTCCTTTTCTCCTTCACAAGCTATTGATTCTCATCTTGTCTTTTATTTACTGCCAGTTCTCTCATTATGTCAGGAATCCTGTACTGAAATGCTGTTCTATTTTCTGCGTACACCATTCTGTTTTCTGCATTCACAACCTTTAAATAAAGAAAAGGCTTTGCTGTTCTCTGTGAAGGTGGCTGCCAGTTGGCTAGCTAGTGTTTGAGTTTATAATGCAGAATGAAAAAAGGGGATAGCTGGAATGCTCCTCCAGCACTGGGAGGTATTTTGCTTTCATCATATAGATATCCAGTCCGTTCAGAAAATGATGACAGGGACAGTTTTGGCTAAAGACGCTAGGATTCGTTGGGCAGCTTATTCCTTTCCAGTGAAATCCATTAGGATTTCAGGAGTCTATCCACAGTGTGAAGACAGGGAGAGAGTTAGACCTCTGTTCTTAAGCGCTTCTCTGAAACCTCCAAGGAGGTCTGCTGCTCATTTCAGCAAGTTCAGAAGAGAGGACGGATGATTACACATGCATAGATTTGAACTTGTGGCTTCATGGTGTGAGGTTACTGCAAGCCTGCCATTCCCTTCAGCCTCCAGTTTATCCTCCTTTCCAGGTCCATGTGGTGGCAGCTTTTTCTGGAAACAGAAGCCAGTTTGGGAAGGGAAGGCTGCAAGTGGCAAAGTGAAYGGAAGGAGAGAAAAGGAAAAGGAGGTGATAATAACTCTTTGATGGAAGTAGGTCAGTCTTTAATGCTATGGCGTGTCTCTTTGGGCTCCTTAGGAACAGTTGTAGCTGCAGTTTGAGATGGAGATCGCACTACGAACTGAAAGCAGATATTCTCTGAATGCAGTTAGCTACTCGCCATAAAATGCTAAGTGTTTGGAAAATGCAGTAATTCAGTCATGTGATTTTTATTTCTGTACTTTGGTCACTGACCCTACAATGGCACTGAAAAATGGGAGTAGATTTTATTTAGGGAGAAAATGGAAGATGGCTGTCAAAAAAATAAATAAAATGAAGTGGCTAAGCCCATTTTAATTAAAAATCAGGGTGAAGTAGTTCTCTCATTCTTGTAGATGGTTCCAAAGTTCTGCTTCTCACTTCATATTGATGTTTTGTGTCTGTGGATCTGATGCAGATAAAGTTAATTCATAGAGTGATACAAATATGAGGCTACTTCTGGTAACATACTATGTAATCAGCAGAACTGGCTGCCAGGAATTATGCTGCTGCTCTCACCAATTAGTGCTAATGTGTGGGGTAGTCATAAATATAACATGAATTGTGGGATTGTGATTACCTGATTGTACAGGAATGTGCTCAGGTAGTGTGGAGCTAGGAGAGCATTAGAAATGTCTTGCCAGATCTCTGCCGTAGATTCAGGAGGGGCACTGATCAATTGGTATAGCTCAGTAGGTAGAAAAACTGAGGAATGGGGCAGGAGGGAATGACCATAAGTGAGTCTTCCTTCTTTGCTTAGCCAGAGGCGGAAATATCAGCGTAAAATACTCTGGTTTTAGCTCTAACCTTGTCAAACCATAGCTACCCATTTTCCATCGTGAAAGCTCAGCTTATTTAGCCTGTGCCCTGAGAATACTGAGCATTTTCTCCCTGTGCTCCTAGGGCTCTGCAAATGAGCCACAAATGAGCTTCAAAACTAGAGCGATGTTTGTGGCAAGTGGATATAGGGTGTGTGGGAGAGGTACGGCCAGGAATCAGTGGCTGGCTTGGTAGACAGAGAGCTGCCACTGGAGAGGGGCACTGGAGCTTGCTGTGCAGCTTTTTTCTAATTGTGCAACAGGTTTGCCTTGCTGTGTATTGGTTTCCCTAGCAAAAAAAAGTAATAAATGGAGCTGTGTAAATAATCAGTGTTTATATTCAGCAATGTGCTGAAAAGCAGAAAGCACACTTTGGGGGAAAGAAGCATTTGTTACTTTCCCAGGGGGTGGAGGGAAAACAAGGAAGGAAATATATGTTTCAGGTTGAATGAAACATTGATTAGTTTTGGAGGAAGGAGGAGGAGGTTATCCATTCTATTACAATTTGGCATATTTTTAAAATAAAAGATCTTGGTGATGGAAAAAAGAAAGGGTTAGTTTAAAAAAGAAAAATGCTGAAAAGATGTTTTGGTTTTTCTAATTTGTTTTCTTTGGTTGAAAGAATTTCTAAATTTGTGTCACGTGTGTTAGTTAGTCTCTCTGCATATGTCTATCAATAAAGCCTTTACTAGAACCACCTCTCCTTGTCAATTAAGAACATTTTCTCCAAGGGCAGTGGTTATTTAGTGCCAGCAGGGGTTATTTAGTTAATTTCTGCGTGCATGCAAAGTGAAGAGGCTCCGACGTTTCAGAGTGCTTGGTGCAGACTCAGCCAGAATCAAAAGATATAAACAATATCTGTTCCCACTGCGTTTATCCCTGTGAGACCTGATAGTTGCTGGAGCTGACAATGGCTGTATCGTTATTAATGCTGAAGGGGACTCTGTTATGTTGTTATGCAGGTCCAGATACCACTTAGTTTTTGTGCTTTCTGGATGCTGCTCTTGAAGACAAGTAGCTTTTGAAGCAGACCAAGGTTAGATCTGGCAACCTTTACTGATATTTTTTTCCTTTTTTTTCCCCTCCCCTGCCCCCTCCTCCTCCTTTTTTTTGCATTGGTTCTGTGTTGGAGGCACATTGTGGGTTGAACAAATCTCTGGGTAATTCTTTCTCAGCTGGGGAAGGATAAGCAAGGGACCCACACGTGTCAGGAGCATGAGATTGGCTGGGAGATACCATTGATTAACTAAGACACTTGGAATTGTTTTCAGCAGCATTCAGACACCCAGGGAGAGAGCAAGAAGAAAAGCACACCCTGGGTTTGAGTGGGGATCCTGTGCAGCTAATGAAAGGCAAGGGACCTGTATCAGAAGCAGATGAATGAGCTGTTAAGTCCTGCGGTCAGTAGGTAGGGGAGTAGATAGAATCAGCTGCATTAAGCTCAGTTGCATCTCTGTGTGTTTGCTTATTCATACGGATGAGATGGAGCGGGGGGATGGTGAAGGCAGCAGACTGCAGGCAGGATGGATGCAAATACAGGAATATGGTGGAACAATGTGTGTGTTCATGATTAGGTCTGGCAGTGCTCTGCATGAAGCCCAGCGGAGAGACAGGACATACAAGGTCCAATTATTGGCAAAACCAGTGGAGGAAGAGTAAGGAGCTATCAGCTGTTGACCTCACTGATGGGTAATGCTGACTGTTCACTGGTCAGCATCTTGAGTTGGAGGAGACTGCAGCATTGCCAGGGCATGCTAGCGTTTTATGGCCTCTTAAACATGTGGGGAGCTGAGGCTGTACTGTGATGCTCTGGGTAGAGAAAGAAAAATGAGCCAGTTAGGCCAGGTTTGTAATTTGGAGCTTTCTGTAAATTTGCTACTACCTTGTCTAACGGGAGGGGAGAGGATGAAGTAAGCAGATGGTTTAAAAGCAAAACCAAAAAAAGGTGTTACCTTTAATAACTGCAGATGAAAAGGGCAAAAAAAGAGTGACCAGCAGCTTCTTAGCAGTTCCTAACCTACAGCCAGGTGCTGTCCGGCCCAGCCTGACCAACATACTGCTTATGCTTCTTGCTGCTAGTTTCCTGGTAGCTTTATCAATCTGACTGTGCAAATAAATGTCTGCAGTCCAGAGCCAATTTAAAAAAACCATGCAATGACAAAGGTAGAATAATGGAAAGGAGGGAATGGGTCCTGGCAAAGAGAATTAACGGTCCACCAGGCTGGTCTCCAGTGGGCTCTGAGCCCTGCTTTGTGAAGCACTGTAGAGGAAGAGGAATAGAAAGCAAGTGGAATGGAGCCTATGCAGAGCAGGAAGGGATATGGGAAAGGATGAATATGCGTTATGTGGGAATGGTAGGACAGAGGGATGAACACAAGGAGGCAAATGCAGCTGGGGGAGTTGTACAGGGTCAGCATACAGAGAATAACGATAAACATTCAGGGAGAGAGTGGTATGGAAAGTGAATATACAACTGTGATTTGTAAGAAAGCTTTGGGGGGATATTTTAACAAGGCCTGAATATCTGTAYGGGTTGGGACTGAGCCTGCATTCTTTCACTTTCAGATTGCAGCCAGACCCAGCATTAATTAAAGTTGGTGCCATCCTACGCCCGAGAGTGAAATGAGTCAGGAGGTGGTGCTCACGTCCCCCAAAAGACTATTTCTGCTAGGCATTGTGGTTTTCAGCTTCAGGGTTAAATAAGCCTGGTGCAGTCTATGTCACTATGGAGATGACTGCTGAAGGGCAGGATTGGGTCAGAAAGGCCCTGGAAAGCAAAGAGCTGCTGTGACAGGTCCTGGCTAAAAAGAGGCTCTAAGACTCAAGCCTGGCATTTCCCATCTTTGTTGCTGGCTTAAACAAATACATCTTGTGTGGATAACCAGTCATCAGGAGGAAAACGGTTAGAAGAGCGCGGTGTGCTGAGCTGAAGGACAGTTACCTAAGCATCAGCAGAGGAACTAATCCAGCCCCTGTGGTACCAACCAGCTTTGATGTGGTTCTGAAATCAGCTCTCACTGGGTCTCTGAAGCAAGACATTGCTTCAGCAGTGCAAACTGCTGTTCCCTGCAGAAAATTAATAAGGACTTTGGATTGTGCCCTGCATCTGACCTAAGTGGCTAAATAGGTTACACTAAGTTTTAAGAATTGCCCTAGTTTTCCTTTTATTAAAGGCAATTTTTCTGCTTAATTTGCAGAACAAGTAAAAAGCTATTATGTAAAATTTATCAGCAGCAATTGGCTCTCATTAGAGATTGGGAGCAGGAGGCTTTGTCGTAAGGGGGAAGGATCCTCCAAATTTTCATTTACCAGCCTTAGTTTCCCAGCGTTTATGCAGACTCATGCCCTGAACAAATTCAGACACAACCATCAACATTTCTTGCCTATTCTCACAAAAGCTGTTCTAACCTTCCTCCAATCTGGTTTTAGAAGTCTTAAGCAGTCAGTAACCAGTTCTGTTAGAAGCACATGATCCAGGCTGAATGAAGTGCCTGTAAATTGCAGTGCTATTATTACAGTGTTTGAGTAGTGAATTTTGCCATGTTGAGCAAACTCAACTCCAGTAGAAATATTTTGTTCAGGAGTGTTAGAATGCAGTTGTGTGCAGAGCTCCTTGCTGGGCCAACAAGTTGGGCCATAGATGTCTGATTGTGCCTATGGGACAGAGGCAAGGTCAGCCTTTACGTGCCACATGGACTCCAGCAGCTTGGGTCTGGAAACTCATTCCTGAGTCTAACATCTTCACCAGAAGTGGTGTGGTTACTGATACCYGCAAGGCTGCCTTTTCTCACCACTCTTTTCTCCGAAGTCCTGCGCTGGATATAGCAGATATAGAAAGAGCTGCTGTCTATTTCCTGGAGACCAGAACACAGCGTGATCTGAAATTGCTCATGTTTTCTTCATCCTGCAGCAGCGTCTTTTGGCTCCAGCTGAAGACAGCTGTGACTTGCGTTGTGTAGGGGGACAGGTAAACTGTAATATACCTTCCTATGAGAGACATTAGGGAAGTGGAAATTATTACTGACATTGAAACATTCAGATGGGGATTTTTCCTTTCCTTTTCCCYCTACAGTAAATGTTAATTATACATGAAAGTTCACTATAGCAGAAGGGATTATAATTAATTTATATTTGAACTATAATAGATTTCACTACAAACTGCATTTCATTGCAACAAAGTGTATTATCACTGTTGTTTGCTGCCAGCAATTTACATAAACCGACCACAAAGCATTGCATCCATTAATCCTGCATTAAGG
The DNA here is from genome assembly GCA_035582835.1 of Phoebastria nigripes. Lineage (NCBI taxonomy): Eukaryota > Metazoa > Chordata > Aves > Procellariiformes > Diomedeidae > Phoebastria > Phoebastria nigripes. The sequence continues at coordinate 3,005,005 of JAYKAV010000334.1, read as the reverse complement.
ATAGCAGCAGGCAGATAAAACTATGAAAAAAAATAAAGCAAGTCTGTTTAACCTGTGAACAGAGACCTTGCACTTGTTGCAGAACCTATGTAATCTAACCTGATAAATGCAGAGGAGTGCATTGGACCACATGAATTTGTACAGTAACATTTGGATCGAAATCCATGTCTGAACTTGCCTAGAAATGAGAATTTATCTGTGTGTTCTATCTCTACTTTAAACTCCAAACGAATAAGAATCCATCTGAAAGAAGAGTAAGTCTTTGTTCTTCTCAGTGCCCTGAGTCACACGCTAAAGCAGTATGAAGACAGTAGTCACCTAGGGGACAGGCAAGCAGGTTTTTATTTTTGACCTGATGGAAAATCATTTACTTTCCTGTGCGCCYCTCTCCTTTTCCAACATTACCTACCTGGTTTTATGGGATGGGAATTTTTCCGAGGCAGGGATTATGCTTACAAAGGTAGGCTGGAGCAACTCCCAAACCAGAGCCCCTGTCATAGTATAAGTATTAATCCAAACATACCAGACAGTATATTAAAAGCATAAGATGGCAAGTTAATAACTTTTAATTGGCGCTTCCTAGTTTATTACCACTAACACACTAACCTCACAGCTCTCCCTCCTTGTCATCTTTTTGTGATGTCCCAGTGATATCAAGTCTTGGACCTTGGTTTCTTTGCCATCAGGCATACCCTGACACCTTACAGTCCTTCACTAGGGAGTGTATCAGACTCTCCTGATGCTATCTGTTGTGCTGCATGCTGTTGCCTTCTGTCTCTGAACATAATATAACAAGCTTTCGTCTGCAGACAGGAGCTTCATCCCTGATGACCCAATCTCAGACTGTAGAAAAGGGCAAGACGGCTTGTCAGGGACTTTAACAAACAGCTCGACAGCTGTTGTAAACAGCCAAGAGGAAAGGTCAGAGCCAGCCCTCCTCTGCCACTGATGAATGTTTCCTCTCCTGCACTGCCAAGGTCTGGCCAAGCAACATGAACTGCAGCAGAAAGGGCCAGGGGAGGGAAGAGTCGGGAACAAGCAACACAAATAATGTCAGTTTGCCCAACAAAGAAGAAAATTTGGATTTTGGAACTGTGGCCAGACTTTGCAAAAGGCTGAGGCTGTCTCTCAAAAAAAATGAAAACTCTTTCCAGAGAAAGGATTGATGGCTGTTTCCATTAATGGCCAGGTCACTGATTATCCCTTTGTCATTTATTTTTACAAAGCRTCTTGGGATTTGTTTGGTTGTTAGAACCAGCTCTCTGCAGGATTCCCACTTCTTTTCCTGCTTCTTTTGGAGGCATTACAGAACAGCTTTGCCTGGAGAACACAGGGCATGAATGCGCTTCTGCAATCTTCTTGGGARCTTGATTGCCATCTCCTCAGACCAGGCACTCTATCCTTTTTAGGCATCCAGTGCATGACTGGTAATAAGGAGTTTCACTGTCTGCCATCGCTGCGCCAATGTAGAAGCAGCGCATATGCGCATGGTTGACCCTAGTGTGGCATGACTGGGAGTAGCGCTGCTTGGACTGTATTGGTAGCCTGACATAGGAACCAGTATCAGGCTCTGGAGATGCAAGTCAGTCTCACCTAGAGGAGCTCAGATGACTGAGGGAGTTACGTGTCAGCACTTCTATCTTCCACAGAGGGCTATTAAAAGCCATGCTGATATTGCAGCTGGGGTCTGTGTATGCGGCACATCTGGATGTACTCGAGCTATCTTTATGCTAGAGAGCTTGGGCACCAAAAAATCAAAACTGCAGCAGCACAGCCCTCAGTACGGTCAGCACAAGCCTGCCTGAGACCCTGGAAAATTAGCTGCTAGCTGAAATGCTGTTGTCCTTAGCTCCTGTGCACTTCAATCTACGTCTATTAAGGAAGTCTGTGTCGCTGTCTTCTTGTGGCAGTGCTGAAGCACACTCTACGTTGGGGCATTCCTTGCCCAATTTGCACTTTCTTTGCTTTCTGGCTATTTCATGGCTATGCTGAAGGCACTCATGGCCACTTCAGCGAAGTCTGGTTTGCTTCCAAGAGCTTTCTTACACAATTCATACTTATACTCTAGCTGTAAAATTAACAGACTGTTTTATTATGCAGGCTTTATTATTCAGGAACACCCATCCAAAGGCTAGGAGCAGTTTTAATCCCAGCAGAATGACACCTTGGCAGTAAAACAGTTTTGCTACTAAGATTTTGTTGGAGGTGTTTGCTGAGAAAGGGAGAGAAGTCCTGAACAGGCTACTCTGGCTGCACTTGACACAAGAAGATGCAGGATAGGGTGTCCTAGTTTTGGAGCAGCACAGAACGACAATGAGGCTAGTCCTTTCCCAGGAGATGCTGTGGGAAATAGAGAAATGGGGCTCTGGTGGCAGCATTGCAATGCCTACCATATTGAGGAGAAGCCACTGCAGGGAGTGTCATGACACTGTGATTATTAAAGACCTGGCACCATTTCCTTCCCACGCACCCCACAGTATGAATCACRATGTGGTGAAAATACCCACAGAAACCACTTTTCCTGTGCCGTATGAATATGTACATTGTCCTAAAATGAAAAGTGCTGTAGTCTGAGGTGCGGGATCAGAAATGGCTCCCAGAAATTCCTTCTGTCCTGCAGTGAGACAGAAGTGACAGTCCCACAATAGCAGGCTGAGTGGGGCGAGTCATCTGCCCCCTTACTTGCCTCTGACTCAGCCTCTGAGATAAAAGACCATTTCCAGAAAGCGTTCGGGTTGAAAATATTTCAGTTTGCTACTGCTCTGCAGTTGCCAGTCTTGCTAATTTCTACTCTGATGTCACCAGCAGTGGCCCCATTAATGTTATTTATAATGTTTGTGCCGTGGGCTTAGGTTGTGCTCAAGGCTCTGTTGCTGGTCTGCAAGGAAGGGAAGAGCAGCTCGAACACTTTTAGTGACATATCTTTCAGCCTGAAGTATATTCCAGGTTCTTCATGTCACACCTGGGCTGCCTGGATCTACCCCATACTCCTGTCTGTACCTTGGTTTGCTCCAGCAAACTGAGCCATCCTGGGGCTTATTAGAACTCAGTTGAAAAAATGCAGCAAGTCATGAGACCAAGCAAATCCGATAAAGACGCTTCAGGGGAAGGCAGTCTGCAAAGCCAGATGCAAATGCAGCCAACCAGAAACCAAAAATATATTAGTACTGAGAGAGCAGGCAATTATTCTCCTATCATCAGAGTTGCAAGGATTTTCAGTGTGTATGACTTCAGTGCTACTTCAGGACAGCCGGGCATCCATTTTGGCTGAAAATGGGTAGAGCCATGATTGCTTCAAAGCCCATGTCTTTCCCTGCATGACACCCATGAGCAGCAATTAATTGATGCCTTTAACAAGCACAYGCCAGTCTATGTGAGAAGGACCTTTGCAGCTGACTGGAACTGCTAACCTGAAGCATTGAAAAATCATGAGTCAGGCTTTTTATCTGATGCCGCTAATCCTAAAATTAAAAAAAGAAGATGAAGAAGCAGCCAGGGCTTCAGTATTTACCTGCAGAGGTTTAAATGTTCAGAGTTCATGTCTGTAAGCTATTCTGCCTCAAAGCTGAACTTCTCAGGTAATCTAATGACTCTGGGAGCTAAGGCTTTTTAGAAAAAGCATCGAATGTTGCCAGAGACAGTGCATCTGTAAGCACTGGAAACTCTGCAGTCAAAAAGTATGTCCCAGAAGAGCTATTTCAGCACTTAAGCTGATCTCCAGTATGAAGTGTGCACTGGTGTCAGTGTGTAGGAGAGAGACTTGGGCAGATAACGTGTCTACAGAACAGGCCCTTGTATCTTTAAGACATCCCATAAACCACATGGCCTGGAATCAGTCCCTGGGTGAAAAATTTTTTACAGTGAACTTGTGCCCTGTTCCTTATGCATTTCACATTTTTCTGCAATATTTCAACTTGTAAGAAGCCACTCGATGTGTTAATGATCAGGAAATAACAACATTCTCAACCCAGGGCCAAGCATCCTTCGTCTCCCTGCCATCTGTAATAACAGCGCGTTTAATGGATGTGTGCGAGATGGTCTCTTAGGAACCCTCAGGGAAGTGCAGAGCTACACCAAAAGCACAGTTGCTCAGCTGTTGCTGGAGAATTTAAGACTCTTTCCAATTTTTCAGTGCCAGTTTTGTGACTTTCCCAGTGATGTCAGTGTCTGTTACCTGCAGCAGGTTCTGTGTTGTTTCCTGTCTGACCTGGGAGCTGATTTCTCCATTGGCACAAGGGTATCTTGTGTGTGTGCTGTGAGCCTTCTACGGTAGAGATTGATAGCAAGCAGCAAGAACCACATGGTTGCAGAGTCTCCCAGCAATTCCCGTGCATGATGGAGGAGGCTGTCAATCAGCAGTCAGCAGCATCAGTGTTATGTTAAATCAAATATACCAGAGTGGTTGCCTGTGCTTGTAAATTGCCGCTGGGTATCAATTACAGTTTGCCAGATCACTCACTAACAGCCTTGCTCCATACTGCCATTGTTGCATTGTCCGTGCTGCATGCCTTTTGTGGATTTAAAGGCAATGTATGATATTGCTTCCCAACCCAAGAGAAATCCCATTTTGAGGGACGCTTTTCAGAGTGATTGGTCGCAACCATTAAACCTAACACATGGCTTGTTCTGCCACCTAATTCATCTTTAGTTCTTCAAGAGACCAGCACTAAAGAAAGCACAATTACTGGACTTGATCTAGGAATCACAGACTTAAAGCTGATGGCCTTTGTTAAGTGGTATGAACATAATGGCCTCCACTAGGCATTAATCACTACGAGACTTTGAACACAGGAACTTGGGCTATTTTTCGCAACCCTGTCAACTGTGAGCTATGTGTCTTTGGGCAAGTCTTGTCCTTTCTCTGTGGTCCAAAAAGTCCCCCAGCTGAACAAAGCATGTAGTAATACTGAAGCGCTTCTAAAGACTAGGTCATTGATGAATTAATTCTTACTGCATTTTTTTTGAGATTTTTGGATGCCAACTGCTATTTTAATGCAAAGTAGTATTGATTATCATCATGCATATATAATACAGTAAATAGTTATTCATTTCCTTATTGCTTCTTTTCTCTGACATGATCCTTATTAGGTACCTCAGGGGGCAGGTTAATAAAACTCTGGCTATTTACATTAAATACTAAGGGAAGCATTACCCTTAGTACAATCCCACTAACTGTCCTAGCAAAACCCATCCGTTTGGCACAAGGCTCCAAGGCACTGTTCCAGCACGTCTCCTGAGCGTCAGGCTGGGATTCTGCAGTGATATATGTTTCCTTTCTTTTTCTTCTGCTGCATTTTGTAACTGCTAGTCTGACCTGGTGTTGCTACCTATCATAGAGAGAGGCTGCTTTTTTCCTGAGTAATCTCACAGTACTTATTTTTATAGGTACATTGAAGATAATGATCCTGCTTCTGAATGGCAGATAAGAGAGAGACAAAGACAGAGCTGCTGGCTTTTAACTTGCATGAAAAGCTTCAGATACTACTGCGATGAGGACCATATACGAAGACAGAGCGGTGTCATGACTGGTAAGAGAGTGAGCAATGTAGCAACTTTGATATGAACAGTGACCTTCTCAGCATTAAGCATATTGCATTATGTTGCAGGAATAAGTCTTAAGACCCAGACTCACAAAGGTGACAAAGTGATGCTGAATTCAGCAGCATTTGAGCATCTAAATACCTTTGTAGATACGGATATAAATGCCTTATTTAATCTGAATTAACACGACTGAAAAAGTGAAGTTAGCACAGTGGAACACGCTGTCTGCGGTTGTGTCTCCACTTTCCACTGTAACTGCCATTTTGTATTATGGGTTGCACATGTTGCCAGCCTTGCCCCAGGCAAGGTTAATGAATTGCGTTTCCTGTGATCTGCCTGGCTTCAGAGAGCCGCACCGTATCTTGTTGAAGGACCATCACTGAGAAACTATTGCAAGGCAATCTGGAGCCATCGGCTTTGATTGTCTCTCAGTGGTCGGCCAGACGCCATAATCAACAGATTTGCAACACAGTGATGCCAGTGTGGCGGGTGTCTCAGTCGCCTCTCAGCCCAACATGTGGCAAAAGGCTGAAGAGAGCAGGGAAGCCAAAAACTGTCAGCTGGAAGCAGGGCAGCGCAGGAGAGAGGGCAAGAGGAATGCTGCCAAGCCTTAATACCCATAAAGCTCAGGGTCGCGGAGGGAGACTATTAATATAGATTTTCAGATAGTTTCTTTTCTCTTTCCTTTTGTTTCCAATATTTCCTTGTTCCTATCTCCTGTAAGAACAAAGTTGGCAGAGCTGGGAAGCCTCCTCTCTCCTCACCACACCACTGGTCAGATTGTGTCTGAAGTCTGGAGCGAAGAAGCAACCGGAGCAGTTTCACCAGCATTTTACCTACCTTATGCCAATTGTAGTATGCAAAGGACTTGTTTTATGACTTTGCCATCCTTTCCCATACAGAGAGAGAAGCATTCTCATTTAATATTAATCTCCCCTCCATGGATTCAGGCTGCTTCTGACAGTGTATCAATTATTTAAACTTGTTTAAAAAATTTCCAGGATTAAAGAGATTATTTTCTTGTTGATTTTGGTAATTCCTCCTGCTTTTGCATCTCTGAGGCTGAGTACAACACAGCTATTGAGTTCCTATTTGCTCAGAGTTCACTCTATCCAGGGGCAAAATGGAAATTTTGTTTCCATTTGTAATTGCCAGTTTATGACTGAGTAGCAAGCAGCTCCCGCAAACTGGGTGTTAGTAAAGCAATGGAAGACCTTTTAGGTGGCATTGTTAGGTGAGCAATCACTTGAACCACTACAGAGGGAATATTAATTGTATGTTTGTGTGTACAGTTAGGATCTTTCTGCAGAATTTTACATTATGAAAGTAAATTTGAGAGATACATTTGCAGTTTTCTCTGTGATGGCTTGCATTTCTCAGCTACATGAAGTGACCAGTCCCTTCCAGCAGACAGTCGAGGTGACTCCACTGTCAGATTGAAGAACCTCATGTGCTACTGTCACAAACTTAAACAGTGTCTAAAGATCATCTGTTGTCCCCTGCATAGTGTGTCTTTGTTAGCTGTGGAAGAACAGCTCATCTGCTCCAGCCTACAAGTTGAAATCAGGGCTGCAACTGGAACTTAAAATCTAGAAAAAAGGATTAAAAAGAATAATCAAAGAGCTTTAAACATCAAAAAGCAAACAGGTCTATGAAATATACATGAAAACACACTAAAACCTCAATCCCAGCATTATCTGTCTCCCATCTGATCATTAATTCATGTTTTTTTGCTACCAGGGAAAGTGAACTCCTTAAATGGGTTCTTTGACTGGGTCTTCCCATTGCTAAGCAAGACTGCCTGAACAGTCCAGCTCATCATTCTGGTAGAAAGGAACGTTTGTGGCTTCCTGTGATATCCCATAAACGTACCTTTGCCTTAATTAACTGGTCAGACAATCTTGCTTAACAAAGGGAAGACCTAGTGATAGTCATATTTAAAAGCAAGTTTCTATAATTACAAATTAATCGGGAAAAACCCTCAGTAAGCTTTTCTTACTAAATATTCACTGTTAGAAAGAATCAGAAGGCCCATTATTTTTCTTCCCAACTGTTTCATGCTGCATGATAGACTTTATCAATCAGCCCCAGAAACCAATCTTCTCCCAGTCTCCAGCACAGTCATCATCAATCACATCTGTGAGCAATGGCGCTAGAGCCTCATCACAACCTTTCCTTTGCTAGCAAGCATCACAGCTCGGAGAGAGAGGTGGAGATGTACATTTCAAATATCGATCATTCTCCCCRGCAGTGAAAGGATGGTGGGAGGGGAGAAGAGAGAGAGATCGCATGTGTTAAAATGTTTTATTTTTGTTGTCAGTGTCTCTGGCTAGAAACTGATAAGCTGCGGGAGCTGAGAGCACAGAGAGAGTCTGGCATGAATGGTGTGTGGGAGGAAGGTCAGGAAGGGAGGAAAACAGTGTGTCTTGTTGTTACTACCATTATTTGTATTACAGCGGTACTACCGAGCTCTTAGATTGCACGTTCTGTCCACCTACTGCCAACACCTTTATAAAGGTCAGGATCATTATCTTCGTTTTCCAAATGGAGAAACTGAGGAAGGTTTAACTTGCACAAGGCAAGCAGGTCCCAGACAGAGGTGAGAAAAGAGCTCAGTTTTCTCAAGATGTAGAATAGCACTCTGTCCCCCAGGTTGCATTGCCTTCCCTTTAGAGAAGAGGGTGAATCTGAGATCAGGGTCTCACTGGGCAGAGTATGGTACAAGCAATACAGGAAGAAAATAGATTTCCCAAAGATCCCTGCGTTCTTTCCATTTCCTGAGCGCTCTCTGTCGTTGTAAGTCATCAGTTGTCATGTGGTTTTCCATCTCAAAGCTGTATTTTGTGCTTTGTGTACAAACACAAGAAATGTGTTCCAGCTTCACATCATTGCAGTGGGAACCAGTGGGAACCCCAGAGGAGTGAGGTGCTTCTTCAAATGTATTTCACTTCATAAGATGAAGGAAAGAAGAAAGAAAAAAAACCCAACTTACTTATTTTGTATGTATGTTTCACGCTTCATTAATTTCACTTGAGTTGTTCCTAATTTACACAGAAAGGTAAGGCTTCGTCTCCTGGGTCTAGTTTTCCACCCATTCATACAAACTGTATGTCTGTAAATCATGCCTGTAACGTCTGCAAGGGAGGCAGAGAACAGGGTGTGTTTCCTTCTTATGCCCTGTAACACTGTGGATTCCCCTTCCACCACTGAGAGAGTTTATTCACTTGAGGTTTCTTTAAGCCATTCTTAGATGCTGAGAATTTAACCTCTGAGTGTTTCTAGTTGTCTGCATTAACTACTTGAAGAAATCAGGCTAAGGCTGCGCAGCCAGTTGAAATGTGGCTCCTTGTCAGGTTTAAGGAGGTTGAGAATTGTGAAGCACGCATTTACCATCCGCAGCACCGCCATGCTGTGGTCTGTGACTGTCCCTGACCAGGCTGATGCAACCTGGTTGCATGGAGCTATAGTGGATGTTGTGCTAGGATTTGCGTTTTGCTTCAGGAACTTTCTGGAGAATGAACGAAGCCTGCAGCTAACCAGCTGCCTGTATTTGCAAAGCATAAATGATAGACAACTCGGAGCTGGAGTACAGGCTTTGGATGATGATATAGAGCTATAGGCTGCCATCTTTGTCCCTCTGAATCACAGATGCTATGTTAGGTCAAAATAAATGGTTTGCACGCGTACCTCTATATTTAAGTTGCATGTACCACACATGTCTTGAGCTGGAAATCCATCAAAAAGAGATTTATCAGTCTTTTCCAAACTTGTGCTTTGAGCAGTCCTATGCGTAATACAAAAGTAAGATACTTCATAAGGCTTTTTTTTTGCATTGGTCAAATATTTGACACTTCTTATCCAACTGTGTGTTTCCCACCTGTGTTAGTCTGGTTTCCTGCTGATCTCAATTCTGCAAAACCACAGTAAAGCCCATCCCTTCTGTCATTAGGCTTCTTAAATACAAAGAATGTGTATTTTGTCCAAAATCAGCTGTGTAGCTAAGGTGCACAGGCTTCCCAGTTCCTGCTTCCCCAGGTGCCTGTGTACCATGCTCTTTGAATCACATCCCATTCCTTCATCAAGCAGAATAAGCTTTCTGGGACCAGTGAAAAGCAACATTAAGAATAAAGTGCCCAGGAAGGGGATGGATGGAGATACAATGGTAATTAGGCTGGCAAAGAAAGTTATGTGGAATCAAATCACCTCACGCTTCCATGCCTTTCTGTCCCTTAAAAAAAAATACTCTGGATGCTGGTTTACCCTAATTGGCTCTTCATTCTGGCAAACCAAAGAGAGATCAGCTTCTTTTTCACTGCCTTTGTGTCCCTGCTTCCCGTCCTAACCTAGTGTAGTCTTCTGTGAAATTGTTTTCTCTGCAGAGATGGAGTTGCCTTGTCTCTTGTAATTCCACTAGAATAATCCTTGGCTCTGTGCTAGAAAAGTGCTGAGCGCAGTCACTGAAGGGAACACTGGGGAAACATAGGCATCTGCACACATACACCTTAGTGCTGGGGTAATTCAGACAGCTCGGAAAACATGGAAGATTTGCAAATACTTCTTTCTTTCCTTTAATGCTTGCTCTGTGGTAAAGTAGAAGAGGCTCAGGGAGCCGCCAGCCAGGAGGGCGTGCCAATTGAGCAGAAATAGTGGGGCACTGAAGGCAAATGCAGGGGAACAAAAGCTTTGTACAGGACCTCACCACATAAGGGGCAGGGTGGTTTGCGGGCAGTGCACGTAGAGTCCTGGGACTGCTTAGCATCAGAGCTGAACATAGGGCTAGACCATCAGCATCATAACTCCACTGACCTTACCGCAATTAGTACAAGAGGTTTTGTCCCAGAGTGCTTATGATCTCAAGTGATGAAAATAATAACCTAAGACTTACCTGTCTGTGTGACTCTGCACTACAAGAGGGAAAGACCTAGTCCTAATTATTTAACTAAATAAAGGATCCTCATCAACGTCCTGTGACTTAAGATAAACTTTGCCCTCATTTTTACACAGAGATATGCAGAGGTAAAGCACGGTTCCTTTAACAGATCTTACAATTCCCAGCTCACCATCTGAAGCCCTAACCATGAGGTGCCAAACCAAAAGGAGGCATAGCTATTAAATGTGTGTGATTTAAAGCCAGAGGGGAACTGTGGTAGGCCTCCCTCATATGACTGAGTAATTCTTTTCCCTTGCTAGATAAATGACGACAATAATACCGAGCTTAACAATTCCCAGTTACACTAGAGAGCATCTCTTTCTGAGAGTTAGCCAATAGCGATTTTCAGATATTATCGACATAGCCTACGGTTCCAGCCATATCACACCAGAGTCCTGACAGACGGTTCATTGCTCCCTGTGGAGGGAATAGGACTTCTTTCAGAGTTTATTGTCACCGTATCAGTATTGCGCCTCAGGTTATCAGCCAGCATCCAAATGGCAGTGCTGAGGAAGATGCTTATCCTATGGTCTGATTATTCAGTAATTTCCTGTTATTATTCTCTTGTATTTGCTTCTGAATCCTGGCCATTGCCAGCAAGAAGATTTGAAGCAGATAGGCATGCTCCAGTTAGTACGGCAGTGCCCATATTCATAACCTGGTTGTGACCCGTGACGCACTGAACTTTAATGAAGTGTGATAGGTAGTTGAAAATTTTCTGTAGTTCTATCAGCCAGAGTAGATTTAAATCTGAAATCAAATTGTAGACATGGCTTTGACATGGTTCAAGACAGAAAGATGTAGAGCAGGAACCCAGGAGTAGGGAAACAGCAATTGCCATGTAATTATGGGGTCTGTCACTTAACATTTATATGTGATGGGTGTCCTAAAACAGAGGTTGTCATTTGCGTTATGGATATGCTAATTTGTGATGCTGACAGACAACAGAATCCCAACTCATACAGCCATTGTAACTAATTAAACAGACAAACCAATCAACAGACATGGCAGATGAGGAATTTTAATGTGAAGAATTAAATATATAGAGTGACCTTGTGATGGTGCTTAGTATAATTTTGTTTAATACCAGAGTCTTAGCAGGAAATTACCTTAAAAAGCACATAAAGCGCAACAAGGCAGTAATGAGAATTTTGCCAGGGTTCCATAGCAGCTTTCATCCGGAGGGATCCCAAAGCATTTTATAAGCTGTCTAGATTCACTTCATGAAAATGAGAATGTGTTAAAATGTAACCTGGATACCAGTGTGCTTGACCAGTGCTTGCTCTCTGCTGAGGTCAGTTCAGTTTCTGTTTTAGTTCAGGCATTGAAGATTAACTCTTTCTTTCTTTGTCCATGTATCTACTTGGTCTTTGTCTTGTTCATCAGAGGTGTACTGTACTATGGTTAAAGTAATATGAGGAAGTCTTTTGTACAACCCTCAATTTTTATTTTTATTTTACTTCTTTGTTTCCAAGCAGCAGATACAGTGTATCTCCTGTTCAGGAAATGGGATCCAATAGCATGAGGATTTACTTCTCAGCTTTGTTGCTTTAAATGCGGTGAACTGGGCAATCCATTTCCTGTCTCTCTCATTCATAAAGCCATCTGGGTACATCAGCTGTGATGGATCATTTCAATATTATGCCTTCTATCCTGGAAGTGGAGCTTTCCCTCCCCTTTTAGATAAAAGCTGCTAATATTTGAGACCCCATTCTAGTCCACCCGGCCATCAGACATAAGGCTCCCTGACAGCATATTTGTGTCCTGAACATGTGACACTGCTCCTTGCTTCACTAGCCCAGACAATAAATATTGTGGAGCCAGAGCAAGAAATGAGAAGGGGGATTTACAGTGCATAGCATCGTATGGCTTGTAGGCTAGGTTCATCCCTGGGTTAGTGCTGTTCAATTCAGAGGAATTATCCCAAGCAGTGAATCCGCTCCAATGGCAGACATGCAAGACTGGAATTTCAGCTGTTTTTTTAACTCACTCTTGTCCAAAATACATAGGAGAAGGCTTAGCACAGGGCGCTAGGGATTTATACTGAGCTTGGTTAATCCATTGCAGAGGCTGGGGAGAATTTTGAGACTGGGATTTGACTTCAGCTCAGGTGCTATCGAGCTTCTAAAGCTATCCAACTTCCAGAGGGGTTCAGGTAACAGCTAGGATGAGAATGTTGTCAAAGCTGATATGAAAAGGATTTACAAAGGTAAAGGCTGAGGGAAACTGAGGGAAGGTCCCCAGCAAAGTTTGGTGAGTGGGCAGATTAATTTCTTTGTTGAGAAATTCAAGGGTAAGTTATTTTTAAAAAGTTATTCTTCTACTTGCAAACCTCTTCGAAATTTAACTGAACTTTAAAAACTCCGTTTGTTATTAGATAGCTCAACAAAATGCTCTTTGAGCACTTGGAGCAGTCAGACAGCCAACACTTCTATGAGGCGTAAGGACTAGGAATAGAAAATAGTAAGTCATACCTCAGCAGAGAATCTCCTTTGGTTGAGGAAGTAATAAGACTGGAAGGGGTTAAATGTTCAAACTTTCTAATCAGCCAAGGGTTCAGAACAAATAGTTTGATGTGTGATCTGTTCTCCTTTTTTAGTCAAGTTTTAGTTTCTTTACAGTCATTCTTATAATCTTCCTGTGCACATAAAAAGCAGTAAAAGCATTTAAGGTCTGTGAGTGTTTTTTTATACAGGATGAAAGGTGTTCATGCATACGGTAGCTGTGCAGTGAGGTCCCAGTGGAATCCCAGGCTACATGGAATTTACCTGCTAGATTTCATTTTGAAGAACATCCGTTCGTATTGAAATCATTGAAATTTATCAGATTGTCAGTTTTGCTTGTTTAGAAGAAAATTAAACCTTATGATAATTTCAATGCCTGGTAATTTGGACATACAATCTTACAGTAAAAAACAAACACACACACACMCCCCCCAGTAATATGAAACCATGTGCCCTTAAAATTGGGGTTTCCTGAAATCAAAATTCAAAGGCAGCCCTTGCTGAAGGAGGTGTATGGAACGGGGAGTGAAAAGAAAATGACAGCTATCGTATCTGTCTGAATACCTCTGTGGCCTCTGTTACCATAGCATCTGAGCTCTTCCAAATCACTAACCAATTTTGACTGCACAACCCTCCTGTCCAGGGTAGAAGCAGTTCCACTACTTTAAATTCATTCTTCCTAAGGAGAGTTAAATGGAGAGGAAGGGAGGGAGAGAGGTATGGAGAGGCCAAATAAACCAGCACCATTTACAAAAAGGTTGAAAATTAAAAGAGAGGGAGGGGAAAGAGACAAGTGCTAACAATAAAATGAAAAATGAAGAAGTGCCATGATAAAAATGATACAGTGTCCAGGCAGCCCAGTCCCCAACCTTGAAAACCCCATGAGTAAAACATTGCTCAGTGAAGATGAATTCTTTCAGTTAACCTTGTTCACAGCAACATCTTTGCAGGTCAGAAAATTATTACTTTCTCACTTTCCAGCTCTCAAGTGGGTTCCTGAATATCTCTGCATATGGATGGGTAGATTGGATTGGCTTAGGCTGAACTGAATTGGCAGACAGATTCCCTAAATCTAGGAATATTGTGCAGTATCATTCTTTTTCAATAAGAATATAACGAGGAAAAAATCCTCCCTGAAACAAACAAAGGGATGTCAGTATGTTGCCATGAGGCTGTTTTTTTAGCCATTGACCAGGCTGAAATAGCTGCACTGCAGCAGAAGCACCTGGAAAAATTGTGAGGACTTCAGCAAAACTGCAAAAGCTATAGGAGCAAGTTGTTTGTGAGTGCCTGCTCCATTCCCATCTGAAAGGACTCATGCACCTTCCTTCCTTCTTTGTAGCTCAGCCCTGAATGTGCTTTCAGCTCCACCCTGCAACTATGCAGTATGGAACCACCCGTCTTCCCCTTGTCCGCTTTTACTTGGCAGTTGAGGTCCTTTGACTGTGAGGCTGGATGCTTAGGTTCTCAGTTAGGAAAGGTCCTCCAAGGGGGCTTTTGGACCCTAGATAAAATCAACAGCTCTGTGCATTTTCATGTCACTGATGTCACCAAACTTATGCAGTGGGGCTGTCGTACACCCGTGAGTTAGGGATGGTGCTCCATCACTAAGCAAATACAAACTGGTGATATGCAAGGCATATCATCCTTCTGCCTCCAAGCCATCAAGTCACTTCCAAAAGGCTAGTGATTTAGCCCAGGGAAAACAGCAAAATCTCGTAACGACCTGCCACTTCTCGCATCCCCAGGCAAAGATGACATGGGGGATAATGGAGTGTCATGTTTGTCTAATGGACTTATTACTAGTTAACAATGCAATTTCATCAGCAAAAGTAGGCAAAAATTGATAAAGAGATAGCTAACAGAGCACCGCAGCTTGGTGTTTATTGATAATCCTTGCCCACTGGATACTTTTGATCCTGAGGCAAACATGAGAGCCAGAATGTCCTTAGGCAATTGCTTTTAGGCAGATCCACAGCAGCGTACTGAAGAATAAGGATTCTTAGCTACTCTAAACACTGAGCATTCATTTAGGATAATAAGGTCAACTGGTCAGACCTTGCAGGTCACAGATCCTTACGTTTCACTGAACTGGCTTTAAAAGGGGACCAGTTGTTCAGGTCTCGGAAAACTAGATGGTTCCTTGCCACAGGAAAAACAAACAAGCAAAAAACTGGTGTGCCACCAGTGTCCAAGGTGCTAGGGTGAAAACTGACAACAAAAGCCTGTGTAAAGGCAACAAGAAGCACGAGAAATTCTCCCTGATCCTTTTAGGATCAGATTCTTTAGCTGAAGAACACAGTAATAGATTGCAGAACCATATCAGATCATTGGAAAAAAAGCTAGATAGAGAAGCAGAAGCATACAGCAATGAAAAAGCCTGCCTTGAGAAATGGAAAATAGACCTTTTCTGTTTTTAATAATGTGTCAGTCTTTATATAAACTGGCCCAGAGCCCAAAGAAATGGACTGTTGCCTCCATTTACAAGAAGACCAGGTCTGGCCTTCTGATGGCTCTATAAATAAATGCTCCATTATCTCTTACAAATATCTTTCCAATATGTTATCTGACCCTAGGTTTATTCATTCACAAATTTGGTCATCTTTTATAGCAGAAGCTAGTCTCTTACTTTTATCCAGGAATTTCAAAGTGCTCCACACATATCAGTGATTTCAGCTTGTTAAATGTTACCAAAAAGGAAGCTGATGCATGGAGAAAATGAAATAAATGTATCCAAATTCATGCTGTGAGTCAGAAACAGAGCCGGGAATAGACCGGCAATGAACATACCAGAAATGATGAAAGGTCAGGACAAAACCCAGGACTCACTAGTTAGATGAAGCTGCCTCTTTACAAGGTAAGACACCCACTAGAGCTAGGATTCACTGTGTGCATGAAGAAAAGCTGATAAAATGGGTATTCTTACATTGCTTACACTGTTCTTGTCTATACTTCTCTCTAATTTCCTAGTCTATATGTTTGTTCTTTCCCCTCATCAAAAGAAGGTGTGTAGCGCTCTGTAGTAAGTATTTCATTGGTAGCTTTGAAACACTGTGTTAGTTTTAACCTTCCAAGATCTGTCATTCAAGTGAAGGAAGGGGGTGCCTCAGATGGTCGTTTCGCTTTATTTTCCTTGCGGAGGTTTGTATCATGGGTAAGCATATTACATAAAAGAGTCACTGCTTGATGCAATTTGGGTTAGTTCATTAAGCACAAGATACGATTAACATGAACACTTCTTTCATCAACCAAAGATGCTGTTACAGACACTTAAAAGCCCTGTGCACTTCTAGCTGTTCTTTTCTCCATATTGCTGCTCTGCCCAGATTTGTAGGAGAGCAGACAGTTCACAGTCTCTACATGCCAGCATAGAGCAATTTTGAGCCATGGTAGCAGTTTCAATACTGGATCAGAGAAACTGCAAAAGAATCTGCTTCTTCCCTGCAAATAATTCCCTCGCTTTTGCACTTAAACCATGTATCTGGGCTGTTATGCACCAGGAAGGAATTATTCCATTAAATGAGGTATAAAGATCTGTATAATGCTTAAGCAGGATGTGGAAGGTCAGATTACCAAGACCCCTGTTTCACCCAGCAAACCACTACAATGCAGGCTAACCTGTTCAGGCTAACCCAGAAAGAAACAAAATGATTTTTATTATCATCTTCTTTCCTGGTTCCYTCAACCTTCAAGCCAGTTTGACATAACAGTTATTGTTTCCATCATTAGCTCCATAAAGATATGAACAGACATAGTCTTTTCTTGCATCTTACCTTGTGGTAGCCTGTCCATATTTCAGTACTCTTTGTTACCAGTCTTGTTATTTAAATAAAGAATGACTGTCTCCTCACTGTTCCAGTCTTCTTTTCCTAGGCTTAGACTAGCTGAGGCCAACTGCATCTGCTGCTGGCTGCAGTGGCTCAAACGTGTGGCTTTGTGTCCTTGCCGTAATGGGTGTTACTTGGCGTCTCTTTGCCCACTCTGGTAATCAGACCATAGAGCAAGCTAAACAAAGAGACACAGAAGCTGCTTACAATTCACTTTGGCTACTCACTGCAGTCTGGTGATTCTCCATTACATCTCTGCTCATTATGAATACAGATAACAGACTATCATGAGCTGAGTAGCCTCATCCTTAAGAGATAAAACTAATCTGTGTGCTTAGATCCGCAGCCTTGTTCTTGCCTAATCTCACCTTGGAAAGCACAGTAATTGCAGAAACATAGAAAGGAAGTAAAGAGTAAGGAGGTGAGAAACCCAGTGAATGTATCCCTCTAATTCTACCCCCTGAGCCTGTGGGCTTGCACTGGTTCCTAGCCACATCTTTTCTCAGTATTGCGCATTTACACCGTGCATCATAAGTAAACAGTCTTTTACAAGAATTCTTTTGTTCAAATAAAAACAGAAATAAACCTTATGCATGGCCTCAAGAATAATCACACTGGGTAAAAGAACCCCTTGTACTCAAAGCTTAACTCGTACAATGGGCACCATGTGCAAAACACTTTGCTTTTATACTAGATTTCCTTTCTTTTCCCTGTTTTGGCCTTCTTTTGTTTTTTCTCAGAACAAAAGCAACATCCATATGCTCTGATGGCCTTGGTGTCAGATGGCTGTCTTTTGACCCTACTCTAATGTAAACAATGAAAGCAATAAAAACAAGGTTGTTCAAGTTGGAGTTCAAGCTCTAAACCAACTAGGTTCAAGCAGGTGCACAGTCCTGCTAATACTACTTGTAGCTTGCAAGGAAATGCCTGACCCAAAGGTCTGCATTCGGCTGCAGCAGACAGATCCAGATGTGTGTTTCCTAGATGGGTTTCCATTCTTACTGTGGCCTAGGCCAGACCTTTTAATCTTACTTTGAGCTTGTTTTTGGAGAGAAATCCAATATGACCTATAACCCACATCCAAATCTCCTTCCGGGCTGACTTTGTAGTGGTTATCCTAAAACCCCAGTGATCTGGCCATTCCCAAACTCAATGCCAAAAACTATCTCCTTGCCTTTGGTGAAAATTTATACCAAAGCTTTTGTGAGACACAGTTTTCTCCTTTCAACTCATGCCATTTCAGCCTCCAAATGTGAGCTGAGACTGCAGAGTTATAAATGAAAAAACAAAAAGGCATCCAGTTTGTAAAATCTATGACTTAATATTGATTTTGGACATCCCATGAATTGAAACAAGCCTTCTGTGCAGAAATCCTCCAAAGATGCCATGTTTGCCTCTCCTCTTGACACAACATTTTATTGATCACCATGTTTGTGCTACATGAATGATGGATTATCGCATATCAAACCTTGCAGTATTCATTTAATGCCTTTGAAGAAAACATTTCTCACAGATTAACTGAGCAGTTTTAAGTGAACAACCATTTTCATCTGTTTTAAATTTTCATGGGTACTTTTCTGGAGAACAAGTACATTGTTAATAATTGAAGGGAATGAGACCTTGCTAATCTCTTTGTATTTTAATAAAGTCCTGTTGCACCCTGTTCATTTATTTTTAAAGTATCAGCATTTATAAAAATTCATTAATTTTACTTCCCTCCCTTTGAAATGAATAATCCTGAGATTACATGAAAAGAAGTGATTATTTATGTACCAGGGAACTGGAATTTCATTGTGTCCAGATAGCTATAAATGTGGTTTGTGATGGATTGAATGAATGAGAGGAGGGAGAAACACTTTTCAGTGGAAGCAGAGATGCACTGGAAGAACAAGTTTAGAAAGAGAGGAAGGTGTAGAGAGAAAGAAGCAGGAGGCCAGAAGAGAAAGAATAGGGAAGCAGTTTGGTCATAGAGACAGACGGGCATATAAAAACAAGACGAAGTGCGGGTAGGTAAATATGTAGAAATGTGTGTACATAGATGAATGCATGCATCTCTTTGAAATGTTTTTTTCTCTCATTCTTTCATCCCTCCATCTACGATGCTATTCCAGTGACCTATGCGACTCTTTCTCCAGTTGACCTTTTGTCTTCTGTCTCTCACTGTCAATCCTTTTCTGTGCCTGACTCCAATTCAAATCTTCTCTGCCTGTGCCAAGAGCTTCTCAAAGCTTGACTTTACACGGTCCCATTTCTCTTTTTCAGATACAATTACTTCTTTACACACAGCCCCAGGATTACATTTCAAAGGAGAAGAGAAAACCCAATATGTACATGATTTCTTTTATCATTATCAAGACAATGTCAACCCTTAGAATGCTGGTCTTAGAAATATTTCATTCCAGCAAGTTTCATTAAATTCGGTGGTCAGATAGAGCATGTTTGGTACAGGGATCTGATAAAAAGAGTCCTGAAGGCTCCCAAAGATGCTGTACGTTAGTCACACAAGTGAGTCAAGCAAGTGAGTGAAGAGGCTTTGGCAGCAGTAGTGAAAAAACCAAAATAAATGCATTAGGTGCCCTCCTCAGAGGATGTTTGTGCACACAGAGAGAGGGATTAGTTCTCTAACTCTACGTTAGTACAGATTTTTGTGACCAGTAGATTTTTGCTGATTCCAACCACTCGAGCTATTCTGCGTTCAGTTCTACATCTGGTAATTGTCTTTTAGTTTGAAGGGGCTATATTGAGAGGGTAGTAATCAAAAAATCATGCCATAAACTGAGTTCTCTGCCTCCTCCAAGAATCTCTTTGAAACATTGCTTGTGAATTGCTTGTTGATATTTGACCGTGAGTCACCTCTGCATAAATCTTTGCCAGGTATTAAAACCATTGAAAAGATGCTGGAATGCTGAGATAAGTTGATGTATTAGTGGGAGGAACAGAAATTGGACTGGGCAGCACAGTTTGCATTTAGATAGACAGCCTTCTGTGTGAGTGATTTCAAGCAACAAGTTATGAAAACCTGTTGTGGGAAGGAGCTTAAAACAGCTCTGCATTAAATCTTCCTGTAGAGGAGAAAATCTTCTTTTTTCACATTTTTAATCAAGTTTCTGCTTAGCTGTTTACTGATGAGCTCATGACGGGGGATAGAAAAAGGCAAAATTGGTGCATGAGACAGATTTTTAATGGAGCTGCTGTTATCGAGCGAAGCAGGTTGAGTTTGATCAGTACTTAGGGTGGGACTTCTCCAAAAAAATGCTATTGTGCTGCTAGAAAGGTTATTGTTCAACAAGAACATCAGTGTATTAAATACCTCTAATCAGGTCCTTGGCAAAGGAGTATGGTCACAGAGGGTGGTATCAGTCACTGCCATTTGGTTGGATATAAAACTGAATGTCTGAGTACTAGTGATCTGGGACGCCTTCCCATTTGCAGACTAATATTCTTCCTATCTGTATTCCCATTGGATTTGCACAAGTTACAGTTCCTTTCACTTCCTATCTCAGACTGTGTAGCATCATCCTTAAACAGCTGTCTCATTCCACCCAAGGTGGAATTTGCTGCATTTCAGTGGTGGATAAAGTGATTCCAGTTTTCGTATAGGAGAGAATTCACATGGAAACTGGGCTAAGCTCTGGGCCATGCCCTAGCAATTTATGCTACTTCTGTGGCACAAAGCAGTTAGGAAACTGGATTATCCATTTTCAGACAGGTTCCCAGAAGCACATGCAGCTGGCATAGCTATCTGTATCACCCCATCCATGGCCCTGCAGGGGCACATCCTTGAGATTCCTCCTCAAAGTATTACTGACTACTGGTGTGCCTCTGGGTCATTCTCATTTATGCCATGGGCTGGTACCTGGTGGCACCAGTCACAATGCAAAGGTTGGACTTTCACATCAGCTGGAATTTTATCTTGACCCTGTACATTAAATGGACAGGACCAATTTCATCTGGGGTGTAAGCTTCCCTGAACAGCCAGGGAAGAAGGATACAGGAGCAATTAATTGATGGGATAGTTCACACATGCTCAGTGTTTGTCCAGTTCTGTTGTAAGGTAAATCAGTTCCAAAACACAGTCAGGCAGCACTGAATGTTTGGGGAAATGCCACCTAATTTGCATTTATTATTCCTGCTGTATCTCCAGTTGTGGTCTTTGGCTCATGCATCTACAGACAGTGAAGAAGAAGGTTCTCTCTTAGGGCAGTAAATAGCTGGCTTGTCCTCTCCTTGAAAGTGAAATAGGGGCCAGTTTACATCTTTCTATTATGCATTTGTTTAGAGCAATTGCCTTTCCACCAGGTCAGCAGTTCACCCCTATGTACCTACTTGTCTCTAAAAGATATGCCTGCCTGTTTCCTGCAGTCCAGGCCCAGTTGACTGTGACTGATGGCTTTGCTTAGACCTTGGGAACTTCAGGCCAGTGGTACATCTCAGCGGAAATAAGGATTTAGCCTTTTTAGAAAACAAATTACTTGTCTGGAAGTTCACTCACTCTCTGGAGTATAACACAATCAGTGCTCACATGACTGCTGCATGCACTCCCTGTGACCACAGGCTGGAGAGTAATTCAAGGCAGGGCTCAGCTGCAAACCCTTTGTACTTCTATGCCATGGGCTTATTTGGGCTTGAGCTGCAAGTGATGTCGGTGCTCTTGTCACCTGAAGCTCTGGCCTCCTGATGATCCTATTTTTGCAACTGGCTTGTCCCAAACTGACCTCCTTTAGCTGCTACTTAGCAAATGCAGTCACACACACACCATGACACCTGGGCATGCAGTCACACAATGCCAAATTCATATAAGCCAATTCACTCTCTTGTCCCATCTCTTTGCACTTACATGCATTTTGACGATCTTATAAACAGAATCACGTGGGTTAAATCTCTCCAACACACAGGCTGTTGTGAGCACATGCTTTCTTGCTTGTAGATGCAGCCAGACACACAATCCCAAATTCACAAGCAGTAACATTCAAAATACAAATATTCATACTTTCCTTTCTTTCTTGTGCATGTTTACACACAGTTATAGCACAAACACAGTCACTTTCATCCATACGTGCTCTGGATCTCATATTTCCACAATCAAAGTCTCACAAGCCCTCAGACATTGTCTGTCTTGCACAAGCAGACACAATCCCTTGAAATCATTAGATTTGTGTGAACACCAGTGCATAATACACACACTGTATGACAGGTAGTTATCCAGGCCACCCTCCTCTGCATCACACATCACACATGTCAGTGCAGAGATCACATGAAAACATGTTTTTATTTTTACTTCACTTGAGATGGACAAAATTAATGAACTGAACTTCACTCTAGGATCAGTAAAGCAGCTGTGGGAATGTTTTGAAATCCTGTTACATTGAAGGTCTGTTATTTTTTAATATCCCCATATCCCCAGGTGTATTTTCAGATATGATCTATGGGTGAGTACTGAGCCAGCTGTAACCCTGACAACAGTGACCCAGATGGTAATCAGCAAAATGGACTAATTGAATAATGTTGAGTTAGAACCAGTGCTTTGCAGAACTCTGTTAGACCCTGCAGTAACTCAATATAATTTAAAGATGTCGAGTGAATTTCACATTCTCCATTGTGATCCCACACCTGGAGATGCTGGAAGGGACTTGCATACGGACAGCACAGACAATATAAGAGAAACAGCCCAGTGCGGCAGTGTGTATCTGGGGAGATCTTTCTGGAATTAAAAGAACTGGATTTATTTATCCCTGTAAAACTCTTTGAGGCCCTTGAATAACCTAAAGACACGACTATTCATTACCAGTCAACAGTCATAGTCAGGAACAGATCTGCCGTAGAGTAGAGTAGAGTAGAGTTACAGCACCATGGCTGCATATTTTTAGGGCTTTCCATTAGTTTATGAGGCTTACCTGTGCCCTGAAAAGGGAGGGACATACAGCATGTTTGTGCATGCTTTTTCTCTGCTGGAATACTAACCCAGGTTGTTAACGTGAAACCTCATTTCATATGTAACGTGCCACAGCGCTGCGCAGGCTACGGATGTTGCAGGGGCACTCTGAGCATCACTGCTCACAGGGACAGGGAAGGCTGATAGGATGGGGTCCCTGTGGAACTGAGCGCATTTGTACGAAGGGCCGCCATACCTCTGACAGGACACAAGCAGGAGAAGATGTATTAAATGAGTCAGCCCACATACAGAAATATGACAAATATCTGGAGGGAAATAGGAGTTAGAGTGTCAAAATGGTTGCTAAAAAAAGGGATGAGGAGCTAGTTCAGGCCTTCCCACCCATTGAGGCTATGGTAAGCACACAGGGCTGAAAGACTGGGCCCAGCACAGAGAGCAGAGATTTGTTCCCGGTGTTGACTGAGAGGTCTGGGCTAGTGGTGAGTGTGGGAGGCCGTGATTCAGCCACCCCCAGGGCATGTGTTTCTGCAAGCTTTGAATCAGCCTAGCTGCAGCAATAGAGAGGGATGATTGGAAGCAGAAAACAAAGCATCTGTGAATGCGAAGGGGCATAGACTTTCTGTCATTAACCTTTGAGACCCTCTTTGGCAGCCCTAGCAAGGAGAAGAATAATGAGCAATGGCCAGTGTTGTTGCTGTGCAGGGACCACTCCAGCCAACTGATTTACGGGGCAGCTAAATAATTCAGCCCTCTCCTGCAATGCTGTATTATTTCTTGTTCTGTCACCAGGGCTGAGGTGTGCCTGGGGCATGTGGGCTTAGGATGGTTGCTTGACAAGCTCCTCTTACTCACTGTACCCTGGACACTAGACCTGAGCTGAGGCAGAAGGTTACGAAAGAAAGGGACAACTGGAGTAGCAGCAGAAGGTGGGGAGGATTGGGAGTAGTTTTTGGATGAATGAGGAGCCCAGAGCAATGCAACATAATTGCCAAGAACAAGACCAGGTCAGTCCAAGCCTGGAGCATCCATCAATTTAGCCATGGTAATTCCAGCAGATATGCACAACTTTGTCCCTGCTTGAAAGCAGAGACCAAGGGAACCTCTTAGCTGCAAAGGTCTGAAGAGCTTTCTCCTGTACACAGTCATTTCAGCTATGGTGATTGTTTGTGTGCTGCTAACTCCATTAAGTGTAACAACTCCAGGAATGCTACAACCATAATGATGTGTTACCCCTAATAATGAGTCCATTTGTGAGAACTGCAGTCCCCAGTGTGAAAAATGTTTTGAGACTACATTCAAAGGTCCATCAGTGGATAAGGTGTTGGAGTGAAAAGTCAGGAGAGGGATGAAGACACCCAGGTATAGGGGGTGGATGTGGAGGGGAGGGGTTTTTTGCCAAGATAGTCTGTGTGGCATCTGACATTTCAGAAAGCTGTAAAAAGCCAGAAAGTAAACAAGCCTCATTAATTCCAACAAAGGGCAATGTACATAGCTGCCAGCTTCTGCTCTTTTCTTTAGCTTTCCCCCTTATTGTCTAAGGGCTTCATTATTGTAAGCAGCTTCACAAATTGCATAACAAATAGAGCTTTAAAATATTTAAAGAACAGCCGAATAGTAGGTAACTCATATTACATGGAGTGAGTCTTTTCCTTCTTCCTTCCTTCTTTCCATTGCCATAGATCCCTCCTTTTCTCTCTCTCCCACTTCACCTTGTGTCTCTGCTCCCTTGATGTCTTCCTTGCTCTTTGCTTCTGCCCCCTCTCTGTCTCTCTCCTTCTCTCTCAGCTTCTCACTCTGCCAGACAGCATGCATGTGTTCCCAGTACCTCCAGTGTTTAGCACAGTTATTCTCCTAGCTGTTGGGAAGGAAGAGATTTGGGGTGGAAAATTTAATGAGGTGATCCAAAAGCCAGCTGTTTCCCATTTGTGTTTGTTTCTTGCTGGAATGAGATAATTTGTACATCCACTTGGCAAACTGAGGGACAAAGTGTCAGAGTCAAGCTCTGTGACACACACAGGCTTTCACATGCTTTTGCTCATGTGTGATTTGGGAGATGCAGAGCAGTAGCCCAGGGTCACAGCTAAACTCAAGCTAAGCCCCACCCCAGGCTATGCCCAGCATAAAGCTGCCAGGAAGAGATCTGCAAGCAGGGTGCCTTTCAGACGGAGGAAAACAGCTTGAGAAAGCAGCTGACATCGAAGAGCACATGCAGCAGTGACAGACATTATTTGCAGAGGTGCCAAATCATTTCTGCAGGCTATTTCGGTTCAGGCACAGGGTAGCAAAACTACGGTCCCCCATAATAAGCTATTTATTGTGCTGAGGAGCGCCTGGATATGGACGACAATTCATCCAGGGGTGCTGTCCCTCTCTTTTCTTAGGGCTCGTCTGTTGGCCCACACATAATATTAGGAGATGCTGTATTGTTAGATACGAAGCATCATATTCAGGCATGAATTTATTTTCAAAAGCGGAGATTTGTAGTCTGTTCCTGTTTGTGGAAAGGTCCCTTTTTGAATGACCTGAACCAAAAAAAGATACAGACTCACCTATGGATACTAGAGACACCTCTCCCATCTGGGAGAGCTTGGTTTCTTTCTTGCTGCTAAATTCTGTGAAATCCAAACTGGGCAAAATTGAATATTGCTCAGCCAAGGATTGTTTTATTATTTAACAAGCCTACCCAGAGTTATAATCGAAGTGAAGAGCAACTTGGGATTATATGTTTAATATCATGCTCCAGGATTATGCCACACTGTGTGTTAAGGCTAAAATGTGATGTTGGAGATTTGTTTACTCCGTATTCACCAGGGTAGGAGTTCATACTCAGGATGATCAGAAGAGGCGATGTGACAGTTTTATCTTGTGGCTATTGGCCTCCTGCATAAAGGAAAGTAGGTGCAAAAGTACAGCCGTTCTCATTTTAAACTAATCCAGCACACATATGTGAGATGAGAGTAGCTGCACAGAAGTCCTGACTCCTTCCCAAGAGTTCAGGAACAGTATTCTCTGTGGCCTGCTTGCCTGGGCTCTCTGTTTCAGCTCTTTTCGTGTAGCCTATGACACTGAGACTATGCAGCACATAGAAACTCCTTCTTTGGTCTGAGGATCAGCCTGAAAGCAATCTCCTATCTTCTGTGGCTTGCCTGCCACTGCTTCAGAAGTTTCCTGTTACGTGAGCCTGGAAGTCATTCTCTGCTACCACGGCTTGTGGTTAATAGCGCTGCTAACTTCAGCACCACTGGGATCTTTCCTCCGGCTGGAGAATCACCATGGAGACCCTTGATGTGTCTGTGCACCCAGCACACCTCTTGGCCCTGGCATTAATCCTTTTGCAATGCACCACAAAGTCAGCTTTAGCTTGGAGGAGCCATCAAATAAATATGAAAACTGCTCCCAGAGGAGGTAAATATTCGCTAGACAAGCAGAAAGAAAAGCAATAATATACCATGTAAGCTACTGCCTTTTATTAGCTCAGCTCCCTTTTCTCCCCTTGTAAAGTATTGTTGCATTGTTATATTAATCTTTACTCTGAAGCAAATTAAAGCAGGGACAGTTGTCAGAGTATTATTAAGAACATCTGTTTAATTAGGGCTGCCTTTGCATCTATTTGAGAGAGAAATGTAACACCCCTGTTCATCCACTCCTGCTGTCTCACTCCCCCTTCCTACCCTTCCCCAGCTATGTTGCGTGCCAGAGGAAGAACGTGTAGTGAATACAGGAGCACCTGAGGCCTTTATTACCTTCCATTTCCTCTGCTCATAAGAGGTGTCAGTTCTTCCTATTAATGCTTGGGAAGGAGGCGGGGCAGGCAGGGAGGTATAGCTGTCATGGGGTTTTTTAGTGATCTCTGTCTTGAGAGCCTCTATCCCTACTTTCTTCCCCTCAGAAAATAATTTGGAATTCTGTAAAGAGATCATGAATAACTATTAATTATCATTAGCAATTTGCCATTCCAGGCCAGCCTTTCATCTGGGAATCTCAGAGCAGTTTTACAAATGCTAATTAATTGAGACTACTTCATGAAGTAGTCTGTTAAACTCATTTTACAGGGGTAAATCAAGGCTAAGAGATATGAAGTGACTTGCTTGAGTCGAAGGTGGTGCTGCCAGTGGAACCCAGGCTTCCCAGCTACAAATCACGTGTTGCAACCACCCCATAAGTGAGGTTCTCAAGCTCTCCCACCTTCCTCGCAACGCCCCAGCTGGACAATGGCATCCCACCTGACACTTACACAAGACAACACCAGGAGGTGATAAAAACAGTCACCAAGGCTTTGGCCTTGTCCCTTTCTTTGTCTTCATGAGATGGTTCACAATATACAGGTTTGCTAATAATGATAAAATACAATGATCTAACTGGAGTTGCCTAGGTCCGGGACTGCTCTGAACATGTTCTGTTCTTCCTTAAACACTTGCTACTGGTCTTTGTCAGGGCTGTGATCCAGCAAGGCTTTTGCTCTAACCCATTCAAAACAGTTCTTACAATCTTATGCCTGTCTGTCTCCCGTTCTCCATGTATCTCTGCATTTCTGTGTCTTTCCAGATTGCAGTATCTGATTGTCTAGGCACCATTTCTTCTGTATTTTTGTAGCCATTTACCCAGGCAGCCAGCAGTGAATTAATCATTATGTCTACAGTCTCAGCTGGGAGAGGTATTGACTCATAGATTCAAGTCCAGGAGGCCAAGAGCTTGTTTGTTACCTGGTAAGACTAAACTTCATTTGGGGCTGCCCAAGATGTCACGGGTGGTTAATGAACTAACTTCGTGAACTATGAAGGTTGGAGCTTAGCTCTGCGCCAGTGCACAGGAAACACAGTTTGTGTATCTGATTGGTTCTATTCTGTGTGCAGCAATTCGGCATGCTGCAGATCACAGCAGTGCAGGGAAGCGCTTGCAGCAAAGAACAGTTACGAATTCACAAGGGTTGAGAGAAACAGAACTAACTTCTCCCCCGCAACCCTTTCTCTTCTCCATGCCCTATCTGTCCCATCATATGTTTTTGAAAATTAGAAATTTCGATTGAGTCAAACCTTTTTCTCCATTTAGCACAGACCATTTTCCCCTAAGAGTATATTCCCTGAAAGGTCTGCCTATTCAATCATTTAAATTATCCACAGACTCAGGCTACCTGGTGAGTTAATCAGGTTTAGAGTTATTTCAGGTCACTCAGAAGTTCAAAGCAGTCCATACCTATGTGTGAATCAAAATTCCAGTGACTAGTCTGAGATATTGTAGCAAGAGCTGGTTTACATGCTAGAAATAGTAAAAAAAACATAAATCCTAGCTCCATTTACAAGTGCTTGGAAATATCTGGGGTTCTGGGATAGTCTAAAATATCTGGACTCTGAATATTTGAGGCTTTCCCATCATTATAAGTATTAGCCATATAATTAGGTATTATCTGAGAATTATCCATAAATACTCACAACAACATGATATTTGCTAAGTAATAATTAGGCTGTGAAAGGAACTCAAATAATACCTTTGTCTAGAAAATTAAAGGCCCTGCATTGCATTTATACAGCACCATGCTGAGGGGGTAATAGGGTTTAAAATTGCAGTACATTACAGTTAGACCAAATCTCAGCCCCCTTAAGTGTAAAGAAGCTACAGGGCAAAAGAGAATCAGGCCTCCAAAGAAATTTTAGAGTTAGAAAGCTATGTAGATTCCAGTTCTTTACGGCAAGTTTGAAATCCAGTCAGTGAAATATACAGGCATCACAGTGTGCTTTACCATCCAGCTCCAGAGGAGCTGCCCGGCTGTCTTCAGCGTGATGGAAGGCCCCCAAGCCATGTTCACACATTTCTGATACCAGGTTAGATGCTGTGCAGGAGCTTGTTCTGCTGTACCCAGCTCCCTGGGCACTGCACAGAGCCATGCACTGACAGCTACAACATCCCTCATCGATGAGTTGGCCATGTTACAAAAAAAAACTAGGACAAAGCACTAGGTCTGTTCACAGGGACAGCACCTGTGGACTACACCTCCTTCAACATTTTCATTTTAATTAAAGTCCCTATTTTCCAAACTCAGGTTCTTCTCAGAAGTACAGGATTTTTCTTCTCTAAACTTTCACTGTCTTAGATTGGGTGAAATAAGAGCTACCAAGGATGGAAATGATTTACATTTTGCTTTGGTTTGCAATGTTTCAAAACTCTCCTGATGAGCACAGCAGAATCTTATGTATTTATTTATCATCATTAGAGATTTTGAGTTGTACTTAGGGAAGACAAACATGCAAATTTCATTGAACTTCATATTTCCGTTAGACTCATTTCAGAATCACAGGGCACAAGCATGTTTCGGGCAAGCCTTTGCTCCATAGGACTAAGTGCTGAGTGTCTCAAAGCAGACTACAAAATTAAAGGAGAATTTAAATGTTAGATCATTTGTATTTCAACTTTGCCCTCCCTCCCCCTTTGAACACAGTGTAAAGCAGGGATAGTAACCTTCCACATGAACTCCCATCTCAGTTTTATAAATATAAATCCACTCATGTTTGTGTAGATGTGTATAGATAAGCACTTCAGAAGAGATCAGGAGGAAGTAAACAGTTCTGCATGCACAGCAGGGCTTGAAAAGC
The DNA here is from genome assembly GCA_035582835.1 of Phoebastria nigripes. Lineage (NCBI taxonomy): Eukaryota > Metazoa > Chordata > Aves > Procellariiformes > Diomedeidae > Phoebastria > Phoebastria nigripes. The sequence goes on along the minus strand of JAYKAV010000334.1, from coordinate 2,975,723 downwards.
AAGCTGCAAGTAAGGCTTAGGGCCACACAAAGAGCTTTGAAGGTAAAACAAAACCCTGAGTAGCTGCTCAGTTGTGGGGCACCATGTCTACTGGATGAGGATAGAATCAGCTTTGGATGAGGATGGTGTCACAGAGATAAGATATGGCGGGACACTCTAGTGGCAAACTGATCATAATGCATCTGCAGAGGGAGCTGAACTAAACATGGCTGGGTAAGCTTGGTTCTGAAATTGTCTAACGTTTGCATGCTGGAACTTGGAACTTGACCATTAAAGGTAGTATTTAAGGTTGGGTTTTTTTCCCATCTCTCAATCTGATAGGTTCTTTTAATTTTAGCACTGGTGATCTCTATGTAGTAGAAGAAGCCCGCTTCTGGTATCCTGTCTGAAACCCAGGATTTACTAAAAGCTCATTGCATCCTAGTGGTTGGCGGTTTATGGCTTTTTCAAGAATAAAAGCAGCATTTGACTTTTGGAAATGGAAAAGAACAAGAGCGTACTGCTTATGTGAGGCTTACTTATTCCTCTTCCTGCGTGCTTTGCTTGTGGGATTACAACTCATTTACGTTTCCTCTCCTGTGCAGCCAAACTTCTAAATGGATACTTTAGTACCTGGTGCATTTTGAGCAATAGTACTTGATGTCTCTTAGTTACCTGTAGAGAGGGACTATAAATGAGAACAAGCAATACATAAGTCACCTGCTGCAGCAGCTGACGCGTGACTCCTTTTGCCTTGAATATGTTTGCCTGGATATAGTAGTGCATTCCTGGTCACTGTAGTTTGAATAGTGATTTTCTATGGATGAGACCCAGCTCTCATCTTGCTTCTTGTTTGATCGCTCCTTGAGCTCTCTCCTTACCAAAGAGAGAAAGAAAAGACATTTTCCAGCAGAGAGATGTCTGCACTGAATGGAAATTTAGTCTTTGTGTGCTTTAAACACTTTCATAAATAGATCAGAGCTGATGAAAGGTGCTAGTGCGGCAGTCGTAGCAGCTGGAATCCTCTGCAGGAGGGGAACAAAATGAGCGAATTCTCACTCCACACCTTGTAGCATCACGATGCCTCAAACCTCCCCCTCTGGCCTTTGCAGCTGAGAAATGGCTCCCATTTCTGGTCAGCAGAAACCAGTGAAGTTGAGTTAGTGCCACCTGAAGTGGGGATTTCTTGGTATAGAGACTGTCTGTTCACGCTGGGATTGAGCCTCGCCAAACTCAGTTCATGCTGTTACCCAACCATGACCAGTCAGTGCCAATCTGGATTTATACAGGATTGGGACCTGATTATCTCTAGCTTGGAGCAGGTGACAGTTGGGAGTCTGGCATCTGAATTTAATTCTAATCTCTTTTATGCTCACCCTCTGGCAAAGACCATTGGCTTCAGGAGATCCAAGTCCTTCCCTAGTCATTTAGTAAGAGAGAGAGGCTGTGAAATTTTCATACCATTAGGAAATAACAGAGCTGCGGAAAGAAGACAATTTGTCTAAAAGAAAAAAAAGTGAGTGAGGGCATCGATGGTGCTTAAATCTGTGCAGAAAGTGCAGTATAAACATTAGCTGCTGTGCAGGAGGCTGAATCAATTGAAATCTCAAACAGATTTTAAAATGTTTTTATTAAAGTTCCCCTTTCAGCCTTTTTATTGTAGGTTTTAAATTCTAATGTGCAGAGAGGACAACGTGGGTGACTTAAACCTGCCACTGCCTGGTGAACTCTGGCTTTTTCTATAGGAAGTCCTCTGCCCAGAAGGCTTTGAAAAGAAAATGTGTTTCTGTGCTCTGATCCGTGAAGGATCTGTGCTATGTTTGTTCACTTCACAGAAGTAAACACCTACTTGTTGAGGACAGAAAATTTAAGGACAATGCCATGCTGGTAACATTAAAACTGGCTTAAAACTCTTGTAAATTTGGCCGAGGATGTTTAGAAAACCCAGTCCATATTCAGTGTACACAGCTATACTGGCTTGGACTGTTCAGATCTGCAGCCTGCCTAAGTTTTGGACAGGAGCCTGCAAGTTAGAACATACATATTGTAGGACCCTACAGTTGTTAGTTGTTCCTCAAATGTCTGATGCAAAGGGCCTCGTGCTGGTAAGCCTATGGGCATGCTTATTTTGCAGAGCTCTGTAGGTTTGAATGCTGCAGCCCTGCCCCAGCTATTTGTAACCCATATCTCTACCAAAGATTACTGTCTGCCTGTCTGTGGGAGGAATGTTTCACATGAGTGCCCTGTAAGCTGCTTCCATCAGACTCAGCCAGGTTAGTGCAACCATATCATTTATGCCATTTGAGCTAAGCTGACCGATTATGACTGAAGTGTATCAAGGAATGCTCTCAAGAAGCAATCTGTCTGCTGAGCTGCAGGGACGGTAACTTCTGACAGAAGGGCAGTAACAGTGCCGTGAGGTAGGGAGACAACATCTTAAACTTCTCCAGCTGGTCTGTAGAAAGGCCATCTTTTGGAAAAGGTGTTCTGGCACAGATGCCAGCCTGCTAGCTGAGGTTCCTCTGCAGATGCAGGGCCCTCCCAGTCTGGTATCAGTATAAATCTCATAGCAAGTTTTGCAGGTCTTGTTTTGTGAATTGCTGCCGTCTCAGGCAGGTTTCCCCAGTGAATTCAGGTAGGTGGGTGAGGGTTTTTCACTCACCGTTGTAGAAATTTCCTTATTGCAGCCATCTGGCCTTTTGGGAAGAAATTCCACAGCTTTACAGTGGCACAGCCCTCGTTCAACATCCTCAGTAACTGGCATTCTTTCCTCTGCGGCTTCTCACAGTCCCAGCACTGGGACATGGGATGCTGCACTCTGCCTGGTGAGCTTCGGGTCTCAGGCTGTAGTAATCAAGCAGCTCTGAATCTCTTATTGCAAGGCAGAGATCCCACATGGCAGTAGTGAGCAATCGGCACCATCTGCCACTGTGCAAAGCCTTGTAGGCTTTTCTGTAGCTGGAGGAGGTTTCTCTCCACTGCCACCTGTATGCCATTTAAATTATGTATGTGTCTCCTCCCTGATAACTTTGTTTCCAAATGAAAGGTAGAGATGAGACAGCAAGATATTGCTGGTCTGCCTACCTTTCAAGCACTTTAAATCTGCCATGTAACACTTGGAGTGGTTTGGGCTTGGTTCTTGCATGGTTCCCCCTGGGGCGAAAGTAGAAGTATCTTCCTCATTGGGTCAGACTGCCGTTGTACCATACAGGCCATTGAATAAAGAATGACATTCACTCTGCAGTGCGTCAGCCTGGGTCAAGTCACATTATAATTTTCCATTTCTTGAAATCTTCCCCACCTTATCTCCATTTTCTTTTTTTAAACTTTAAAAAATCAGGACATGGTACTGAGCTTTGGAGTCAGAGTCCCTGGCGGATTATTAACACCAATAATGAAGAGCACAACTTTACGAGGATGAGGAGTTTGTTAAACTCATTAATTTTATTCATAATAGGGAATTAATGTGCAGAAAGGCAACGCCAGCCTGGCAGTAATTGCTTTTTGGTTTTAAAACGCTAAGTGGAAAAGTTAAAAGTCCTTTCCAGCTGCTGCTTCCTTTCTCTTCTCCTTCACTCCCCTCTTCCTTTTCTTACTCTTCCTGTCTCTTGTTTCACAAGAATTGGTTTTTTTTCCTTCTGCTTCTTCTTCATTATGAGTAATTATATTTCATCATTACAAGACTTAGGTCATATTTCATTGCTTTCCTATTATGTTTTCATAGTTCTTTCTCCCAATATTACCATACAGAGCAGAGCCAGGCAGAGAATTCAAGCAGCTCAGGTCTGTTTCGAAGCCTTAGCTCATGTTGGAATTAATGAGCAGCCATATCTCTGGCTACTTTTGGCCTTTGAGCAAGCAGATGTAATTTGTTTTCCCTCTTTCCTCTCACTGAATACACCACCTCCTTCAGGCAATGGGATGGCCTGTGATTCAAGGTTAATGCCTTGTGAAAATGTAAATACCATTTCATGCTCTCTTTAAAGTTGAAATAGCTCTTTCTCCTGTAGACTTCAGAATGTGGGAGGAGGGAAGATTATTGAATAAAACAATTGAAGAGGAGCGCTGGCCAGCCTAAAGCTTGCTTAACATTGTCTGCTATTGTGGTCTTTTGTGCTCTTGGAAAGGAGCATCATTCGGTATTTACACTGCAAGGAGAAAATCTGCCATGTCAAGCTTGCTGCTGTTGTAATGCTGTAGCCCTGGACTAAACCCCAGACTTTCTTTTAGGTTTGATAACACTGTCATAAGTGCAGCTTAGTCCTGGACTGAGCCCAGAAGTTCATGGTCTTTATGGTCTGACCTACCTAAGTTTTACATAGAAGGTGATGTGTAGTTTGGTTGTCAACGTTTCACATGCACATGTACCCAAATGCATGCAGTCAGCTTCAGCTTTGCTTGAAGACAGAATGGGAATGGTATGAAAAGGTCAGAGACAGGCGTCACACTTTAATTTGAAAAGAGGAAGGGAGGAGTAAAAAGTTCAGTCTTTTAAATTCAGTTGTTATTGTTGCAATAAATTTTATCAATTGCCTAAATGCAAGCAGATTCTGAAAAACTATATGCAAAGTTCCCAGAGCCTTACAGAACTGGAAACTTTAGAGGCAGCTTTGTGGTGCCTTTCTTCGAGGGTGTTAAGCTGATTCAGAGAAAGTCTTGAGAACTGCTCTCAGTCAGACTCGGTCTCTGCTAAGGAGTCTCAGTTTGGGCTTCTTTTTAATTGTCTAGACCAGAACATTAAGTCTGACAAAGTCCTGTGACCCAGTTCCAGATGCAGACCTTGTGACTCATCTCAACTGCACCAAAATATAAGAAAAATCAGTTATCCTTTTCTTGCTCTTTCCCTCTCCTTCTTTGTTATACCTTCAGTGTGTGTATGGCTGAATTTTAGATCTGATAAAAGCAAATGACATTTTAATTTTTATAGCATGATTTATTGTCATTTGGGTTTTAATTTATGACAAAATAATTGAAAAGAAAGAGAGATTTAACCCTGACCGGCATTCTTGATAGCTATGAGCCATAGCTATGAGACTGTAGCTATTTCAGGACATATTTTATTCACCCAAGCAGGACAGGGATATATAATTTTCTGATACTAGTTCTGTGCAAAGGACTAATTGTTTGCCTCCTGGCTGAAAGAAGATTTGAAAAGAAAAATAAGCTGATGATCATAGTTTACATTTTTTTCTACTCATTTTCTGCAATCAAAATGAAATATCAAGGAAGTATACCTGTTGTTTATTCTATTTCTCTGCTCCATCACAGACCTTCTCTGTTGCTTTGTGGTATGACCACTCTGTCTGATAGTCACTCCATTTGATATTCAAAAGTGAGGAAACAGCTGTGTTTCCATCCAGCAAGGTCTACTGATCTTGGCACATATAAAGATATCCTCACCTGCCCCTTGAAGGCCGCACTTCTCATTTTCCACTCCCTGACACATCCCCATGATTGCAGAGTGCCAGGGCAGAGAAGAAAAGAGTATTGCTACCAGCAGCCACATCCCTCCTTGCCCACTCTCCAGTCATTCAGGAAGGATGGGGTCTCCTTTCCTTACTTTGGAAATGATAATTCTGTTCCATATCACCAAAGATTTGTGTCTGCTATAATTTATAGCTGATTTAGAGAACTCTCTACCTTCTGTCCCTCCACCTTTCATGCCCTGGTCCCACCAGCACTATCTGGCAAGCCAGGAAGACTTTCTTCTCTAGCTGGCTGCAAGGATCGCAGTTCTGTCCAGGTCGTAAGCAGATGGTGGCTGCCTCATTGTCAAAAGTCGTCTAAGCCTCTGCAACAAGCAGCCTGGCAGGCCAGAAAATATGGTTACTGAGCTGCCTTTCTAACTCCTGCTATGCTCCTGCTCTGTGAACTGCAAAGGGATTTCATCTTCCTGCAGGGCTATGCCTCTCAGAGCCTGACCAGGACTTGGCAGCATCCAGCAGTGCCCTAGAGGCCCACAGAATAGCACAGACACATCTACCGGCACCTCTTTTGTTCTGTGAAGATGCACATGGTGCCTCATCAGAGGCTAGTCATGCTCCCATGCATGGGTCAAACCCTGATAGCTTGCCAGGGATCCAGCCTATATCAAATGGGGCAGAGCTGTGTCCCCCAGCCCTTCTGCACCGGCTTGCTGCCCTAGCTGGCTGCGGGAGCACATCCTCTGCTCCCTCTTAATGGAAGGAGACACTGTGGCTGTGCTCCATAGCATGACCATGAGGCACTTGGCAGCTGGAGAAGCAGCGTGAGTGCTTGGACCCAGCCCCAGTGTGTCCCAGGGCCTAATTGGCACAACTGGTCCTTGAATGCTAATCAGGTTCCTTATTAGCATCACCCAGCATAGGCGCTGGGGAAGGAGTGGGTATAGTAGCAAACAGAAGCATAAGGAGTGCTACTTGAGTCCAGTGGAAGGGTCTAGCTAATCCTCTGTCCTGTCTAAATGGCTGGCATGCATTCGGCTGCAAAGAGGGATCTTTCCTCTAATGCTTTTCTTTATCTTTTATAGCAGCTGTGGCCAAGCTCAGTATTTATATTCGTTCTTTTTAAAATCCTCTTGGTCTCTATTTTATCTGGTAGTGAATTCCACAGCTTAATTATGCATTTGAAAAAAAGTAATAATTTACCTATATTCATCATAAATGTGATGCCCTTTCCTCACTCCCCTCCCCCACTACTTTATTTTATGTATTCACAAGTTCGCACATATTCATCACAAGATGCTGTTGCAAGGTGGATTTGTTAGGAGGGTTTTCTTTGGTGCCTGCTGTGTATGGTGCAGCAAGCACATGCCATGGTGAAAGATGAGTATGCACAGGGCTGCAGCTTCCTTTTTTTCTCCCGGTAAATGTGTCTCTGTGCACTTGGTCACTGAGGATTTATGCAACATTTTCCATGTATGAAAAATGCGATACAAAAAGAGCTTGGCTCCTCTTTCACCTGCAGAGGGAGCTCTGTGAGGGCCAGGGAGATGCTAGCTCTGCCTTTTCTGTACAATTCTGCAGATTGATCACATTTCGGACCCTGGGCTGTTAGTCAGAGGCCTTTCACCAGGACTAAACTCATCTGAAGAATAAAGATCCCACTACATTCGTTCCCAAGCAAGCTCCCCTGCTTTTCTGTGCTTTAAACATCTTTGAGTAAACTGCTGTCAACAGCATCCTCTCCTTCCCTCCCTCCATGGGGTCTGTCTTGTGAGCACAGCACAGGTGAAGAACAGCAAGCAGATGTTTGGATTTCACACCACACCTCTCCTCCCTCCCCATCTGCCAGTCCTGGAAGAAGATTTTTCACCAATAAGTGCAATGGGGATTCTTAATGAACAGCCTCTGCTAAACCAGAAAAATGTCCTGTGAATACCGGGGGCAGCTGATGGATGTGTGCTGGTGTTGAGGGCAGGATGCTGGGGAGCTGCACGGATTTCTTGCTTGGGCAAGACAATTCTGAGTTCCTCCAGCCTTGTCTTTGGCAGAGGGGGTAGATCAAGGACCTCTGACCAGAGCTTTGCCAGTTCTGTGAAACTTAACATGACTGTCAGTCTGTGACCCCCAGTATTGAAGGACTGATGGTTTGAATCACAGTCCTGGTGCCTGATTGTCTGCGGTCTTCTTGTATCTAAGAGGCCAAGAGAAAGAAGCTTTTGGTTTCCTTTCTGAAATGCCCACGTCCTCATGTATCGGGAATTAAAATCCTGGTCCTAATGTCCTGACATGACACCTACTGCATTTAAATGCTGATATTTATTTGTGCAGGGAAGGAAGGAAGTGAAATCCTAACCTATATGAGCAGGCTTCTAAAGTGCGATTCTAGTGATACAACGCAATATTCTAGCAATAGATAAAATCACTGTGCTTTGCATATATTAGGGATGTGGTGATAAACCAGGCATTTCGATAGCCCAAAATTCTCAGTGGATTACACTAGGAAACACAGCTACTAAAATGGGATCTGAAAATGGAGTGCATTTTTCCAGCTAGCACGTAGCAAGGTCCTGGGATGATATAAAGCCATGGGCATGATTTCTTGTCAGTCTGGGCATGTGTTTCCTACAGAAAGATTCTCCCCTTTTGGAAACATTTTCTCTGATTGTGATTCCTCTCAGCAGTTTCTCTCTGACCTTTGAGTTTAGAAAGCCCTTAAGTACCGGAAAGAAGGAAAGCAAAATATTTGTAGTGATGAATTTTCACCCTTGCTGGCAAGTCAGTATTAGTCCTATTTTTGTGACGTTGTCAGGCTCTAATGGATCAAAAGTGGATCTTGTTTCCAATAGGTTTGACTCCCCAGGCAGGTACCTGTGCAGTAGGCCACATTTTGTCTCCAGAATGTAATAAAATGATATAAAATTTTATAGATGTTACATGTTTTGTTTACGTGCTTTATTTTATGCATTTCAAAGGGATAAAAATGACAGACTCAAAATACGGTACTTTTGCAAAACTGCACCAAATTGCCAGCAGCCTCCTAAATTAGAGTACATGTAAATAGACTGTACGGCATTTGGAGAGCCTTGCTGCAGGCCTAGCTTGAGTGGCTGATGGCGTAGAGACATTGTTTGTCTAAACAGCTCCCAGTTATGCAGCTCTACAAAGTGGCAGCTGGGACAGCCTAAGCATGGGCACTTGGACTCAGAAAACCCAGTGACTCAGCAGGCAAGTCCTGCGTGGAAGGACACCCGAACTAGCACCATGGTTTTCCACTAGCAGGTGCTGTGCTTGCTGGAAGGGTCCTCCTGCATGTGAGTTAAAGAACTGGCTTGGCTGCAGCCTGCAGACAGCAAAGAGCCCAGCAGACTCTCTGTTGAGATGTGGCTCACCTCGGTGCATTTGCTGTGGTCTGGCTGGATTCCTTCCACTCGCTTTAAATCAATCCTGCAGTTTCAGACAGATGTGGTATGTTTTACAGTCTCTGCCAAACTGCTTGGTTGTCTGGCAGTGTGCTGCTGTAAGGTCTACTGCTTGCCATGCCAGTACTGGCTGTATTTCAGTGACAGATGACATTTTCCTAGTGTATGCATAGTTTATAACCACCTTTTATTAAAGCTTTCTCCTTGAGCAAAAGGACATCTATTAGGAGGAGAGACTGGCAATGGAATCAGGGGTCTTTGATGCCGTCCTGTTGATTGACTAAGAATGTAGCACGTCCTACTTCACAGAGCACAGCAGGAGTCAAACAACAGAAAATATCTCTTTTCCTTGCATCTTCGGGTCTCTCAGCCAGCACTTGGCCCAAATATTCTCCCTTCACTGTCTTTCAGAGCTGTGCTACTGCTGCTAATTCTGCCTCTGCATAGCTTCTCTCTTGGCTTCCTTAGACTTCTTGCTACTCTTTCGCAAACATACAAACCATCAAACAAAATAGCCAACTACATGTCTTCTTCTGGGAGTATCATAGAATCATAGAATCATTAAGGTTGGAAAAGACCTCTAAGATCATCAAGTCCAACCATCAACCCAACACCACCAAGCCCCACTAAACCATGTCCCTAAGCGCCTCATCTACACGTCTTTTAAATACCTCCAGGGATGGTGACTCCACCACTTCCCTGGGCAGCCTGTTCCAGTGTTTAACCACTCTTTCAGTAAAGAAATTTTTCCTAATGTCCAATCTAAACCTCCCCTGGCGCAACTTGAGGCCATTTCCTCTCGTCCTATCGCTAGTTGCTTGGCAGAAGAGACCAACACCCACCTCGCTGCAACCTCCTTTCAGGTAGTTGTAGAGGGCAATAAGGTCTCCCCTGAGCCTCCTCTTCTCCAGACTAAACAGTCCCAGTTCCCTCAGCTGTTCCTCATAAGACTTGCTCTCCAGACCCTTCACCAGCTTCGTTGCCCTCCTCTGGACACGCTCCAGCACCTCAATGTCCTTCTTGTAGTGAGGGGCCCAAAACTGAACACAGTATTCAAGGTGGGGCCTCACCAGTGCCGAGTACAGGGGCACAATCACTTCCCTACTCCTGCTGGCCACACTATTTCTGATACAGGCCAGGATGCCATTGGCTTGCATGTAGCTTGCATGTGCATTTATTTTTGGCAGTAATTTTTCTGTTTGATTGATGAAACACACTCATGTTTTCATTCTCTGATTCCATATATATCTGCATAGGGGATAGGAAAGGAGGTGTGGCACACGAACATATGCAGTACATGGAATTTGAAGGAGTGTGGATGTGAATATACATTATTTTTGTATGCATGCGTGCATGTATCTTTAGATGCCTCTCAGTCTGTGCCAGACGCAGTATATGACAATACAATGATTTTATACATATTTGATGCATTTCTGTGCAACGTCAATACGATTTATTCTTCATGTGAATTCCTGTTTTAAACAACCTTCCTTTCCTTCAACCAGTTTATTGTTTTAAGCTCTGCCTCTCTGTGAACTATAAAGGATAGGTAAATAGGGAGCCAGAGAATGGAGTGAGGCAGCTGGGAGATTATTAATATCAAAAATATTAGCAAGCATCAGCCCTTTGATCACAAGGCATGTTTACAAAAGGACCTTTCCACTGCATGAGGACGCTTGCACACTCCACCAAGCTAGTTGGCATTCAGTGCATGCCATAGCATCTGGTTCTGTCTCTTGCTCTGTGGCTGTCCAGAGAGAGATTGTAAAATGAGTCGACAGGTAGATAAATAAAGAGAGAAAACTGGGCTATTGTCAGAGACAAATGCAGGTTTATGTAGATGCAACTTGACAGGAGGCGGGGAGGGATAAGTCATGTTTGCAGACTGTGTGGAGGCATTGCAATTGCACTGGAGCCTGTGGTCCAAAGGGTCTGGGAAGCTGGCTGAGAAGACTGGGAAAAGAGAGGGGAGAGGTGGGATAAGCACTGTCAGTTAGCTAGACCTGGTGTCCAATTTCAGCCCTTGTGCCACACCTGATGCCAGCTGTGCCACATCACTGCTGCAAAGCATTTATGCTCCCCCAGGTCGTGATCTGATTGTGTTGATGCTCATTATGGCCTCTGGGCTCTTCCAAAACAGAAATAATAAATAGCACCAGTCTGCTCTGTGCTGCATGCTCATCTGGGTACTGACCTGAACCTTCTTCTGAACCATCTCCTTGGGAGAGGGTTTGAATCACTGCAGATTCACTGCAGAAAAAGAACTGTATGATCACCCAGTCCCGTCACCCCCAGTCTGGTCTGCAGATATTAATACAATTTCTGGGGTTTTTTTTTCCCATGGGAAGCTAGTGTATGACTCTGATGGCTTTTTTTTTTTTCTTTTTAAACCAGGAATCAGCAATATCTAGCAAGACAATGGATCCACTTTAGCATTTCAGAACCTTACCCCAGGGATGTTGTGACTGGTATAAAAACACCTGTAGCAGGAGATGTCATAGTGGAATCTCTGTTCCCTGGCTAAGACTGCTGGATGCTAATCACAGTGTAAATACTAATAATTAATAATAATGTATGAGTAGCTATCTGAAACTCTCCCTTGCTCAGTGCCATCCACATTGGCAGGCAGTGGCAGGAGATGGCTCAGTATTTCATAAACAGCATTTGCAAGCTTTTGTTCAGACTTTGTACAGATGTTCAGTTCAGCCATATTTGTGCCCCTTTTTATTCACTGTTGGCTAATACATGTAGAGAGTCTGGCTGTTTGGGGGAAGGGGGTTCCTTGTGGTTGTTCAGAGCACATTTAGAAAGGCAGTTATGGGTACGTGTGAGACCRGACCTTAGATCATAAGGGTTACATGAAACCTTTGCAAAAGGAGACACTCGGTCCCTTGCCAGTGTGCTCGTCAATGTATGTCTGCCACAGAGGGCTCTAAATTGCATGCTCCCAACGTCCCTGCAGATTAGACCATGTTTGGAAAACACTGACTTTCTAATGCTATAATGCTATGAGAGGAAAATATTCCTAAGAGGAAAAACATCTTAGATTTCACTGAAGTGATCTACTCACTAAAATGATGGGAACAGAAAGTAAGGAGGAGGGACAATTCACCTGTCTCAGAGGCTGCTAATTTCCAGATCTCTCCTATGACATACAGAAAAAAGGTTCTGTGTTTTTACTTCTGAATCTCTCTATCCATCTCTCTTACTCACATGAGGTATTTTTTATAGACTTAACCTCCCCATCCCTTGTCTTTTCCTCACACACAGAGGCAGTGTTTTATAGGTTTAGGTTCTGTATCTTTCTTGCACGTGCAAATACCTGTATACAGAAATGCATACACAAGCTGTTTTTATAGATTTAGCTCGTGTGTATATCTGCCTTATAGTTGAGAAGGCTCCTGTAGCTTTAGCTTGCACATATATAAATAGTCTCTCGCATACACACATACATGAAAGCATGCTTCTATACCTTTAGTTCTGGTGTCACACAGAAACAGGTTTTGCTCCTTTTGAAAGGTAAGAAGTGTGGGAGGGCGTTGCCTAGCTTTACATTACTAGAAGTCAAATTAAAAGATCTGCAGAACTCTTTGCTGTGGCAAACCACAATTTAGCCATAGGAGACAGAAATGCTTTAATTTAGCTGAAATTACTGGACTTAGTAGAGGTAAATGTCATGTGTATCATGGTAAATGTAATATCTGTGATATACAAGAGATCATCCTAGATAATCAGCTGGCTCCCTCCTACCTTCAAAGAAAGGTTGTGTTTTCTTTTGTACTGTTTACTTCTGGAAGGAAAAATGCCAAAGCAATAGAAGAATGTATGGTTATAGTATTTGTTTCTCTGCTTTCCAAAACCAGAAAATGGTACTGGAAGCCAAATATGTTAGTAAAAACAAAGAAAAGCTCATTTTTGAATAGCAGATAATATTTTCGTTTGCAGCAACTTTGTTCTCTTCAGGGTTTTCAATTTTCATTAGACCAAAATAAGCAAAGCGGTAAGCAAACAAGCGAAAAAGTATTCAAAGGAAATTTGGCGGGGAATATTTTCCCCTCAAAATTTTTGTCAAAAAAATAAAAATAATGAGCTTTTTTTTTTGCCAGCTTGTCCATAGATTTTTGATTCAGTCCTACATTTTTGTACCTCTAGTAATGACCTGCTGTAGTATGGATCAAAAGTTTTTTTAACGTTATACCTCACAAATAATTGTAAGGCATTCTTCATATAGCATTGCCCCCTTATGCCAGCAATGGTCTTACCCACAAAAAAAGGAGCCTTTCGTGGGAGATGCTTACACTGGTAGGGAAGGTAACTGCTGCTGTGTGGATGGACATGAATTAGCTGTAAATTTCCTCCAGGGTGAATGTTACTCTAGCAGCATTTTTAGCATCTTTGCCTGACAGAGAACAGGGAGCTGAATAAGTGGTAATATTCTGACGTCATTTTAAATGTTCTTAGGGCTATCTCTAGTCACACTGTTTATACAGTTTGAGGTCTGAAATGTAAGTGTTACTGTTATCCCAAGATAAGACACAATGAAATGGTGTCTGTAGCTGGTGAGGGTTATTTCTGTATATCAAATTATTTCATGCTACTAGGTTTTCAAATGGACTCTAATTAAATTAAACAGCTTTTTTTTTTTTTCCTTTATCACCACAGGCAGATCGAGATTGTGTAGCAATTATGGGGGAAGATCTATATTTATAGTGTGGAAAGAATTTGTACAGAAGCCACAGTTGTGTCTCTGCCTGGCATGACATTTTCATTCTGCACTAATGTTGTGTAACCTTCTGGTAAGTAAAACAGGCACAAAGTATTTACCAGCATTGTAAAGACAAAGCTACAGGTCTTTCTTCTCTTGTACTTAAAATATGCTAGCAAATGCTAAAAACCCTTTCTTTCTAATATGTTGGTGGTGAGAAGTCGAAAGCTGAAATTCACACTTACTGACATGAATGCAAGAGCTAGGGCTTCAAGAGAAATATCAGGTATCCTTGGTTGCAGCAGAAAAATACACAAAAAATACAATACTGGTAATATTTGCTGTGGAATTCTAATTACACTTTGGCTTTCATTTGCTATCTTATACGTTTGTATCTGAGCATCTTATAATCTTTCACGTATCTGTCCTCAGAACATCCCTATGAAAAATTGCTGACCTATTTTCCCAGGAATCACACTAGAGATTGGCAAACGAAGTAGTTCATAACTTTTCCAATATCAGCCCCTCATCAATTCACTGTTGACAAAGGTTACACTGGAAAATTGGTTTCCCCCAGCACGAAAACAATGCAATTGAAGGTATTCAGTATCGATGAAAGATGCTCTTTTTGTAATAGGCCTTGGCTAGGGAGTTGTAAAATCTGAGTTCAGTTTGTAAAATCTGTTGTAAAATCTGAGTTCAGTTTTGGCTCTGCCAGAGACTTCCTTAGTGTATGTTCTTGGACAAAGCAGGTCTTCCTCTGCCTCAGTTTTTCCATGTGTGAAATGCACAGCACTGTCTGATTAAGCACTCTCATTAGTGGTTGACATGCACTGGGATATTCAGGGATGGAAACTGCATCAGTTCATAATTGTGTGAATTCCAGCAGTGCTTTGCAAATAGCATTCAGACATACAAATGCTGGCCTGGCAAGCTTGCTTATCACTGGACTTGTCACTTGTCACTGGGCTTTCTCATTACCATAATCAATACAATTTACACCCAAAATAATCAATGAATAACCGTCAGGAGTATTGAGAGCTGTGTATCTAATCTTCTGCTCCAATTCTGATCACTTTTTTCTCTACTGCTTGCGCTACAGCTTGCATTGTTATAAAAATGTCTAGAAGTTGAGCATAATAAAATTAAAAAAAAATCGGATTCAAAGTTAAAGGTGCAGCCTCAGGTAAGGTTTCCAGAATAGCTCAGCTTATGCAGACACTTGGTGTCAGCTTCTGTGGCCCATGCCATTAACACAAAAAATTTTTTGTAAAAAATAAGACAAGTATAAATGCAAACCCCAGATTCTTCATGACTTTCTGGTGATAACAATTCAGATTAAGGAGAAATGAGAATTAGCCACTGAATCTGTTGCAACAAACAAATTATAATATTAAAATATGCCCTTTTTTGCTTTGCTAGTTTTCTTTAACAAGCTGTGGTTTTTAGCCTTCTGCCAATGCTCCACAGTTTCTCAGCAAATTGCTCAGTGGGCAACTGGCTGGTCAGCTCTCAGATCGTCTTTTAACAGCAGGAGAGGAATGTACACCAAAGCTCTCCATAGCTGCGTAAGCAATGTACATGATCTGTGCACACAGAGAAGATCTGATGTATCCCAGCGGTGCCAGATTCTCTCTGTGTGTGCAGACCAGCTAAACTATCCATGTGCAGTCAAAAAGCCTTCATCCTGCTCCCTGTTTGGATTCAAGGAGCACTTTGCAAAAAAAGGCTGCTGGGGGTGGCTGCTACTGCTTGCTGATCTAAACAAACACACGCTCATTATCCGGCAGGAGGGAAGATTGTGGTTCACCATGACAGTTCATTTACTCTGACACCTGAGGGACCATTTAGAAAGAGGGACATCAGAAGCAGGCTTTTTGCCCGGAAAATTGTCTCTCTGTGATATATGGCCTGCATTCACAGGTGGAGCATCTCTGCCTCAAGGAACGGATATCTTTGAAGAAGAAAACAACCGTAGTTTAAAATCATTTTAGGCTTGGCGCACAAAAAGACATAGGGATCACTCATCTGATCTTCATGCAACTGATCTTTCGGAGCCCTTGTTCTTCTAAGTGACTTGCCCGAAGTCTTATGACAACTTAAATTCAGCACTGGACATAGGAGTTATGTGTCCTTGGCAGCTGCTGTAACTACTAGGCAGAGCCACACCTGTGGTTTGATAAAACCAAGGATGCTAAGCAGTAGCCCTGGCACTGTGCTCCTGAGGCAGCCTCCCCTGTGTTTTCTGTTCAGCACGAATGATACGTGGGCAGAGTTGTAAGAGACCGGCTGGGTAAGAAGGTGAAGGCACTGGCTCTCCTTTTAACATCTGGAGATGAGGATACTTCCAGATGGCCGTATGAGCTTTCCAAATAGAAGATTCACAGTCATGTTCAACTGATATTTGCGTCCAGAGAGTTCTGGGACATCTTTCAAATGCTGCCTAGATAAGCAGTAGATTAAAAACCAGTTAAGAATGAGAAGACAGAGGGAAATGATGCCAGGTGTGGAAAGCGGTGGTCTAGATCTGTTTAAACTTGATACTCTGCCTGTCACACTTCATCTGATTGCCGGCTGTAAAAACAGTGTGCTTGTGCTCAGGGGCCTCAAGGTAGCAGCACTGTTGCATGTCTGAAGCAAGCGGACACCTGAGCACTTGCAGGCAAAGTACTTCTCGAAGAACATCTCTCCTGCCTCATACCATTCATCATAGAGCCAGTTCAGTCCTCCATTTTAACATTACTTTCCTTGCTGTGCRTCCACAGGAGCTCTCCTGGCTTAGGATTTCCTAACCTAGCCAATGCACTAATATTATGAGTCCAATCTCATTATTATTAATGTTATTCAGTGTGATCATTTTTATCACAGTTGTGCTTAGAAGCCACTCCCAAATTCCTGGTTTTGTTCTGCATACCTAGTAAATAACAGCACCTTTCCAAAAAACCAATGTCCCAGGTAATCCAGATGAAGCAGGTCACCACTGCAGCATTTTGCATCTTTCTTGCAGTCTAGTCCATGTAACTGACTTCTCATGTCAAGTCTTGGCCCCACTGAAATCAGCAGGAACTTTGCCACAGGCATCAGCTGGACAAGGATTTCATCTCTAATGTACTGAGTGTGATCCAGGGTAGTTAATGACACTTGGGTTTCATCTTCGTTCAGAGGGGTTGAATTTATTTATGTATTTGTTTATTTATTTTGGGTTTTGCTAATGAACAGGTGGCCTCTGATTCCTGACTCCTCTTTGTAATGAAGCCATTTGTAAATATGCTGCAGAATTGTTTACTAAACACAGTTTACCAAGCTTTTGGAATAAAAACTACTTAAGATGTCCAAGAGCTCCGGCTGGTGATATGCCTCATACGATCTGTTTTTCAGTAATGGATTATAATTCCAAACACGACACTACTTATTCCACTCTGTGGAGTCTAATTAACTGTCAGAAATGCATTGTTGAAGGGATGATGGATTATACCAAGGAAAACATTAATGAAGTTCATTCCAGGCAGCTCACGTGAAGACCACAGCTGATGTCAGTGGCTGCATGGAGAGTCTGTTCCTTTTGGTTTCCAAAGCCTCAAGCAGGGAGAACTTCAACTGCCTGTCAATCCCACCCAATTAAGAGCCCATTAGATGCACCCTTTTCTTTCACTGCCATGATCAAGGTGATTTTTGTCTTTGCAAGTAGCTAGCTTTACTGCAGAAACAGAGACTGTGGAAAGTGAGCAATGACTATCTAGTCGTCACAGTATGACTTAATTATTCCTGACCTGACAGTGCTGCCTACCAGCAGAGCAGGTGTAAAGTGGCCAAGGTGAGAGAATAAAATATGCTTGGCAATACAAGCTTCCTAGAAGGTCAGGACCTGCCTCCTTTTGCAGAGTTGGGGACAGCTGAAAAATCTTGAGCTCTGAAGAACAACCAGAGCGTTCGTCTTTTCATGCTACCGTGTGTATCCTCCCACCTCAGGTGAATGATATCCCACACAGTGACATCCAGCTCTGAAATTGTCATTCTGATCCGAGGCATGTGTCTTCTCCTCCTGACCGTGGCTTGAAGACAGCCGCCTCCAGTCTGGGAGCAGTAGGCTGACACTGGTGTCTCCTTCCTGTCTGTGTGCCAAAATCTTGCAGGATCAGCTTTTCTCCGCCTCTCTTCCTACTGCACCATCCCCAGTAGAAACAGTGCAGACCTGGTAGTGGTCTGCTCTGCTTTCTCACACAAATTGGGAAGCTATTTGTTTTGAGATCGTACTGGAGAACAGTCTTCCTGATGGTGAGAGCTCCAGCTTCCCAGACAGCCTGATCCTCTCAGCAGGGAACTGCTGGAAACAGGGCAGAGAGCATCCGCTCAACACTCACCACAACTTGTCTCCTGCTGGCCAAGTCTGTACCATCTGCTGAAGACAGAAGAGCATTTCTCTCCAGCCACTCTCCAGCCTTCGGGTGCCAGTTCAAAGGCAACAGCAGTAAATGTGACAGCATGTAATTAAGTGGGAATGGATACCCGTGTGAACCCAGCGGGCAGGGGTGAAGATAAGATGCTGGCAGAATTCCTCTCACCTCATCCTGAGCAGATGGCACCAGATTAGCCTTTTTTTTTTTTTTTGGTAACCTTTTAAATAATGAAGCAGCAACCTGGCTATAATAGCCCCATCTGGATCATATAATCCTAATCTTCCTCAGGGTTAAGTGCAGGTTATCTCACCATGGGCTGAGGTAAGAGCATGGTCACTGGCACACCAATTGCATGGCTGGAAATCGATTCTGTTAAGTGACTTAATTTCCACCCATGTTAAATCTGGGATTAGAAATGCTCCCTTCTATCTGAAGACCTTTGACCAGAAACCTAAACTAGTGGATATTCCACTGCTGCCTTTTTTTACCATTTGTGGTTCTCTCCCCACTCACCAAATCTGCAACAGACTGGAAGAACAAGAGCGAGCCTTACTCTAAATTTAGCTGAAATCACATTTGCCTGACCTTGGAGCTGGCCCTAGGCTTGTTAAGAGGTCAGGTCAGAGGAGTAGGTTGTGGACTGTTCTCTGTTTCTACTCAATGGCTTGTCCAACTACTTAATTTATTATAGTGGGATGCCCTGGGGATTGAGTCTAAGACTTGAGCCTTCCAGTTCCTCCTTCTAGTCTCTGCAGGACCAGCCTGTGAAAGGCGGTGGGTACCAAGATAGGAAGAGGCTTAAGGGTGATGCAGTAAAGTCTGAATAAAACTAGTGGGATTAAATAAAGCACAGAGAGGTTTACACTATCAGGAATTATGTCCTATTAGACTACAGGATAATCCCAAGAGAGGTGGCAGAATGCAGCAGACAGTTTAAACCAAATTGCTTATACCAGCCCGCAAATACTGACAGATAAAGGGCAGCAGATAAATTAATTAAAAATCCATGGTTCAGACATGCCTTGATATGCCTCTTACTGTCCCTGCAATTCATGAGGAGAGAAAACAGTACAAAGCGAATGGAGGAGCACAAGGGCAAGGCTCCTAGCATTTTCTTTAGCATCTGATTATGTCAGTTAATTTAAGCCAAAAACACTGCAGCACAAAAAACATTCCAGCAAACAAAAGTCTTATCTGAACAAGTCATTTTTCACTTTTTTTATGACTGCATTTATCAGACAATCTCTGAAATAAAGTTCACCTCACATATCTCATCATGAAGACTCAGTGTCTGCTGAAATGAAAGCAATTAATTGAGGTCTTTTACAGAGAGTCGCATTACTTTCTCTCATGCATCGTTGTGTTAATTATTTAATGACATATAAATCCTAACAGTTCAAAAGGTCTGGGGCTGTGCTGGAACTACATTGCAAAGCTGTCTTTCATCTATCTTTTCTCACAGAAGAGCAACTTCCACTTTCTTGTGAAGAAGTAGCTGTCTCTGAAATATTGTTGTGGCAGCCATCAAAAGGTGCGATATGAAATGTTTATTCACAGACAGATACCAGATATTGAACGAAATGAAACATATGTGATTGCCTGTTTGTTTGTTATTCCTCTGTTAAACCCTAAAGACATTTTCCTATCACTCTCTCGTTGGATTAGCTGTTGAATAGTATGCGTCTGTTTGATGTAGTGTGTTAGTTTCATTAGATAATATTTCTCATTAAGGAAATATCACTAATTAATTAATTTGTAAAAAGACTGAACATTTTCTTAATAATGCTTTGGATTTATTTGGTACCTTTTATGTAAGAATCTTGGAGTGTTCTGCAGAACTGAATTAATTAATGATGAAGTTGCATTTTCTATCATACAAGTGTGATCTTGGCACCTTTGGGACTACAGCTTTTTGTTTGTCCTTTAAACAGAGTATTTGGACCCACCCCTGGCAGATGCTGGGTACCTTCATCACTGAGTGACACAGGAACTCACTGACCCTTTCATGGCCTTGGGCACACCATGTTTTCATCTCAGTGGAAGTGTACTGACCTTTGTCTTGCAGAATCTTTCTAGGCACGCTTTTTGAGCCATTCTTCTGGCTTCTTTCACTGCCCAGAAATGTCTTCTTTTTGTGAATAGCTAGACCACAGTGAGAGTATGGTTTCTGCTAATGTCCCTACCTGTTCAAGTGATGCAAGACTGCTGAGAAAGTGGACTGGAAAGAGTTGAAGTCCTAGCTCCCAAAATAATAGTAAATGCCCAGTATTCAAAATTGCCATATCATCTCTGTATCCTTGGTCTGAATGCTGCTGTGCGAGTACTTTTACCTTCTGTCCCTAAGTAAGAAAGGTTCCTTGTGAACAGTTTGGTTTGGACATTTAGCCTGTGTTATGTTATGCTTTGCTAAGTATGTGAACAAGATCTGCAGACAAACTGAGCCCACAGGCTGAGATTAGGCTTGACTTCGCTTCCAGTGGCAGGGAGATGCTCTGAGCTTGGAGCGGTGTGTCTCATATCCTGCTGCCAAAAAAAGTGAAAGAGCACACATGGCCAGTATGAGTTTCCCTGAGATAATTTTCTTTCAGCTGACACTGGCTTCTTCTTATTTGTAGCCATTTTGTGAATGGGATTGAATGCCTCTGTTTCACAAAAAAGAAATGGCTGTTTCTCAAACCCTTACTCCAAAGGCTAGAAACAATCATTCTTCATTGTAGACCAACCTTTATAATGTGTAAATTATCTTGTGTCCATTACAATCAGTTAAAAATCTAGCATAGATACATCCACTGTGGCTGGGGAAATTCAAACACATTTGCAAACATCCCTTGTCTGCAACGGAAACAATAGGCTGAGCACAGCTGCCTGGAAACAGCTCAGTCACCAGTGAACAGCTGCAGCTTTTGCAATGCCTGCTTTTCTGAGAGATGACATCTGTGAAGGTACTGTGGCAGGGTATCCAGACAGTTTTATGTGAGGAGAGTAGCCTCCACGTTGAAATGGTGCGTAAAAGCCCAGGCATGTTTAGGAGCTACTCTGGACCTTTACCAAAGATTTAAACGTGTTCTGGAGATCTGTTGAGGCCATGTTTTTCTATCTTACATGATCTTGGTAGCTCATCTGTTTTGGAGCTGCAGAGGCACTTTAATACACAGGTTGCGTGCAATGGAAATTGATGATAAGATGGGAAATCAGCCAAAGAAAACAGCCAAAGTTTCAATATGAAAAGCACACGGAATTTCAAATGCCCACCAGAGCAGGATTTTTTCTAGTGCCGAGAATGTGTGCTAACATGGGGGTAAAATAATGAGAGAAACGGGGCTTGGAAGAGGCTGGCCCTGGTTCTCTTCTGACTTGTGTCAACCCCTATGCTGGAGTACACGTGTTGCTCTGGGAAGGGTAACTCCAGCCACACTGCATTAGTGTGTCAGGGAATCAAGCCCACTGTCCCGGAGTGCAGGGACTCCTCGGTTCACCAACATTTTTGCAGTGCCTTTTAGTAAAGAGCTGTCACAGCCTAGGCTCTGAAAAGCCTTCTATTTAGGGACTGTTCTGCAGGCACGTCAGCTGGCATTTCTTTTCCCTTTGCTAACCGTGCTGCAGGGGACCTCCACATGAAAACAGGAGCTGCGTTTCTCCAGTGTTCATAATTTCTGCAACATCCACTCCCTTCTCCCTTCCCTACCCATCTGAAATGAGGCCTTTCCGCAGCAGTCGAAACCACAAAGTACTGGAGAAGGGTCTGAGTTGTCTGAAGTGTCTCACTCAGGTCAAAACTTGGAAGAGGCAGTGAGAATCCAGGAAGAAATGTGAGATTTTTCTAGGTCATAGAATCATAGAAAAGTTTGGATTGGAAGTGACCTTTTAAAGGTCATCTAGTCCACCCCCCCCGCCATGGGCAGGGACATTTTCAACTACATCAGGTTGCTCAGAGCCCCGTCCAACCTGACCTGGAATGTTTCCAGGGATGGGGCATCTACCACCTCTCTGGGCAACCTGTGCCAGTGTTTCACCACCCTCATTGTAAAACATTTCTTCCTTCTATCTAGTCTAAATCTACCCTCTTTTAGTTTAAAACCATTAAGCCTTGTCCTGTCACAACAGGCCCTGCTAAAATGTTTGTCCCCATCTTTCTTATAAGCCCCCTTTAAGTGCCGAAAGGCCACAATAAGGTCTCCCCGAAGCCTTCCCTTCTCCAGGTCATTTGTACCTACTTGAAAATGACAAAAACCACAGGTATGCCTGCACAAATTAATGGGAAAAAAAGAAAAAATCCTTCATGGCCTGTGAGACAAAGATGCCACCTGTGAATCAAAAATCTTTGAAATGCCCATCTCTGGAGGCTGTGAGATTGTGTTTGGGAGAGCTCTGCTTGCCCTCTGGCTGCACTTTTTCCTTCACATTTGGTTTTACCCACTCTGAGAGACAGTATCTTTGGCAAGATGGATTTTTAGTGGGATTTGGTAAGGCTCTGCAGACAAATTGAACCCTTCTCCTTCTTCCACTGAAAATGCTAGCAAATCTCTCGGAGTCTTCAACAGAAGTATCATGCTTTTAACCCTTGCGCCGAAAACTGGGAGGCAGTGATTGCCACACCAGGACTGCTTTTAMAATAGAACATTTTCCAGGGCATGTTTTTTAATAAAAATACATTTCCAAGGACCCCTGCTAGTAAAGAGATCAAAGAAAAACCTTAGCTGATACAAAGGCAGTTGAAGACATACATGTCAAAATGAGTATGAACAGAAATTAGCAAGGAGAGTGAGGACTACTCTGAAAATAATTCATATGCCTGATATAACAAGAGCTGTGCAGTTTTATTAATTATTCCTAAAGCAGTTTTTACCTACTTGTTTTCTGATTCCTTGTTTCAGCCACAGTTAACAGGTTCTCTTCGGTTTCCTTTCGTCAGGGAAGGGGCTGTAGTTGAAAGAAAGAGGAGAATGAATTAAATAAATCCACTTTGAAAGTGAATTGTAGCTTTTCAGGTTTCCCAAACTCATACAAGCTGCCCATGAGATAAAGCTTTTGCATCTGTGGGAGAGAAACAACTGGATGACCAGGCCAGGAGAACCACTTCCAATACATTTCAGCCACACTTTCTAAATTAAGTGTCTTAAAGATTCCATTTAGATTCTGTCAGGCAGTTTCTGGGTGTTAATTAAATACTGGCTGATTATGGAAAACGTATTTATGGGGATACTAGACCTGCTGATGCCTCTAGGAGTATTTTATAACACATCCTACTTAGAAATAATTTTTTTTGCATTGATTTTTCTGTACTCTTTTTTCACTTATTTTAAGAATATTATCATGAAAAGAAAGATATTTCTTTCTTAAAAGTTTTCCTGCCATAATTTCTAAATTCTCTGCTTAGTGGATGAGTAGGAGACTGCAGGTGATAAATCATAAACTCAAGTTAGAAATATTTAGACTGTGGAAATGTAGCAATTTCAATTTAGAGAGAGACATATGAACATTTTCTTCTCTTTTGATTTGTGGGGCTAGACACACATTTTGCTATGAACAATCATATTTTTATTGTGAGAGTCAGCAAGTTAATAGTTAAAAGCTGACAGGATTAGAGATTCAGTGGCTCAAAATATTCGCAAAACCTCTTTGTGGCTTCCCTGCAGGAAAGGCGTTCACATAAATGCAACAAGTGTGTGTGGAACTCTGGCAATTTATCTTAAGAATATAGCTCCTGTGATTGTCACTGTGATGTTTCACTGTCAGTAAACAGCTGAGATAACTAGCTCTTCTTTTGAAGCTTCTGTGTAATTTCTGTCTGTCTGTGGGTAGAGGGGGAGCCTTTGCATGACTGTGATCTTACAGGGGGCTCCTGGCTTCGTGTTGTGCTGAACTAGTGACGCTGCTCAGGCTGGACCCCAGTATGTGAGATCCTTGCGTAATTCAACCCTAAGGAGTCTGTCTAAATAATACTGTGTAATATACCATACAAAGGACCTCCAGATTTGACTCATACATAGGAAGTCCAACATAGCACCAACATTTTGCCTGAAACTATTAAAACTGAGATTAGGAACACACTCCAAAAGAACAGGAGTGGCAAACAAATATGACCGAAGCTCACATAGATCAAACACAACTCTTATAGGCTGGCATTTGCCCAAGAAAGCCGGATGAACAACTTGACTTTGCAAAAAGCATCGAAGGTCGTCAGAGACATGGTTTAATGTTGCATCAAGGGAAGCGTGACCTCTTCTATAAGTACAGGTTCCTTGAACATCACGTTGCGCTGCAGATGGCCTGGTTCTGGGTCCAGATGAGCAATGCAACCGACTGAATCACAGAGATAACTTGATATATCATCGTTTGGCTTTTATTTAATACACAATAACATTGCCTCTAAGCCTAAATTAATTGCACAGTAGTACATATGAGTCACTTAATTGTAATTGTTATTACCTTAATTTCTACAATTACAGTGGACAAACAATGGTACTTCATTTTCCAAATGATGTGGCTTACATTTATAGCGTGTTTTCTTTCTACCTTGCACATTTCTCATAGCAATTCTCTAGAAAACTTATATAATGTAAATCCTCCCTAGCAGAGGATTCTGAAGCAGTGTAACACATTGTGTTAAGAACTTCCCCTTCAGCTGTGGCCACCTCCTGGGTGGGACATGGTGACTGATTAACACCAACCTGCCCTACTAGGCAACAACTTCAGCTAGTAGATGAGGAACCAATAGCTTATACTCTCTTGTCTTCTTTTACTGGCTGTACCCCACAGAGAGGTTTATAAATCCATTGTGCTGTCAGATTTATAGCTTTTCCAGACATTGTCCTTTTTTTTTACTTTGAATAGTAAATACATATTTTGTAGATCTCCTGGTGCTGGGTTCAGTTCTAGTAGATGATTGAGCCAGGAGTGGTGTTTCCCCGTGACTGAATGGGACAATGCCTTTCCAGCAGCAGAGCTCTAGAGATGCATCACAGCTGCTGCACACATGCAGATCTATAAGAGGACAGTTCACTAATAACTTTAATTCCTGTACTCTCCCTTCAAGCTACGATCCCTTTAATTACAGCCCTGTAACATTTTTCAGTAGTTCTCACTTCCCACCAAATAGTTTGGCTAATAGTAGCTGTATTGACGGACCTATCTACCAGAGCAGAGAAAGAACCAAAGCTCATAGATTTAAAATGAATGGAGTGTTTACCTGTACATCATTTTAATGGATGGTGAAATTCATTCTCATGATAGACCCATAAATGTCACTTTCTGTCTGCCACAGCAAAATACTTGTGTAACAAATGGCATACTGCATTAATACCCAACAAGAGGACGCTCAAAGCAGCTTGACTTGCATTACACACGCTAATAAAGGCTCAACCTGGGAATTTTATTCGTTCCGTTGGCTCAGGGAGCAGCAGAAACATATGGGTGGAGGTACAGCAACAAGGAAGATGAATGATATGAAGACAAATAAACCAGTCTGGCTTCCCAGAAATGATATCTCTCTGTTAAGCTTGGGTTAATTCCAGATCCTCTAGTAGAAACAATTCTTTTTTTTTTACCTGTAGCTCCCTCTTCAATTTATACACAACGCACTGTCAGTTTGCTCAGCTAGCCTGTGCTCCAAGAAAACTCTGAGACTGATCAGTTTCTTACATTCATCAGTGGAAATAGACAGTCACATCTCTGAAAGCTCAGTGTCCAGGGCCGCGATGAAATCAAAGCCCTCAGACTGACACAGGTGTGCATGAAAGAAGAAACATAGCCCTTTGTTTCTTTACATCCTGATTTGCCACAGTCTTTTAGGACTGCAGCAGTGTCTTTGTGCATGTCTGCAAAGTCCTTTGGACACTGCGGGCAGTATGCAAACAGTAAACATCAAAACATACTCAGCCTTCCTTTTGTTTTCCAGTGTGTCTGTGTAGTTTCTACCCAGGAAAACTTTTTCTCAGGTTCCCTTTACTGGATTCCCCTGAATTGTGGAGTGGTACAGATACAAAAGCAGCAATACTGCTCATCAGCCTCTCCTAGGCTCAGGGGCTGGCGTGCAATGTAGCAAACAGCATCACTGTTGCTCAGTAGGGAAATGACCACAATCACTCTACCAGTACTCAGCTCTGTTTCTGTCCTATTGCTTTTAAAAAAATGCTGTTTGTCTGCCTCATGAATCCATACTGATGTCTTGAGAGAGGCCTGTGGAATTTCAGAAGGGTGAAACCAAAAGAATTCTTTAGAATTATAAAGGCTTCTTTAGCAATAACTCAAAAACTCTGTAGTTCTATAGAGATTAGGTCCTTTCTATACCTGTAAATCATCCACTAGACTTTAATAGAGAATAATGTCTCATATAAAGGATTGTAAAAGCAGGTTCAAAATGTAGAGAAAAATAGTCTCCTCTCTCTCTCTTAAGTTTCCCATAAGCAGCTGTCGTCTTTGTATTTTTGATGTACTTATCACCCTGTGACGGAAAGGGCTGGATGTTTCATGAGCTATAAACAGTCCCACCACCACTTTGTGTTTGGGGCTCTTCCTAAGAAAGAAGTCCTGTGAAAGCTTTCTTGAATCAGCCCTTTATCGTTCAAGAAAGGTTTTCATTAAAGATGCCTACCTAAAGAGAACACTCACTCATTGTGCCACCCAGCATTTCCCTGGCAAGGTAGGTGATAAATTGGGAATGGGGATGGATTAGGAATCCCTAATTGTGGGTGCCCAAACTAATCAAAGTCCAGTGCTTTCCTGTTACTCAGTAACAGGAAAGAAGTTTAACAGGACGGGAGTGACTGAATTGAATCATTTAATTCATAGAAAGCTCCCCCCTCCCACCCCAGGCCAATTTTCTGTTATACCTTTGGTTTCTTTTTTCCTCACTTTGGCTTACTTTCAACTCCCCTGTATCTAAACTTTGAAAGGGTAGGCCTCCTGCTATTAAAAAATGCTGCAGCTCAGTTTCCAAGACCTGCTCAGATCTGTCAATCAATCTAAATGGTTAACTGGGCCTGGATGAACTATTTGCTAATTAGTGTTTTCTGTGTTAGAGAAATGTTCGTTAATTTGCATGTTCCAATACAAATATGCCCTGGATACCAGTGCTTAAAGCTACAAACCTTTTCACAAGAAGAAGCTGCTAGGGACAGAGCTTGTGTAATGCAGAACAGTTTTCCCCTGCTTGCCAATTCCCATGATCAATGGCCATTTTCCTCAGCCTTGGCTACAGCTCCAATGGCCCTGAAGCATCAAAAAGGGCAGTGTTGCTCACTATTTGGATGGAGTCACATCTTAGGTCTCGATCAGAAAGCCAAGAGCATCTGTTAATCTCTTGAGCACTATCATTGGATCAGGATATATGGCAATTGACAGGCCCTCAGCAGAGATGCAATCTGAAGCGTTCATCGGCTGCTGCTATTTTCTCTTGCTGAGCTGTTGTGCGAATATGTTTAAGACAAATACCCTTGCTCCACTCTGATGGCCTCTCTAGCTTTTTATGTGAGGAGAGTGGTAATTCCATAGTGATATTTCAAGAAAGCTGGTTCTCTGTATTTAAGAGCTTTGAATGTGAAGAGAAAGGGAAAATACAATCTTCTTACATTATCATTAAAGGCATCACCTAATCCTGCTGCAAAAGGTGTGATTTGCTGATCGGAAGGAAAAAATTTCTGCTGCATGGGAATACATATTGCCAGCTAATGAATACTTCTTCCCTAGTTCCTCGAATGCTTATCTGTGTCTGATAAATTCCATATCCCTGCCTAGTTAATACAGAATCCCCAGGTAGCAAATGCTACATCCCTTTCTCTAAATATTTTCTTTTTTTCACTGCTGTGTAAATTCAGCCTGCGTAAAAACAACAAACTAATGATGCTGGGATATAAACATGCTGCAGATCAGGCAAGAGGTGGCATAGTCAGGTGGGCTAATCATCAGACCATCAAGGGTCACACACTCAGCTTTTAATTTTGCTGCTGACTTGATCTGCTGCCTTAGGCAAATCACTTCACCTCCTTCTGCTTCATGTTATACCCACAGGGAAAATAAATATCAGTATATCCAGCTTTGCCCCACTCCTTTTAAAAACAGAAGAGAAGAAAAGATCTGGGAAGAAGCATCTAGGCATTTAGTTGTGTGACAGTGATCTCTATCTGCCCTCTTGTCCATGGCAGGATGAGGGAAAGCCTAACTGTTGATTCCTCATTTTTGCAGAGAGACACCCCCCAGCAAGTGAGCCATGAGGTAGGACTCAGTTGTGCGAAGTCCCCAAAGAGGAAGAGGGATGTGAGCAAGGTCAGTGAGCTTCTGGGCAAGAGGATGTATGGTGCAAAGAGGTGCCAGTTTGCTGACAGTACATTTTTTTCCCCGTGATACGTTTTGCTACTATTACAGGTGCAAATTGGCTAGATTTACCTTGCTGCTGTGTGTTTACAACAGTTCCATCTACAGACATGCAGCAAATTGGCTCTGCTGATAACATGTGCTGCTTCCCTTTTTCCAGTGTCCCAGCTCTTTGTACAGAGATCAACCATTCTCTGGGCCTTGAGCACTCAGTTCTGCAGTGGCTTCAAAAAAGTGTTCATAGTTTGGATGGACTTTGCATAAGGAAAAATCTGAGCTAAAATGTTGGCGGATGGCTAAAATGGTATTAATAGAAATGGAGTTTCAGGTTTGGTGCCGGTTGTGCAGAAATGTGAGTCAAAGCCAAGAATGCCTGTAGAGGCGTGTGGGCTAGGGACAATAACAGAGGATTTAGTTCCARGGAAAGGAGCTTTCACAAGTAGAAAGTACATACAAGCAAGATGAATGCAAAGGGGCTATTGCTTAGAAGGCTGGAGGAGTTGAAGCATTTAATATGCGAATGAGAAATATTATATTAAGAAGCCTAAGGCTCATAGGGAACAGCAGTTCTGTGACAACAGCTAGAATTGTCTTGGACACGTGGGTTGACCATCACCAACTGCAAAGATACAACCAGCTTCTGACATTGCTGTCAGCAGACTTGAGGTTTGCAGCCAGCTGGCAGCAGAGGGTAAGTCTCTTATTTTAACATTTATTTTGTGCCAGTGTTTTGCAGTGCATCTGAGTGATTGCAGCACTATTTGAAAATGAACAAAATTATTTTGGATTTCCCATTTCTTATCTTTTTTTTTCTTAATGACTTGCTTTTAGTTAATGAAACATCCTGCTTCTTAGGAAAGAAAAGAATAGACCATGATTTCCAGCCAAATGTGTATGTGTTTGCCAGTGCCTGTCAGCATAATACCCCATTTAAGTTTGTGCATGGATCTGGGCACGGGAAGCTGATTGCAGGATCAGGACCTGAGACTCTTCACTTGTCTAGCCTTTTTTGTGTGTGATCTGAAATTTGAATTTGGGACTTGCTTGCTGGCCTTTTATCAAGATGCGTGAAAGTGTCGGTTACTGTCAGTAATCTGGGTGGACATGCCAGGAACTGAACTAGGAACACACAGAGAGGAAATAAAACTTTTGAAACTTGGACTCCACACCTCCATCTTCTGTGGGTTGGACACAGATGACTTGTATAATCCCAATTGAAAAGGGGATAACAGTTGTGATTTAAAAGGAAAGCATCCATTGTTATCTTTTGTGGGTTTTTTAAAAGCTTTTTTATCCCATATGTGGGGAGAAAAAGAGGAAGGACGCCTTTGAATAGCAACTGTCTTGGAAACATTTTTA
Organism: Phoebastria nigripes; assembly: GCA_035582835.1. Lineage (NCBI taxonomy): Eukaryota > Metazoa > Chordata > Aves > Procellariiformes > Diomedeidae > Phoebastria > Phoebastria nigripes. The sequence continues at coordinate 2,946,130 of JAYKAV010000334.1, read as the reverse complement.
AGATCCCTTTAAATATAAGCTACAGCATATTTCTAGACAGTATGAACTGCTATTATATTAAAAATGTAGCAGTGGTGTTTTATGAAGGGGAAACATTTTTAATGCAAAAGTAGTGCTATTTAAAAATTAGTGCTTTTATGAAATGGATGATGTGGTTTTATTAAAAAAGACCATTTGGGAGGGAAAACTGTGGCTGTATTTCTGTCCTACAGTATAAGGCAAATCTGCATTTTTTCCCCCACCCCCTTTTTTGAAAAGCAGGGGCTAGGCTCTGATCATTTGGGTTTTCTATGGAGACAGTTCAGGCTCTGTCTGCACACACAAATGCTCTGCAGTTTTACGTGAAGGGTATGGTAGTAGCTGTTGACAAGGTGTTTCTTTGGCCCAAATATAGACTGACCTTGCGGAAAACTGTGCTTAGGCAAAGTTTGCATTTAGGGTAATTGTAAATTCTTCCCCTTCTCCTCTGCTGTGTAGAAAATGCTGCAATAGCAAGTACCCAGTACTCCAGGGTAAGGAGGGGAGCAATCAAATGTCAAATGTATCGCCACCAAGTTGAGGGTGCACCTCTGTCTCTGGGAACCACTCTGCATCACCATTACTAGGATCATTACCAGGTCCTTGGTTCTGGTAGCAAAGCACTTTACATCAGCCCTGAAGAGGGAAGCAGGCCTTGCGATGGCCCAGCTCTTGAGACACGAAAGTGGGTATCATTGCTGATAGTTATCTGGTGATGAAGCCAGCGCTGCATTCCTCCTGCAAGAGCCATGAGGCTGGATGCTTTTAATTCAGGCATGGTAATTCGCTATTCTTGCTATTGAACAGAAAGAGAAAGCTGCACAGCAGGTGGTTGGTGCAGTTAAGGTGGTTGGCTAAGGCTCCTAGTCTTAGCCACAGGCTCATGCTTCCTGCCAAAGGTGTGCTTCTGCTTGAGGAGAGGAAAGCATCACCCCCGCTTGGCCTTAAGCAGGCGTGCCAGCTTAGTACATCTCTGCAAGAGGATTGGAAACATAAACACTGTGTAATTCGGTTAAGTGGGAAGAGAAGGCAAACTCATCATAATAGCTCAAAATAAGAAACCCAAAACCAACAACCACCCCGAAAACAACAAATAACAGCTGCTTTTTGCAGGAGCAGCAACAGCCAATTTTCCTTCTCATAAAAGAGAGCAATGATGTGTGTCTCTCCAAGCGTGCTGCAGCTGCAGCCATCTCTCCGAGCACAGCTCTAACCAAGTTTCCGGAACAATGTGATAGATTGTATCTGCATAATCAGAAGAATGCAGGATCCTAACCAAGCCGAACTGCTAGCAGGCAATAAAGCCAGGGCACTAACACGCTCACCCCATAAAGCACCTAATCAGTTACCTTTATATTTATACAAGTGCACTGCTTATGGATATATTTTTGGTTGAGTATAATGCATTTGCACACCCTTTGAGAGACGGGGTTGGAACTGTTCTAACAAAAGTTAGGGGAATRTGTGCTACTTCTCTCCTGTCTCCTGTTGCCTGAAAGCACTCCACTGTTCCCAGCTACATTGCTGTCACTTGAGACCAGCGTGCTGAACTGTGATTCATAATACTGCGTTCTCATCTGCATCACCTGTGCAGTTTGTTTTCTCATTAAAAGCTTTTGTTCCTGGAATTCCATTATTTTCCCAGAATCTCAGTGTGCTTCTTTCTCTCCCCCACCCCCTGTCCCCCGTAGTGAGCATGACATCTTCATGGTAGTGGGCAGAGGGAGAAACTTTGGGAATGCACACTCCAAAGATCAAAAAAAGTAAAATGCCAGGAAAATCTTTTTTTCAAGTGCACTTTGTTGCATGAAGTTGTGAGTGTAGAAATAACTATGTAGCTGTCGTACAGAACTGTGAGGCAGATCCATGTTTACTCAGAATGATCTTGAAGACAGACTGTGGGTGGCACAGGACCAAAAACAGATTTAAACTTTGTTTTCAGAGGTGAAACTCCTCCTTTCCTGAAGTACTATCTTGGCTCATCTTAGGGTATGTAGTGACTTGGTATATGTCCTAGAGAGATGTTGCCAGAGAGGTAACACTTTACCGGTCCTATGACTGACCTCAGGTGTTACTTCCATGGTTCTGTTATTCATCCCCGCAACCTTGTGTTATTGAGCAGAGAAAGAAACCGTCAGTCCTGTCACGTCGTCATCCAACAATACACTCCACGTAGGAACTCAGTCTCCATAATCATCTCAGTTTCCAGCAGCCAGTACTGCTGCAGTCAGTGTGTGCAAGGGGCCTGGGCTGTCAGAAAGTGCCTTGCCTGCGATGAGCCCAGCAACATGTGCCAGCGCAGTGTTACGCGCGTCCCCTAAACACTGTACATGTGTCTACAACAACACAATCGGCTGGAACTGAACCCTCCAGAAAACCCACGTCTGGCAATTCCCTGACAAGGAGTACAGGAGAGAAAGGACTCTCAGGCGCCCAAGGAAATAACTGCTGAATATACATGATCTCTCCTGACCTAAACAGCTGTATGTTGCTGCTGCAGTCATATCGCTGGTACTTCTCCCTGTCCCAGTGTCTTATTGTTTCATCAAACATTGCAAGAGTCATGAAGTATCTTTTCCCCCCCCACAAATCTTCAGTTTCTAGCACTGCGCGATTATATTAATATCTCAGCTTTCCATTCAAATTAAGAACATAAATAGTTATATAGATCAACTGGTTGCAGATAGAGTGTGCTTCAGGTTAAGTTTCTGTAATTGCTGGAGTTGAAAGGCAAAGGAAAAAAACTCCTAGTGTTTGTTTTGTCTTTAATCATGCCTTTACAAAGTCAGTTTTGTGACTCCCTGGGGTTTAGCTGGATATTTTTGCATATCTGAGAGAGGCGGTCTTGCCTTACCCCTTCCCTCTCCATTATTTGTCTATTCCTTTGTGTCAGGTCCAGCTTAAGTTGTGAGCATTCTCTGGGCTGTGGTGATAATTATATTTATTCCTCTGAGACGTTTTTCATTGGGTTTGCAAACAAGACAGGGCCTCAGAGATCCTGCTGTCTTTGGCCCTTTGATAGCTTTTGAACCATTTGCAAATTTCAGACAAATTTCTCCAGAGTGTGTCAGTCTCAAAGAGAACTCAAAGAGAATATTATTTTTATTACCCAAAGGGACTGGCAGGATCCTATATTTCTATAGGCTTCGTAAACATAGGTGGCCAGAGAAAAGACTCTGTTAATCCCACTGCTGGGGGCTGCACTGTAAGGTCACCCTTATTAGAAACCAGGATCTGTGTGGGAGACATTGCAACTGTCCCAAGAGCAGGAAAAGCTGCTTTGTGAGCATGAGCATGCATCTCGCTAAACAACAGTGCCTAAACCTCGATCCATCTCCGTAGGAAATTCAGAGTTCTCTGGTTCCGCTGCTCACAGAGTGACCTGAGTGTTAATAGGCTTATATATTTAGCTTATATCTTCACATGGTGTTCCTTTCACTGTTTAAGCAATATAACAGACATCTATCACATTATTTGTTTTTCCCTACCCTGAGAAAGCAGCATCTGAGGACTGAAAGTAGTATAAATTTTGCTGTGTTTCAGATAGAGGAGGCAATGTCTGAGAAACACACCTTGTGTCTGGCATTTTGGAAAGTGCTGAACACTCTGATCACTTCCCTTCCTGGAGACAGAGATGCTTCTTGGGTGCATGATTCAAGTTAACTTAATGATTTAGTCTCTTTTGCATCTAAATGAGCTGGTACAGCATACCCTCTGGGATTAGCACAGATGACCTCATGTCTGGAAGAGCACAGTGCACCCTGTTCGTCTGCTTCCGGCAGGAATAAATGCACTTTCTGGATGTTTTGAGATTTGATTTTCATTGGTGCTCTGTACTGAGCATCTTCATTTAAGAAAAAGATGTGCAGAGCCTTATATGTCCAGTTTTCAAGGGATCAGGAGAGTCCCAGTTTCCTGCATGAGAAAAAGGTAGGCTCTGGGTATAAAACAATTAATTTTAAATACTCTGTTCCTTTTAAACGTGCATCTAAACCAATGAGATACCTCTGAAAAATGCTGGAACCTCATTTAATCAGCTATCTCCTTCACCATGTTTCAGTAAACTCTGAGGGCAGAYAAAAGGCCTCTTGCGGTGTGACCCTCACCCTTCCCCCCGCTAGCCTTGCAACACAAGGACAGTCATTGCTCTTCTCTGTCAAAAGCTCTTAATTCCTAATTTAGGAGGTAATTCTAGTGCAAATTAGTGCGCCTTGCAGATCGAATTAGAGTCTGTGTGATGATTTGGAAAATACAATCAATTTACTCCAATTGTTTGTACATGTCAGATCTCTCCAATAATGAAGAATTTACTCCTCATGCATGAATACAAACAATGAGCTATTAGCCATGTGAGATGAGAGAGCCTGTGAGAAACAACAATCCCAAGATGCGATGTGCTACATTTGAACATCAGCGAGGATATACCCAGGTCTGTGCCGTAGGTTTTCGTGCAGCAAATCCTGGCATGTGCAGAGGCTGCGGGTTTGAAGTGCTGAGTGTGTGAGGAGGGTGACTCCTCCTAGTTAGGGGATGAAAACCTACTCCCCTGTCCAAAATGATGTGGCAAGAGGGTAAAGGGAAGGCTCTCAATCCTGCTGCTACAGCAGGGGAAGAGAATCCAATGCCGGGTTCTGGCTGGCACTGCCTCTGAAAGGGGGATCATTTCCTACCCCTGCCACTGAGCTCTGCTCTCGCAACTTGCTGGAGTGGCCCCCGCACCTCCTGTGCTCCCCAAAGATTTGCTCTGCCTCTGGAGCTTGTAAAGAGTGCCACTGTGTAACATCTTTTGAAGTCCCATTTGGGACTCTGCTGATGCAACTGTTATTGATAGCGTAGCTGTGGTTTCTCTGTTGCGGTAATACATTTTTTGAGATTTTGCCCTGTGTGGAAGACAGACTGGATCTTCAGCTGGTTCAAAGAGCTATGGATTATTTCTCAATATCGTGATTTACATCAGCAGAGTGTGTCCGGTGCTCCTACCTCTTTTAGAGCTCTTGCAGTCTATCCCTTTGTTCCACATCCATCCATGGCTCATTAGAGGGTAAATGGAGAGTGACTGTTGATCTAATCCTTAATTTCTGGTCTTTTCATGGTCTGATCTAAACAGCTTTTTAGGAAGCAAACAATATGCATATTTCATGAAATTCATTTCAATATCTGTTCAATTGTGAACGCTCTCTGTGAGGCTATGAGATGCTTACTGCTCCTTGTGAATCATTTGAGCTAACAAACAGGGAAACTGAGAAACTGATAATGAATTTCTGAGCGCTAAGCCTTCTTCAGTCTCCTGCTCCTCTCCCGCTTCCCTCAGAAACTAGCTCTTTTGCCTGGGTCCAATAGCAAAAGTCTGGCAGCCAGACCACCTGATTTCTTTCCAGCACAGTTTCAGGTTTGATTTTTGGCTTTGGGCAGTTTCCAGCCCCCTTTCTGTCTGATACTTCCCCATAGTTTCTGCACCTCCAGAGTTAGGAGGATAAGTAGGTCATGTAAAACCTCGTTCTTGTAATGTTGTACTGAACTGCTTGCTGCCTGCAACCTGGGTTACTTGCTGTTGTTTCCAAAAGGGCAGTTTGGCAGGTCGGTTCTTCTTTAAGTCAAATGACAGGGAAAAAAACAGATCTGAGGTCTTGGTGTCTCTCAGAAGTCCCAGACAGTTACTATGCAAACTTCCTGCCATGCTGCTGGCTACATGGTATTTTTTCCTGAGTGTTGGTAATACGGTAGCTTGTAAAATGTGCTCAGCCTTCCTCCTCTTTAGAGATATGGCTGATGAATCTTGGCTGTGCCAGAGAAAGGCCGTTCCCAGGAAAAGGTTCCCTTTAATCCCTGTGATGCCTACTGGAAAAGGTGACTGCTTTAGCAGGGGGCTATGCTGGCTTCTGGGGCTGGAGGCCAGGATGCAGAGATCCCCTCTGTGCTGAATCCAGGTAAGAGATTCTTGTGGCTGTAAATTACTTAGGCATGCAGATGTTTAAGCATATGTATCCTATTGCTGGAGCCAGCCTTAATGCTGTGGGAAATGTATGAGATGGTAAAACCTACATTATCTGGGATTTAGGATGTTTGCTTTGCAGAACAAGGGATTAGAGAATAGAAAGCTGAAATGACCATCTGTCTGCAGAAAAAGGATCCTGAGAATTAAAATTTCCATGATCATTTTCCCTAATCTGCTTGACTTTGTTTGATATCTTCTATCAGAGCTGATGTCCTTGTGCCCCAAACAGTAACATAGTTCATTTTCCATACATGGAAGTTTTCTTCTACTTATGTCTTTCTACAAGGAGTTGCAAGGTATCTGTAGAAAGCATTTACTTATCTGTTGCTCTTGGAGTTTCCCATTGTTTGCAGCCCTGTATAATCTTAGTGCTTCCAGCACCTTCTATCTCCAAAGAACAACAGCTGTGAGTGTGCACCTGGTTTTTGTATTGCTTCTACATCTAGTATTGAAATGCAATTGCCTCTGGGGTGGAATGACTCATGTTGTTGAACTGTATCACTGCACAATAGTTCAGATCAGGAAGTAAGTAGTAATACTGTGTGCTTATATACTAGTGTTGTCAATTTTTGCAATGTGATTGTGGATCTAATGGTATTTGATGTTTCTCTGTGGAACCTCTGTTCTTGGAAACATAGGAACCTTGAGCTTTTGTTTTTAAATAAGCTTCTAGGCCTTGTGGCTATAGAGAAGAAACCTCAAAGTGTGTTAAAAGTGTAGCCTACGGATTCACAATCCAGAAAGCTGAAAGCCCCAAGCTTATTAAATTTAAATCTCATTATTTTTAAGAGCAAATTTTATTTCCCTTAAAGTAGTAGAGACATAATACCTGCAAAGAGCCAGCAGATCCTTCGTTCTGGGGTGGAGCTGTGCACTGTAAAATGCAGAGGCCTCTGCTCACCTAACACAACTGATACAGAGATGCTTAGAGTCCGAATGAAATAAAGTCCTTTTCTTTGTTTTTAAATCTTTCCTTGCTCTCATTCTTTGGTGGATGTAGTTCTGAAGACAGAGAGCCTGCCTGTGGGAAGCTTGATTCTGGGTATCTTCAGCAAGACAAAGAGGTTGCTGAGCACTAATCAGCGCTGGTGAAATGGCTTGCAGTTGTGCTGGTATTAGTATGTGCTCTCCAGAGGCTCACAGGTGTCTTCAGGGTGAAACACACAAAATACATCGGGGTTCTCACCCTTGTGCGGGCTGTCTTGCAGCATAGGAGTTTGAGATTTTTTTGCTGTACTGTGTGTTTTCTTTTCTCTTTTCTTTTCTTTCTTTCTTTTTTTTTTTTTTTTTTTTTTGATTTAAGCAAAAACCAGCACCGCCACTTAGCATTTCCTTGTTTACAGCAAGGTGAGTCGTATTTACAGTGCTGGGGAATTTGTCAGGAGCTGCATTCTGCTCGTCATCTGTTTCTTCCCCATTTCAGAAAGCAATTAGCAGGCGGAGCATGTGAATAACAAAATGTGCTGGAAGGGGCTGTTCAGCCAACTGTGCCGAACGGAAGGGCTGCCTGTCAGTTGCTGCAAGCGACTGACAGCTCTGACACCAGGGTACAACCCAGGTCCTGTAAACAGAGATGCCCTGGACTGGCAAGTCAGCAGAGGAGAGAAGAAAGAGATCCACATGAAATAGCAACTGGACTTTAAGGGTGCTTGAGGAGACTGTCTTGGGGCAAATAGTGGCAATTAGGGGCATATAGTGTAGAGCTTGGTCCTTCCTTTTTCCATATAAGCTGGTGAGTTGGGCATGCAGACTTTTAGCTGTGTCCTGAGCTGTTATTATCTTAGAAGGGAAGAATAGGGGAAAAAACTTCTTTTGTGCTGACTTCTGCTACTTCAGATGCAGCCTGGGCTGAGATAGCGTGTGTGACTGGCGTTTTAGCCAGGGGAGAGCTGAAAGATGCAGGACAACAGAGTAGTGTTTCATGGACATTTAAAAATAAATAATCTGCAAATATAAGTTAATATTTTACTTCAGTTGCATGAGACGTTTCACTGCCCTTGGAGTTATTGAACTGAGTTTGGATGCTGGATTCAATCAGGGAGGTGTGAAGCAGAGGGATTTTAGTCTGCTTTAAGTGCAAATGTCTGTGCAAACTTAAACATGGAGCTGCTACAGACTTTTCCGTTATTCATATATTAGATGTCTTGCTCTAAGTACAGACTTGGCATCTCCAAAACTCAGCCTCTCCTCTATATGTATGGCTTGGGGGAGGGATGAGATTACCCCTCTTGTTTTAGAAAAGGAGCGTGGTAAGGCTTTTTGAGCTGCAAGACTGAAATATGTGTATGTTCTTTGTCCCTGGCAACCAGGAGGCTTGGGTTTCGTTACTAACTTACTCTGGGAACTTGAGCACACTGCAAATCTAAAATTTGCACTTCTCACTTTGCTTCATGGAGATAGGTCTGAGCAATGAAATTAATTTTTTGCAAAATACTCAGTGTTTGGACAGGCCCCGTTCTAAAACAGAAAATGCTGTCTGCCCAGGGTGAGGGACCAGAAGGGAAAGGAGGAGAGGAGAGGAGAGGAGAGAAAGAGCATTCTCTATCCCAGGCATTTGGATACTTCCAAATCTTTTCCTTCCCTCACAGATTTATTGTGGGATCCTTCAAGTGAGTAGGTTGCCTGAAAAGCAGGCCCACTTCATAAAGCTTTGCATCCATCCAGCTTACTATAAAATAATAATCATACCATTTAGAATATGAAACCCACCAGTATCACCCGAGGGTAGACGCACCCTTGAAAGGGGAAGTTAAGAGTGTTTGTTCAGAGCAAGAAGGTGGCAGGGAGGATGGAGCTGAATGCAGGTGGCAGCTCCTGAGCCTGATGCTTTCTGACGGGCAGTGGCTGCTCCCTCCATCAGCTGGTATGTGCAGGAATCCATCAGGCTTCCCACCTGAGGCCATGGTGTAAGGGTGAGCGAAGGTTTGGCTACATGGCAGCACTGTGAACAACCTGGGCACAAGCTGGCTTGTGTGTGCAACTTTGTGGGTAGATCCAGAGTTTGGTCTCAGGAAGGATATGGACTGAAGAGCAGCCTTTCCAGGAGTGGCTGTGGGCAGGAGCCCCCTTCCATTAATCCAGATGTGTTTATGGCAGTAGTTTCCCTAGTGGGAATGGCACTGTACATCATACAGATTAGAAATGATTGTCTTCACAGGGCCATTTCCCAGTGGAGCACTGCACTTGCTCCTTTCATTGCAAGGGAAAAATTATTCCTGTCCTGTCCTGTCTGTTTGTTTCTCAGCTGCTGGTGGGGAATGTTTGCATGTATCAGAACTAATCAGGGCAATATTTAATTTACCTGAACGGACATGAGCTGCTGAACTGTCGCAAGCAACAAAAAGATAGCATGGTGTCTTGGTGCTGCAGCTTGCAGGCCTGAAGTGAAGCATCATGACCAACCAAGCCTCTGAGCCCTGCTGTTTTGATTCTTTGTCTTACACTGGCATTGAACAGCTGCATTTGTTGGAACGGAGATGGGAGGAGAAACTGGGTCAGCATCAAACACAGCATTAAACTGGGTATTTGCAGACCCAAGTTTATTAAGTTCTAGGGACAGTTTGGGCCAGTTTGAAAACGTCCTCTGTGCAAGTGGAGCCCTGTGGCCCAAGGAAGAGTCCAGATCCCGTTCCTGTCTCTGCTGTCACGCCTGTGTGAGAGAAGCATTGCAGCAGCTGCGCGAAAGGGCCTTGAGATTCAGCAACAAAAGTGGTTATTTAGAAGTGAGATGTTTGTTGTTTTTATAATAGTGTGTTCCTTTGAAATGATGGGCTCAGCTCCTTGGCAGAGGATGCTGCTGGATGTGAATGCCATGCACAGCCCGCACGTCCACAGACACCATGGCCATAAATGCTCTACGTGCTGGAGACGGCCCAACTTGCAAGGCTCAGATCTGTATTCCTGCAGGAAGAGTGCACATTTGCGCGTCTGTGCTTGAGTCCAAATGCTGTGCCTTTTCCGACCTGTATGTATGTCATCAGTGTATGCTGTGAATAAGATTGCTCGAAGTCTGTGTGCTCCTGCAAGCACTGTAGTCCTTTAAGTTTCAGTCAGGGCTTGAGCTGTTTTCTTCCTGAAAGGACTTGGGCAGTCCCTCACCTGGAGTGCAGTCTGTTCACAGATGGAGCAGGACTTTAGCTCGCTTTTGGCAGGTCTGCTTTAGGAGATTTGTCTCTCTTTCTAGGTGGGAATGAGTAGCTTGGGAGACAAGGGAGGAAAGAGGAAAGGAGCATGAATAACGAGTATATGTTAAATTTCTGTGTATGAAAAGGCTTTTTGATAAGTTGGTAGCCATTTAAACAGCACTGTTAATAAAATACAGTCTCTCAGAAAGGCCAGTTCAATTCTGTGCCATACATGGATTTGCAGTATCTGAGATGGATGAGATCTCTCCTCTACTTTCACAAGAAACTATTTACAGGGTGAAGCTGTCAGACCTGCATGAACACTGCCAAACCTGGCAGGTCTGCAGAATAAGCTTTTGTTTGGTTTATATTTCTAGCTTCTTCCTTCAGCCAAAGTGTGGCCCTGCTTGAGCCACAAGCTTTGTTCTGAGGATTATTAGATGGTCAAAAGATGGGCCCTGTTCTCGCCTGCTAGCTAGTCCTGACTGATGCTGCACGTTTGGCAGTGTGCTGTGTGGGATGGCTTGGAGCAGAAATGAGTACTGCAAAGGTGTTGTTGCTTGAACCTCCATGGAGAATAAAAGCCTGATTTCTCTCTTTAGCTGGGAATTAGTTTGGGGAGTGACTCACTCTGCTGTCCAAGTAGCTAATGCTGCCTGCAGGATTATCCTGGCTGCTGCAGCTTGGGCTCCCCACTCACATTGTTCCAGTTACTCAAGTGAGTGACACTTGGCCTTATTTAAAATTTGTAATTGTAGTTGCTTTTTCTTTGCTGCTTGCTAAGCTAATGAGGTGATCAAAGAGAGAGGCGGGAGGATCCACTGGGAAAAGTCAGAGATCTTTCATGGCATTGTCAGAATGCCAGAGCTCAATCTGATCTAGCTTGTGGCGTCATTTTTTACCAGGAGAGATCAAACACCATGAGCTTTGCATCTACTATCTGTAGGAGATTAATGTTTCTGTTCCACTGGAGCCTATGGCTCAGAAATAATGACCTGGTGAGAGGCACACCAAAATAGTGTATGGAAAGGTCATGATAACAATTACAGGAGAGTAATAAAAGCAATTAAGTATTCACAGCAGCTTATTCCTTTGTAAGGGTGGAGATATCCCATTTTAGAGAGGAGCAGAGGTCACGCTATAGAAAGATGATGAGCATATTTGATGTGGCAGGTGATGGATTCCCTGACTTGAGCAGGGTGAGTGTCCTTTTTGTCTGTGTTCAGGGTGGTGCAGGAGCAGGAATCAGCATAGATTATGAAGAAGCCTTCCCTTACACCTGCTCTGAAGGCTGTGAGGCAAGAAGCTGCTGGACTTCCTTGTGCTGTGGAGGGGAAGCGAGCATCTGTGCCAAATCCCCACGGTGGTACCAGTCCTCTAGGGAGAGAGAGCAGCAGCAGCATGCTGGACCTTTCAGCATCCTTAGTGCAAAGATGCACATCCTCTGTGGCTTTGACATCTAATTCTGCCGCTGCGACGCCTCTCCGTTCCTGGGCTGAGTCTAGCAGGTTGGGAACATTCCTAACACCAGAGGCTTTATCTGCCACGCTGCAGGCTTGTTCCTTCATCTCTGCCAAAGGGTTTGTAGCTTGCATCCTCTACTATGCAAAGGCAACATTTTGCTGCCAAGGTGATGGTGTAACTGAGATTTAAGGCCTGTGTGTGTGCAAAACCCTGCAGTGTTTGAAATGGAAGTAGAAACACAGTCATCCTCAATCTGGTTTTTTTGCATGATTCACAAGGGGACTTCTGGGCCTTGAAAAGAAAACGCGTATCTCATGCCAATAGATAAATGTTGCAACGCTTACTGGTGCGTTAACAGCGTTTTCAGTGCAGGATTGATACCAAAGCATTGGGTGAGTGTGTATGCACATCCCATCAGCTTTATCAATGACAATGTTGTTGCTTTTGAAATGGGTGAGGAAGCAGGCTCAGAGTTAAGTGCCTTGCATATTTGGAGTCAGCAACAGAGCTGGAAATAGGACCCTGGTGCCTTGGCTCTCAATCCTCTGCTAATCACAGCACCGGAGGTGAAATGAAAGTCTTCTCCAATCTTCTACTGCTAGGGCCCAGGGCTGGGAGGCACATCTCCTCCCTCTTGGAGCGGCTGGAGCGGAGATACGGATGGAGGGCTGTCAGTGCTGTCTGGGGCTGGAGAAACTCCTTGTGCTGCTCATCTAGGATGCTGTGGGGATGTCGGCTGCTCTTGCTGAGTTGGAAGGACTGCAGTAATACTCCCTGCTACTAACCCCGGACTGCTTTTATTTAGTTCTCTGATTCTATCAGAAAGCAGTGTGCTTCGCTCCCTTTTTGTTGTCAGTGGTGGTGGGTTTTTTGTTTAACAGCAATTTCGGCTTTGTTGCCAAAGCTGCAAGTAGGGCTGGGCCGAGTGAGGAAGTGTAATTAAAGTTTGCTCAGACAAAGGCGTTTGGTGACGAGATGCAGTGTTGCTGAATCCACAAGGGGCACAATTAACTGATAAGAGTAAACTAATTGTTATTCATATTAAATTAGGGCACAGGTGATTTGGAAAATCTATAGACACTCCCATATGCTTTGCGATTTTGCATTGCAGATTATGGTTTTATAAGGCCCTTCTGGGATTCGGATTATAGAGGCAAAGTGTGGAGCTGTATCTAAACTGAACATACTCTTTCCTGATTAACTACATGATAAAACATAAATGTGCACATCAGAGGATTTATCACTGTGTTTGCATACTAATTTTTCTTTTCSAGGCATGAACACAACAGTTTTTTACAGATCCAAGTGATTCTGTTTAGTGGCAGCTGGGTAAACCCAGAGAAGGTGACATGATTCCCATGTTGTCACATAATAGTTTTGAGATGGAGGTTAATAGCAGGGAATGGGCATATGGCAGGGACATGACTGCCACAGGAGGGGTAGGAGATGCTGAGATATTTGCTGCTGGTCCTTTCGTGCTGTGCTGTCACGGTCTGTGAATAATTGTAGGCAAGAGGCAGCAGGGCCATGCTCACCTTGGCAGGATGAGGTTAGGCTGCAAAGAGGTGCAGTTTGCCTGCACACTGCACAGGAATGGCAGGCTGCTTGAGCTTTTGGAGCAATTGTGCATCGGGCTCTGTTGGTTTAAAAGAGCTCTGAAATGAATATTTATAAATGGGACACGAAAAAAGAGTCTAAATTGCTTGTGTGATCTTGGGACATGTGAGATATTATGATTATTTATGCGCTTCTATGTCTCGCTTTATCAGTTCATTGTGTTGCAATCCCAGGGTGTCACAAGCTGCTCTTGAAGGAAGTTCTCTCTCAGTAAGATCCAAAGCTGCCTGGCGAAGCAGTGGTAGCAAATGTGGGGACAACAGAGCAGGAAATGGGGCAGAACATGTGTCAACAGCGTGGCTAAAGTATTAAGGCAGAGAGAAATGCAGGCCTTTGGCTTGGACTTGCTGGTAAGTCTCCTGAGCCCTAAAAACAAAAAGGGCCTGTGACTTCTGTCATCTGGAAGTCCCCATTTAGGGGTTGTCTCACTTAACACACCAAGAGACCCAGAAATAATTCCAGTGGTGCATGCACGTTCTTGCTTCCTCTCCTCTCTTCTGGTCTCAAGCTGTAGCATCCAGAGCAAAGACAAGAGTTTCTGACCTGTGTGATGGGTGCATGGAGAGTTGGGTGGAGGGTTTGGAAACAGAGCTTAATTACAAAGCAGCGTGGAGAGAGCTGGATCGCTGTTTATGTTTGTTTGCTAAGAGGGTGCTTCCCATAAATTAAAATCCCTCAGAGAACAGTTTGGATGTATGTGATTTAGCACTGTCTGGGTTGCACTAGTCTCTGAACAATCTCTGCCTTGGATTCTGGCCAAGATAACGATCGGAGAAAGGCTGTAGCTGGACAAGGAGTCTAGGGGTTATCGAATCACTCCTGCCAACTCCCAGCAATGTGCTAAACCATTCCTTTCAGATGTTCCCCTGAGTTAGGTTTACCTGCGATGGGTCTTTAGCCCATGAAGAGTTTCTTCCAAGATGTTAAGGAGCACCACTGTCCAAGGGAAGCTCTGTGCAAAGTGTGGCTCTCCTTTCCTGAGCTCTGAACTGATGCAGGCTCTATCTCTCTCAGCAGTGCAGAGAAGAGGGGTCTTGCGTTAGGCTGAGGTACCTTTACTGGAGGAAATCCCAGTGGTAAAATGCCAGGATAGGGCTTAACTTGTTTGCCGATTTGAAGGGGAGAGCACCACCTGCTGATACATAACCACGGCTTTTCTTTTGGTCTCCTCAACGCTTGCTCTGACCTGCTCCTAAATGTGTTTTGCATGTATCTGTGAAGCATCCTGAGGGCATGCTGAATCCACACGTCAGGGTGTATAAATGCCCTCCGTGCACGTACAGAGCCCTGATGGGGTGAAACAGCTCCTGACAGCCAGTGCTGCCAGGGAAGAGAGCATCTCCCTGTCTTGGCTTCAAAGTAAAGATGGGCCGTACTCAGGGAATGGCTTTCCTCCAAAGGTCCTTTTGGACATTCATCGTATCAGGTGGATCGGTGCCCTGCCCGTCTTCCAAAGCCTGTTGTGGTGTTTGCTTCCTTGCGTCTGTCTGAGGGCACTGCCCAGCTGGGGAGTGCTGAGTGATCAGTCTGTGCCTGTCCGCTGCTCACTCGAAGGCTGATCGCAGAAGTTGAGCTGGCTGATGAGGAAGCATCTCTGATAGCTTGTGTAGGTGAAGCCCGTGAAATAGACTTTTGAGTGCAACATAAGGAGATTTTGGATGGGATGACAGCTTTTAGTGTTGCTTGCTGTACCTTTACCAGAAGAAAAAGAAACCTTGGCTTCAGAGTAGATTTGTCACAGAATGATCCGCCAGTTTCCCCCCCACTGAAGCCCAACAGACTAAAAGGCTGGTAATTGCTCTCTGTAGCACAGCAACAAGGGCAATAGCAGCATGCGCTGGAAACAGTCTGTGCAAATAGCAGAATGTGTTGCTCCACTCCATAAGAAGCTTATGCTCTGCTTGAAAACCTGTTGGCCTCTGTTTGGCCCTTGGAGAATAATAACTGGGCTAGCAGGTGCTTGCTGGAGGATCTTTTTGCCCAGTATGCACGTCAACCAAAGTAGGAGCAAGGATCCGTTCCAGAGAGTGGGACGGACAGTGGTGCTTAAAAGGAGCACCATAAATAGGTTGAGTGGTTTTGTTGCATGGAGAGTTAACACGAGTGATTAGTTTGATTTGTGATTATGAGCAGCTACTGCTCAGCCCTCCTGTGGGAAGAAGGGGAATTGTCGAAGGTTGGCAAAGGGGCCAAACTTTGAGGGTTTTTTTCTCCRTGGCCCCTCTCAGAGCATGACAAGGTAAGTGGGACTATCAAATGAGGTTCTCCCTTCCTAATGTCAAGGTCGGCTCTGAAGAGCTCAGGCATGTCATTTCAAAAACTGGCCTGTCTCTTTCCTCATCCTGTTTCTGTAGATAGTCGTATCTCAAGTCTGGCACCACAAGGTGGTAATAATCTGGAGCCCAGCCTATGGGCTGAGGAAACTCCCAGAAAGCCTGAGGCGAGGTAGTTCCCATGTTCAGGCTGCCTGCGGCCTGAAAACAAGGCAGCGCTGCTGGAGGGAGTGAAGCTGTGATTAGAGTAGCAGGGGAGGCTGCCAGCCAGGTTAGATGGGGAAACGTGGACCGCATCAGCCCTTGGGTTACTCCAGCTGGTACAGTGCTCTCTCCCAGCAGCCCAGCACTGTGCTTGTGCGTGCACTGCTGAAACGTACGCTGCTATTTGCTGAATATTTGCCCTCATGCTCTTCCCTTTGCCCTGCACTGCCTTGGCTAATGAGGTTATTGTTTAGCCAAAGAGAGGCATCCGCTCGTGTTTGTGCCTGGCTGCAGCGCGGTTCCAAGCAGAGATCCTCCTGACAGTGCCAGATGGCGAGCCGCAAGCACGGGGAAGAGGGGGAAAGGGAGCTGCAGCTCTGCCCCCTCCCGGGAAAAAAGCCTGGTGGGAGTGTGTCTGCCCTGGCTCTGCTGCTGCGTGGCTTTGGAGTCTGGAAGGGGGAGAYGGAGCACGGTCAAGGAGTGGGCTGGGGCAGGCAGAGTGTGTCAGGCTGTGAGCATCTAGTTTAGGTTTTCTTGTGCCTCCAGTCCTGTGGTAATAAACCTTACATAAACCTAGCCGGAAGCACAGCATTAATGTTTAAAAAATGACATTTAAGGTATTGAATATATGCTACATTCTCCAGAAGAATATCTATGTGTGCGTGCATGCTTGGGGCTTTGTTTTCCTTTTATAGTGGATTGTTGTGTGTATGTATTTTACTAGGGGTATTTTGTGCTATAATAAGAAAGGGGAGGGAGCGGGAAAATACTGCTCTGTTTATATACACTGCTGTCAACAGTGATGCCGYGTGTTTCAGATTCGCATCCTCTATGAAGCACTCTGGATTCCAGGCAAACAACGCCCTTCCCCCCTTTATCCCGAAATCCTTCAGGAGGATTGCCTGAGCCTCTCCTCCCATACCCCTCTTGCTGGCAGGCTTGCCCTCTCCTGGAATTTGGCTCTGGTGAATGTGGCACACTCCGTACCCAGCATGCAAACAAGTCGATATGCTAAGGTTCAAAGGGACAACCTTGGAAAATGTCAGAGCAGCATCTCTGCACCATTGTTCTGCTGCTCTGATCACAAAAAGGAGCTCTGAGTGAGTCAGGCCATAATTTTCAGTCGGGGGGGCAGGGGAGGGACGCAGCAATACATCTCTGTATGTGTCTATGTCCTTCCTGAGCTTCTTTGACACTTTTCCCAATGCCTTTCACCTTTGTGAGTCTTCGGAGACACTGATGAGCCTGAAATGTTACTGCTCACCCATAATTTTTATAAATCTCAGGTGTAGCACATCTCCTTTCCCTCCTCCCTGAGTTTTTATCTGTTTAGGTTTTGTGGCAGGAGCGTTTTTATGTCTCTTATCCCTTGTTTTCCCCTCTCTCATCCAGCCCTGAAATAGTCAGTGAATGTGCCCTTTCTTATCTCTTGATATAGGCCTCAAGGGACAGTTCCTTCCTATCCATCTCCTGAATGCCATAACAGCAGGTAGCCTGGGACATGCTGGAAAAGTGCTGGGTCTGAACCCGCCCTTTTGATATAAGTGGACATTATGCATTTTTAATAGACTTAGAGTTCAGTGAAACCCTTAGTACTAGCTGAATTGGCACAAAATTCCCAAGCAAGTAGTCTTTGGAGCTGATCTCTCCCTAGGTACCTTGCAGAAAATTAGACCAAGGACAAAAAAAGGCCATGTTCCCTTTGATTGCAAGAACTAACTTGTTTTGCAGAGGAGGTGGCTGAGCAGAAGCTAGCCCAGCTGTGCCGTCCCTCTAGCTCTGCATGAAGTATTCTGTATTGGCAGTCCTTGTTCATCCTTGTTCATCCACAGAGTAGGTGCAGTGTGAAGGCAGAGGCTGTTACAAAGCACCTTCCTTCAAGCATCACCCTCCGTGGACAGTACTTCAGCACTGGCCTGGAGGCATCATCTCCCTGGTTTGTCCAGTGCAGGCCTTGCCAGTCTCAGCAAAGCTCACTTCCACCTGAGGCAGTGGCTTGGGGCCATGTGTGGAGTCCTCCAGCTTGCTTCACTTAAGGGGGAAAGAGTATGGGAGCCGCTGTCCGTGGCCCTGCGATGGTGCAGTTAGGATTTGTCAGTATGTCTTGATGCTTGCTAATTTGTGGGTAATGCTTTGACTTCCAAGCTACATAGCAGACATTTCTGCTCCCAGGTACCCCTTGAGATCCACAAGTTAAAACTGGGGTCTGAATGCTATAGGTTCAAAACGAAAAGCCTGGTGAAAATGATGGTAGTCACTAGTGAAGATCACTGAGATAGCTCCACAATATGGACCTCAGCTCCCTGAGTACTGAAGCTTTTCACAGTGACTGGAAGGTTGTGTTTTTTTCTTTGTTGTTCCTTTTTTGGTAAAGTGTAAGTAAATCTCCCTATACCTCCAGGTTACCATGGCACTGTAACCGTACCAGATCTCAAAGACAGGGAGTAACAAGGGAGTTGCTGTAGCTGTGGATCTGTGCATGTCCACTGTGGAACATGTAGCCAGGAAGAGATGGTGGTATCTGGAGGGGGTTGATCTGGTTGGAAGCAGGCGAGAAGGCAGGAGTGGCAGGACAGGTAAAAGGTAACTCGCCCCCAACCTCAGGACTGACTTTTGGCTCATGTTAAACTGTCCAGCTGCGAGCGTGGCATTCAGAGACATACGCACTGTGGTGTTCAGCCATCTCAAAGAAATCTGCTGCTGAGCATGAGTCAGCCCTGCCTGGGTTAACTATTAAAGGGCAGTATCAGGAGATAAGATCTTTACACTGCTCCCCAGCCCCTTCAAGCCCTGCGTCCTCCAGGTGGTCCCTGTGAAGAAAGGGAGTATC
Source organism: Phoebastria nigripes (assembly GCA_035582835.1). Classification (NCBI taxonomy): domain Eukaryota; kingdom Metazoa; phylum Chordata; class Aves; order Procellariiformes; family Diomedeidae; genus Phoebastria; species Phoebastria nigripes. The sequence goes on along the minus strand of JAYKAV010000334.1, from coordinate 2,927,605 downwards.
CCTAGGGTCCTGCTGCATTGTTAGAGGTCACAGAAGTGTCCTGCCTGCCCACTGGGCTTGGTGCAATTGTCCCCACATTAGGGGCATATCCAGAGCCTCCTTCCCATGGGGGAAGCATGTTCCTGCTGTCCTTTGCCCAGTGCCAGGGCCCTTAGTCAGCTGCCAGGGTGGACGTGGGGGTACCTTGCTGTTGGGGTAGGGATGGCTGAGTGGGGCCATGGAAAGACACAGTGCTAGATAGAAAGGGAGTTGCATGAKATCTGATGAGTGTAACCCACTGCTTGCAAAGCCCAAGTGGACTCAGCTGGGGAGCCATCAGTCCTGGCATGGAGGCATGCACGACGAGGAGTGGAGGGTGCTTCCACTAAAGTGCGCGTGCAGAAAGTAGAGCAGAGCTCAGCCTGCCTTCCTGAGAGGCTGGAGGGAAACCTTGCTTTTCACCTAGCATATGGTCACTGCTTTCTCTCAGAGAGGTGCTGAGCCTCTTCACCAGCAAGACCGTCCCCTCATGTCCAGGCCTTCCTAGCCTCACACTTCCCGTTTGCCTGCTGAGCTGGGAGAGCGTCTCCCCTAGCCTGTGGCTGCAAACTCAGTGGGTGATGCCATGGAGTGAGGAGAGCAGGAATCAATTCCTTAAGGGGCCATCTCAGAGCCTCCCCTGGCTTTTCCTGCCATCGCAGGGAGAAGTGCCCCTGCCTAAGTGGAATAAATTGGTACAGACCATTAACAGCGCAAGTCCTCCTCTGGTGGGGGGGAGGGAAGGGGCTGTCGGCACTGCTCTGGATACAAAGCAGCCAGCCACACTCTGGCTCCTTCCTCCCGCACCCTGTTGGCGTCCTCCTCCTCCCTGTTTGCACGCTCCCTCCCTCTTTCACTCTCTTTCTTTCCCTTAACGCCACGCTGCAGAAAGGCAGACCTGGGGAACCAGAGGTCCACAGAGGCAGTGGAGGAGGAAGGAGCTCTCCAATGGTGTTTCTTTGCGAGTGAAACAGAGAGGCAGAGAGGCAATGAAGGAGTGTCTTGGTTGCTGCCTGGATTAAGAAAGAATACATTAAAAAAAAATAAATCTGGACCCAACAAACAAGGAAAAAGGGAGGAGAGAAGGAGGAGGAGGTTGCTGAGGGGAGCCCAGTCCAGTGGGTGAACAGCCGCTTTGAATCGTGCCTCTGTTCCCAGGGATTAAAGCATGAATGGGAGCAGCTTCCCAGCCACGATGGAGAGAGAAGGCAGTTCAAGCTATGGGAATAAGGTAACTCTTGCCTCTTGCAGGCATTGCATGGCTGAGCTGAGCAGGACAGAGATCCTTTATGCACAGGGCTGGGGGTGTGTGTGTATGTGTGCATGCGGCGGGCAGGGAGTGGGAGGAAGCAGGAAAGACTCAAAGCGATTTTTCTACCCCTCCCAGTGTATTTAAAGAATGCAGAATGGGTCCCGGGGGCTGCAGTGCTGGAGATCACTTTGCCCCCCCTTTTTCAGACTGGGTGCCTGAGGACACCAAGCTGCTTTGCGTGGGGAAGGCTGGCTAGGTTATGGGGAAATATGCCCATGTCTCGCCTCCGGGAGCACTGTGCTCTCCCAGACCTGCACCTGCTCTGGGGCTCCCCTCGTGGGCTTGCGTGTGGCTCTCGGGGAAGCTGTGTGGGGACCACAATGGCCCTGCGCCCTTCCAGCCTGCCGGTGCATCCATGCAGAAAGACAGGAGGGAGGTGAGAGGTGACTGAGAGAGTTGCTTTTCTCTCCCCTTGGTCATCCTCTGCCTTTTCTTAGCAACAGAAAGGGATGGGATTTAGGAGAAGGGGGAACTGAAATCCCTTTCATTTGTGCCAGCAGTGGTGAGAGCCAACTTTGAGGCTGCTTAAAGGGAAAAGCTTCCCGAGTGCTATCTTTTGGAGGAATAGGAGATGGCTGAGCAATGCTTTGCCATCTGAGGAGTGATCTCTGTGTTGAATTATGTTGTGGGAGTGGGTGTGTATGAAAAATAGTGATTATGGGGGAGAAAGTCCGTGGTGAACAATGAATCTGTCCACAAATGATGCTTTCCTTTTCCTTGCTGGGCCTCTCTCTGACTCAATTCCTGGGTCTCTGACCCTGAAAGTCCTAGTTTCTCTCAGTCAGACCAGAAAGCGCAACTTCAAATAGTATTGGGAGGTGGCTTAGCCTCAGGTGGCTGAGGAGAACATGATGTTTACAGCTGTGGAGCCCATATCCAGTTAATCCCCGCAAGTAGAGGTCTTGGCTGGGTGTCCCTCACTATCTTTGGCAGGATCTTGCTGCTGCAATATCCATTTGTTCTGTGCTGCCCATCAGATACCCCCTCCTCCCCTTGCCTTCAGGGGCTTCTTGATGGATCTTGGCATAGGGTTCGGAAGCATTTGCTTTGGTCACTTAGATAATGACATAAGAAGTCCCCACTTACGTGCACACAGTGCAGAAAGTCATGAGCTCAGTGTGCTGTCAGTTGATGTAAGAGCTTGTATACACATCTAAGGAGCTTATGGTCCAATGTTATGGACTGGAAGAGACTATGCAGTCTGTTGCATAGGTCTGTACGTACTTGTCTAAATTGTTTAGTGTCCCTGAACATCTACAGTGAGGTGTCACCAACTTGTGTAAATGAGTGAGGTTGGGTGTGTTTGTGYGTGCACATAAATATGGAAGAAGGGCTGTGTAAATGTACAGTGGAACTTCAAGTCATTCTTTTGTTTCGTGAGTAATCCTTGCTTATATGAGGGAATTCTCCTAACTCACCCGAGATGCATCTTGCTTGCCTTGTTCATGTAATTAGTCCTTCTCTGTACACAGATCTCCAATGCGAATGAATTGACCAAGATTTGACTAGAAGGTTACAGTGGTTGGGATTGCTTGGCTTACCTGACAGAGGTGGGATCGAAAAGGTGTAGGAAAATGGAGGCACTTGGGAAAAGAGGGTAAAATATCGTCTTTCTGTATGTAGCACCCCACTCTGTTTTCTGTGTCAGCTTCAAAGCACTGAGGAATATGGAAGATGTTCTGATGAAGAAATTGAATAATTAGACAGTGAAAAGGAAGGATATTTCTCCCAGGAGGGTTAGTTCTGTGATAAGTGCCAAGAGCTTTGGAAATGGCCAAAGCCAGTAGGACAGTGGATGCTACTAGAATGGGAAGGTAGCTGACCAATAATTTTATTTTCCTGGTTGAACATGTATGGGTGTATGAAAGACAGAGGAAGAAAAATGAAATCGGTGACGTTGGCTCTGAGTACTTTCCCATTTCATGCAGCTGAGTTATAAATCCCTCCCTGCACCCCGCCATAGGCATTCCTAGTGAAACGCCATCAGCTTCTCCGGTGGAGCACTGTGAACTTGGAGTCATTAGCAACGCAGTAACAGCTGTAATGAGAGCTGGCTCACTCCGAGCCGGGCTGACCTGAGGAAAGTGCAGAAGAGGGGATCCAGGTCTCAAGTCGCTTTGATTCTCTAGGACAGCCAAGTGAGAGGGCATCCATAAAGGTCTCCCTCCACATGCATGTATCAGCAAGGAGGAGAGGGGGAGAGCTTTCCCACTTGTTAGTTGGCATCCCAAAGTTTCCTGACCCATCAAGGTGGCTCATAGTGGAGAGTGAATGCAAAGGGGGGATAGTGCCCCAACCCTAGGAAGGGACTGTCACCTTGTATGCGTCACAGGCCTGACGCGGTGCCACTGGGGTCAGCGATTCTGTTCTGCTGTGGCTTTGTCCTCATCAGGGCAGTGTCTCACAGAGCTCCAGCCAACTGCAGCGATGCCTGGATTTGCTCTCTTTCCTTCCTTGACCTGCAGTGTTCTGCGTCCTTCTGGTTTTTGCTCTGCAGTTGTGCACCTTCTGAGGCAAGAAGAGCAGCGAGTGCCTCCAGTGTGCAGGGCCTTGTCAGTTTTTAGCATGCTCACAAATGCTGCATCTTTCTGGCAAACAATTGCTGTAGCTGGGACATCTGGCCTAAGCTGCTCAAGAAATCTTCCAGTAACAAAGTGTGAGTACGCGCTCTCCCCTTGTGCGAAGCTGGCTGCTCAATGTCAAAATAATGCTTTCTGAAAGGAAAACAGTGCATCTGCCCTTTTAATCTTTTCCAGCACCCTCATGTTGCAACAGCAGAAGCCTTGGGAAATGAAAAGAACTGTCTTTTAAGGGACACTAGGACAAATGTTGCAATTCATTTTTTAGTGTTTCTTGGAGACTTGCCTTTTGCAATGCTTTTGCTCTCTCTTGCCCTTGTTCTATTTCTACTAGCTCCAAAAAAAGTTGTGCAAAAGCAGTGTTTTCTTCTTCAAACAAAACCCAGTGGGCAGATTTGGATCCATAAGAAGACAAGATGTGGTCCTTTCTTGCATCACTGTGCATTTTGTCTTGCAGGGCCAGAGGCTGCCTGGCTTCCAGGGCTGCTTTTCATATGGGCTTACCAGCAAGATCTCTGACTTCTGGGGACACAGCAGGCCTTGGTCACCATCTTCCCCTGTGGGTGATGCCCTCTGTGACTTTCTCACCCTCCACTTTTTCTGCAGCCCTCCATTGCATGCAGTAGCCTTGAAAAGTTAGGTGGGCTGTAGCTGTAAGTCTTGTTTGGGGACATGGCTGGAGGTGCATTTGGTGTGGCTTCAACCCACSCAAAGGCAAAGCATCTTCTGGAAGCAATGTCATTGGAAGGGCCCTCTGCAGTATCTTTTTCATGGGTCCTTGTTCTCTGTAACATGTTGTCTTTTATGCTTTGCTTGTGGAGATCCTGAATCGGTTACCTACCAGTGTTTTGCTTCTCTGGTGGCAAGAGAAGTGATCTTTGCCAAGCACAAGGTCTGAAGAGTGAGGATGGATTCTCCCTTTTTCTCCTGCGAGCCCCAACTGTTTGTGTTTGGGTTGGCAAATTGACATCAGGGCTGGATTCACCTTCAGAAGCTAATAAGGGCTTTGCTGAGTGGAGATCACAGGGTGTGGCCCATAATTAATCTTCATATCCTGATCTAGACATGTGGACCACCCCCAAGTGCTCTAAGTAATACAGCGTATTAGTCACTATTGAATATATCCTCCTACATTTTTTAATGGGAACTCCACGCCTTCAGGGAACTGAGGCACTGAGAGACTGAGGAAATAACTGAGAACAATTCACTGTGCTAGGGAGCAGATCCCGGTCTCTTGCAGTGCTGATGGCTTTGTCCCACAAATTTAACCAGTTTAGTCCTCCTCCTGTTCTTGACCCTCTCCGTCTGTGGATATGTTAGTTGTACCAAGTGGCACTTTCCAAGGCACGTTGTTCACAGGCTCATAAAATGACTTGCACAGCAAGATACCTTATGGGTACCTGTGCTGTGCCTGGACCACACTCGCACAGGCAGCTTTGCACACCTATGTTTTCCATCCTGGCCCGTGTATAGAAGTGTGTGTTCTTCCCCTTGTACAGCTGTGTGCAGATGCACACATACTCCGTGTTTCTGTCTGAGAAATGCCCTGCCCTGCCCGAGTACCACAGAGCCTTTAAGCAATTTGCCAGCTGCAGTGGTACCTCAGAAATCCCTCCAGCTATCCTATCCATATGATCCAGGGGGAACACAATGTGATATGCCTGGCAGTGATAGCAGAGTGAATAGGAAATGCTCAAGATCCCCCTCCTGCCTGGATCTGAGCTATTTTCCTAAAGATGGCACAAAACCTAAGCTTCTGTACAAGGCTTCCTGCACTCCTTGTGCTGTTCTTTCAAGAGCAGGTGATGTATTAGCTCTCAAAGGGTGTGTTAATGCATTGGTCACTGCTGGCCCAGCTCCAGCCTGTACGCTGCCTTGGAATGCTATTTATTGTTAGTTCCTGAGATGTGGTTTGATACTCCAGAGTCCTTGGTGCTGTGAACAACTAGTCTCTGCACTGGAGCACAGCATGTAAGTAAACAGGATGGACAGAGAAAATACTGCATGCTTGGTTTTGATGGAAGGGTAGCCAAATGCTGACAAGGGAAAGGTGATTGGCCTGTGATCACGCAGGGAGTCCCCTGGCAAAGATAGGGGAACCCAGAGAAGAAATTGTGCCAGTTAGAATGGGACAATCTTCAGAAAGGCATTAAAAAAACCCATCTCTGAAACCTCTGGGGAGGGGATTTACATCTTCACATCATAATTGAGAATTTTCTCCATTCAGCTCTGGGCTGTTGCAAAGACATGCGTGCACTACAGAGCCCGCAGAAGAGAGACGTATGCGGATCCCCAATTTCCTTCCACAGTGCCTGCTGGAGACTGGTTATCCTCTCTGAAATAACAACAGCTGGTGCCCTGCTAATGCAATGTGGAAAGTAGAGTTCAGACTCTCTCCTTCCATTCCTGCCTTGTGCACTCTAGACCGGTGGGCTGGGTTGTCAGAAAAATTTGCTCTTTTGCACTGTCTGCCATCAGGGAACCCTGTCAAAGCCCAGTGGTTAGGGAATTGAAAGCTGTAGCTCAGAGAACAAAGTCTGCTTACCCCCGAGAAAGGTGGGAAACCCTTTGCTTAAGTGTACTGAAGATGTGGATGTCAGCTTGTGTAGGTTCGGCTGTATAGTAAAGAGAAATGGGCATTTCCAGGGTGCAGTTCATCTCATCTGAAGGCATTCATCTAAAATAGGCCAAGTGAATTCACCCCGGTGATTGCAGAAAGAATCTAGACAGTGAGCTCTGCTGTGGGGATCTACACCTATGGCACCGCAGGAAGCAGCGATGGGTGTCTCCTACCCTAGGCTCCTGCGGATGGGCACTGCAAGGCCAGTGCAGTTCTCATCTGACCTTTTGTGAGTGGGAATTCATCTGGAGCCAGATGTCCACAACTGTAGCTGCAGCACAAAGATCTCCTCCAGCCGGCTGTAAGGTCTCACTCCTCCAGCCTCGTGAACGCTGTGCATTATGTTGTGTGGGTGGCAGAGCCCCAGTTTCTCCAGTGCCACAGCTCGCTGTGGTTACTGGGGACAGAGCTCATGGAGAATGAGACATGCTTCGCTTTCTGACGGGAGAAAGGGGCATGGGATTTATCTCAGCTGCCTTGCTGGATGTCATTCTTAAATGCCCTAGCACAGTTTCTTCCTCAGATTGGGCAACTGAAAGACAAAAGCAGGCTACTCCGGAAGAAATACCTTGACTCTGCCTCACCTTCCATTCAGCTGGAAAGAGACCAGGAGCAAAAGGATGGATGCAGAGGCTCTGCTCTGGATTTCATGAATGGATGAAAGTAGAGACACAAGTGGGGATTTTGAGGGGATTTGGAAGCCTGCTCCAGGATTTGTCTGGCACGCAAAGCATTTATAATACTTCCAGCATTATCATAACATAATTCCAGCATGATTCGGGACCCACTCCAGCTCTCAGTGAATAAAAAGCATAACTCCTATCACCATCAGTAGGAGAGGGATCCCACTTTTGATAAGTTGCAGTTTTGCATAGCCCATACTCTTCTCTTGTCCTGGTGGCACAAAGAAAGGGCTAAGATGCTTTTGTGTGCTGCTGTGAATGAGTGGGTCTGGTTGCATATGTGTGTGGGTGCTGAGCAAGCTGCACGAGTAATGCTGCCTCAGAGCAGCACACCGTGGCCTCTTGCAGAGAAATGCAGTGTGACAGTGGAGTGGGTGCCTGGGTTGCCTCGCCCTGGGCTTGTCTATAAATACCACCTTGGTGCTGAAGTGTTCTGGCTAAACTCCTTACATTTCATCCTTTGTTTTTCCATCTGTTTAGCAGCTTCTAAAGCTAAAGAAGAAATGTGTACCAACGCGTTTCTCTGAACGCAGGTGGCCCTGTGAGGGCCAGGGCTATACTTACCGGAGGCTGCATGGGAAAGTCCTTGGGGGAGTCCAGCTTCAGGGAATGAGCAAAGGCCAGCAAGCACTGGGGAGTGACATTGCTATGGCCACATGGGACCAGACTAGATGATCTTCTATGATTAGTCCATCTGAATCCCATAGACTGTGACACGGAGAGTAAACCTGGAGCTGTGCTGAGACACCAATGGCCCTGCAGTGCTTCTGTCTAGTGCATCCAAGTGAGCTTTTTCCAGCTTCAGCTCATGTCTTTCCCATCCAACCACAAAAACGTAGTGCCACCCTTGTACTGATGCAACAGTCCTATGGTAGGAATTAGTACTGTGGGAACCACTGTCCCAAGGCCTTCCGCCCATCCCTGCACGGGAGAAGCACATCAGAGTGCTGTACCATTTTGGGGTGCTCCAATGCAGGATTTGGGGCCTTTCTTCCGGTCTGCACTGATGTGCTCTGCTCATTTTCAAAATGGCTGTGGATGCTCGCAGTGCAATGAGATGCACTGAGCTTGCATGTTTCCTCCTGCCTCCTTCTCTCTGTGCCTGCCCAGCCAGCCTTGCCTGTCATCAGCAATGGAGTAGCACTTCTGGAAGGATTTTCTGTATGTATAGATGAGGGGCAACACTGAAAGGAATCATTCATACTGTTTTATTGGGTGTAGGAGCCATCGTCCAACCCAGGGCAGATATTACACTGTCCTGAGCAGTCCAGCACTGCCACATTCAGATTCAGACTTGATGGAAGGGAAGCATAACTTTCCTATTTTGTGTGAGCCCCTGCGTGCCTGCTGTAGCTAGATGCCTCCTTGGTATGTGAATAACTCTGCAGGGGCCTGTGACAACGTGCTAGATAAGTCACTGTCCTCCTGTGGGCACAACGTCACTTCCCATGCCCTCCTTGCCCTGCCATCCCTCCGTCCCTGTGCGGAACTGTAGCTGCAAGCCCAAGGGAAAGGTTGGAGTTTGTGGAGTGTACAGGAGGTGAGCAACATTGTGCCATAGCCATTAAYGAGGTACATTAACCAGATGATGAGGGAGCGGCCTGACAGGGTTGTTAACTCCTGTCCCTCACCGTAACAAAGCTGTAAAACCCTCCGGAGGGATCAAAGTGAGAGAGGCACTGCACTCTTCTYGGTTGAGTCCAGGTTGAGAAAAGAGTAGCTTTGCAGGAAGAATTTTGTTAGAGACTGGGTGTGGTACCTGGAACCTATTTTGGCTCATGAATAAGTTGATATTTCTTCCGAATAATAGATGCACGTGATGGTTGCTGAGAGGCAGATCTGTGAGTGGGCTGGGTCTCTGAAGGAGGGAGTGAGATATACGGAGTGAGCTGCASTCCTGTTCTGAACTGGGAGCTTGCTGGATGCTGGAAGCCTGGCAGGATTGTGCAGGGATGACGCTTGGATAGTAAACCTGCATGACCGAGGCAGAGAGGGTGCCTGTTTTGTCTTTTTGTGTCTCCTACGGTCAGTATATACCACTGCCCAGCTCAGGCTCCGGGGCTGAGGAAGATAAATATTTGTAATGATACCATTTATCTGCCTCCATGAGGGGCTTGGTGTGAATGTGTGAATGGGAGGAGAATGGCGCTGTGATTAAATCCTAGCACAGTTTATGGTGGGGGTCAGCAACCCGTGACGTGTGTTTGCTAGGGCAAGTAGGCAGGTTTGGGACAGCACAAAGCAAGGCCGGACCCTGAGAGCTGTGGCTTTTGTTTGGAGGCAACAGCTGTGCTCAGATTAGCAGGATGCTTTAAGATGCTGCCTCACGCAGTGGTACTGAGAGGCAGCCTCTTGCTTCCTTGAGAGACAGCTTTCACCTGACTTTCTAGTGGCACGTTTTGCTTCTAATTTGGGAGAGAGAAGTATAATCTGGCACAAGCCTGCCACCCTTGAAAGGCTGCCAGCCAGTTTATGGCACTCTCTGTCTGCATGCTCCCTACAGCCTTGGTGAGATACAGGAATATTCTATCCTTCCCATCCTCAGCTCTTGCAGTAGCTGCAGGGATGCAATGCCCCAGGAGAGGCTGACTTTGGCTGTGTGATGTGGGGTTTTATGGACATTCAAAAGTTTATTCAGATGGGCTGTGATCCACTTGGATGAACGGCAGCTGGTTATGGTGATTAGAGCTACAGAAGTCACTACTAATGAATAATTCTTCCAGTGTCTTTCTTATAATAGTGGCACATCCGCCAGGCGTGACTCTAACATATTCATTTTCAGAGAGCGTGCAGCTCCTGGAATGACCTTCTGCGAGGGTTTGGAAGTGTTTGTTTCTGTTTGTCAGGTGGATGAGCATCATTTCTGGCATGATTTTTACCAGGAGAAAATTGCAAGTGCTAAAATTGGGAGCATTGAAAAGATTGGGTGGAATCTGAGTGGTAAGGGTGGGGGCCAGGACAGCTCTACCTGCATGGAAAGCCGTTGGCGTGCAAGTGAGGTGTCTGTACGGTGGTAGGCTCTTTGGGCAGCGGGAAGGATGCTGATAGATTTGTATGTGCTAGCTTGGCCTGAGCAGTGAGATTCAGGCGTGGCAGGAGATTGTTAAAAGAGACTGTGAAGCAATGTGATGAGAGTTCAACTCATTCTTGGGTGGCTCAGTTTGAAGTCACATCTGCCTTAGACAGAGTTAGTTACTCTAAGTTATTAGTTAGTTTAGCTCTGAAATTCTCCAAGTGCAAGCAGCCAGTGTTCAGTCAAGAGTATTGAGAAGGGGGCCTGGCAGGCATAACTGTGAATAAAATTACTCTAAGATGAATCCCTTGGCAGCAAGGTGGAGCAGTTTGGATCCTGGAGGTGTAGATACTATCTCTGCCTCGAGCCTGGCAGACTAGCCTGAGGAAGAAGCAAAAATGGCAATAAAAGGCGCCTTTCTATAAATAAAGCCCAAAGACGGTAGGAGGGGGAGCTGCCAATTTCTGCCCTTTGTGGAGGAGTAACTGTCCATGGCGTTGTGAGGATACTGGGATTATTGTCTCCGTAATCATGTGAAGAGGTGCTGGGGTCAGGAAAACATTGCACGCTGTAAACCTGTTGCCGCTGAATACTTCTGGGGTTTTGCACTAGCGGGACACGTGTGTGGAAGGGGTGCTTTGACCTGCGGAGCAGGGGGACCTAAGCTGTCTCCCGGCCACTGCCCTGTCCCCTGGCTCTGGGAAATTTGACAGCTGTGAAGCCCCTGGTGGCAAAGGATTTGTCGCAATCCTCTGAAGCTGTCACCCCACACGTACACCTCCTTTCTTCCTCCAATTTATCTTTTAATAATGCTGCCAACATTATTTCTCATCGCTGTCTCGTGTGCTCTGTGCTCTGCCTGACAGTCCTTTTTGTCTCACCCAGGCATCTTGTACCATAACGCTCTAATGGGAAGAGACTCTGGCTGCTGAAGTTAATAACTTATCCGACAGCCTGAGTCATTCTTGGTACGGAGCAAATTGTGAACTATGCAGCAGTCCGGGGCTGAGACCCTGGTTTGTGGGGGGAAAGGGGTTGTGGAGTAGGCGAGTGTTCACATTGAGGTTGAGATCAGCACATGCACTCCCCTGCTGCTAACACTATGGTGCACTTTCAGCTTGTACATCTTAGGATGCTTCCCAAAGCAGTGTTACATTGGGTAGATGTGGGAATATGGAGGACCAGGGAGTCCAGCAAAACCTGTTCAAAAGGGAGCCTGCGGAGGAGGCAGAATGAAATGAGGTCTTCACTCTACACTGAGAAAACCAATGCATTCAGAGCAACTGAAAGAGGAAGTTTGTCTCTTTTTTTGTCAACATGACAGCGACTCGGAGGAGCAAGTGTGCCAAGATGTCCTCGCAGACGTGCCGCATCCCCCATTTTCATAGCCTGCATTCTGCATTTGTCAGGAAGCCCCAGTCCCTCGAGCTGCAAAAAGGCTTTAGGGGCACGTACAGCACTGAGTCCTCTGAGTCCAGGCAGCACTGATTTCTCCCTGTCTGTCTCAACCATCGTTACTGCTCTGGCTCATTATCACCTGAGTCAAAGCATTTAGTAACTCTTGTTTTTAAAGATTAGTCATCTGTAGGAATGACATTTGAAAGACTGACAGTTCCAATCAAATGACAAGGGCTGCTGTTGTGCTTGAAGATATTTGTTTAATTAAAAAAAGGTAAAATCAACCTGACTAATTAAGTGTTGTACCTTGAGATACAGCCTAGGAAAGTACAGATGTGGTCCTAGTCACTTGAGGAAGCTACCAGGCTGCCATCGCATGGGTTGGACAGGCCTGAAGGGAGTGTGATGGGTCTGTGCTGTAGCTGTGTTGATACTCTCCTAACCCTGTTCCCTCCTTGGGCAAGGGATGGCCTGCCTTTCTGTCCCTGCCATGCAAGGTTGGTGACAGTCATAATAATGACGATGTAATTTGCCTGGTTGATTTCAGATGCACCGTAATTACCGCATGATTACAATATTCTTAGAGCAGCCATTACAAAACCCTCCAGTTTCTTAGAGCTCCCCAAGGGCTTGTCTCGCTCCTCACCTTGCAAGTAAAGCCCTGCAAGGAAGTCTGCCTGTCCATCAGCCGTGTCTGCATCTCTCTTTGTTTCAGATTACATGTGCATGCTTTCAGCCACTTGTAGATTAGAGTTCCCTGGTGCTGGGACACTCTATGGACCACAGGGAATATTTTCCTATGTCCCAACTAGTTTGGTGGCAGGATGGTGCTTGGCCAAGCAGGTCAAGCTTTTGCAAGTGATGAAGATGCTCTTGGAAATGGCAGGGGCTGGTGAGTGGTACTGGGGAGCTGGGCAGCAGGGAGAGGCACTCATAGGTGCCTGTCTTCCTGTGAGGGCTGCTTTTTCACTGCTTTTTTGAGTTGGGCTTAATTCTGTCTCCAGAATATGGAGAAGATCTGGGCTGGGTTTGGCCCTTGGGTGATTCTAAATTTAGGAGAAATGACCCTCCCAGGCATGCACACCAGGCCGTCAGATTGGTATGAGTTGCGCTTTGCCAGCACCTCAGGCATCAGTGCTTGTGCCATTTCTGTATTTAGCCTGTGAGCTACTAGAGCCTTGTGATTCCTGTCCAAAAGTAGGCAGCTATTTTCATCTCCCCTCTAGAGCAAGCTGAGGTGCAGGTGAGCCAAAATAACTAAGCCGTGGGGGAAGCCAGAGTCAGAACCAGGTTTAGATTGGAAGCTGGACAAACTGGTAGATTTAGCCCGTGCCTTTGCCACTAAGAGACAAACAAAGAGCCAAATCCCACCTCCTTGGGCAATGCTGGAATAGCTCTGGGTTTATTGCATTGGTATATGGGGGTTTTATGCTAGTAGAAGAAAAGAAATAGTTTCCTTCCAAATGCCTCTCAAATGGAAGACAGGCCATGTTATTCTGACATGTCAAAGGCTCACAGACAGGCAAAAGCCTCTGTGTTCACTGTGGAGAAAGGAGGTGAGGGAAGAAGGACGAATGCATCACGGGAAGCCCTGCGCACTTCCTTTCAGCAGGCACAGTAGGGTTAGGAGAACCTGCCGAATTTCGGCAGGGACCAGAAATTGAAGGGTGATAATTTTAAAATGACCTTCCTGTTTCCAGTGAGAAGGTTGTGTAGGTTTGTGGCTGTGCTAATGGACTGCAGAACTGCAAGCAGCGATTGATTGCATTGCAAGCTGCTGAACTATAGTTGGGCATTTGCTTTATCATCCCAGATCTCCCCCTTCCCTTTCCACACTGTAGCATGAAAGAATCGATGTTAATCCCTCAGTCCCATCAGTGACTTTTGCAGAGGTCATAGGCTGTTGGACTCTCTATGCCCTGTTTGACCACCCAGCATTGAGCAGGGCTTAGGATTTGAGCCTCCTCTCTTTAAAGAAGCCATCTAAAGGGGATGGGAGCTGGGGGTTTTCTCTGTAGGTTGGTGTAATGGTTTTGGCTATGATTTTTTGACTGACTGCTAACCAGGAAGCTGAGAGCGCTCTGAGTGCCATGCTCCATCTTTGCTAGATCTGTCCTGCAAGGCCATAGGAGAGAAAACCTGTGAGAAATGCTTCTGTGGCTCAGTGAATGTCCCTGTCCCTCCAAGCACTGCTGCTACAATATAAATATATTTCTGCAGCATTGGGGTATGCTATGATGCTGGAGGGTTTGTTGCTCGGGCAGCAGCTAACAAGGACTCTTGAACAGGCTGCTTGAATTGGGTGCAGCAGCTAACCTGGGAACCCTGGCACTGTTGCAGGCTTGTCTGCAGTGAAAAGGTAGTTCACACTAAGGCAGAAATCTATATGTGAATTTATAGCCCAGAAGCTCTTCAGCTCGAATTACCTGCATGGCTGCTCTTAGTGCCTCTGAAATACAAAGCAACTAATTCCAGGCTTCCGCAGCTGCCTCGTGAGCAGCACGTGTTGGAAGTGGCGTTGTGGGAAGGAGTGCGGAGGAGATACCACGTATGAATTTACAGCATGCTAGGAGCACTCTGCCTCCCCTAAGCAGGAACAGCACTGTTGTGCTTCACTGCCTGTCCAGAGCACCTCTCAGCCTGGATATGTGCACACTATCAAGCAACTCTGACAACTGCTCCTGCAAAGCAGTTTTTACTTCAGTGGCGTCTTCAGGGACTTGTGCTTACAACAGCTGGTGTTTTCAAAAGTAATGGAGAATTTGGATGCCTGCATATTTTTTTCCCCAGCCTTCAAAAAAAAAAGTCTTTAAGATACTTGATGTTTGCTATTGAAAAAAAGAAAAATTATGCTTTTGAAAACTAAATCCCTTCTTAAGGTGTTTAGGGTGCACAGTGGTGGCTTGCTGCAGTGGGAGAGGGCTAGCTTGCTCGCTAGCTCTGCAAGGCTTCTTTTTTTCCCCTTTTTTATGCATTAGAATCAGGTTATTAACAACTCTTTTTAAATAGAGCAGGTTTTATTTTTTTTCAGGAGTGAAAAAGGGAAGAGCTCAGTAATTAGAAGTAAGTGCTGATGGCTATGAAGCCAGGTCTCAGGTACGGAGCTGGTGAGCTGCCTTCCAGCTGATGCTGAAAGGTGTGTACCATGTGCTACGGCCCCTGACCTGCAGCTGAGCGGGGCGGTGGGCCCTGCTGCACTCCCCTGGCCTCGTCTCCCCAGTGAGTCAAGAGGCAACAGTGTGTGGGAGGTGAGCAGTCTCATCTCCAGGTCTAGAATTGGGAACATATTGCAGAGCCAGCTGGGAGATAAAATTAGGTCTTGTGGCTTGCTGGGCACAGCTCTTCATATTTGATGGTCATATTTATGAACTTTCCTAGGTGCCAGTGTGATGGGAGGCAGCCCCCAGCATATCCCACCAGCCCACGGTTCTCAGATGCACCCATGGAATCCCACACCCTGAATTTAGACAGTATATAAAAGCCTGGGACTTCTGTCAGTCACCAACAACAAAAGCTGTGGTGGTGAGGTAATCTTACTACAGCATTAGCAAGCGTTGCAGTCTTTCTTCTGACAACCATGTCTGTTCTTTCATCACCCAGCTATGTTGCAGATGTTTAACTTGTTAGGCTTCCTTGGGTAGAGGGAGAAAGGCAAGTCCACAGGGAGCCTGGTGTTAGCTTGACATGTTTGGCTCAATGATTCAGTCTTGCAGATCCTGAAACAGTGGCCTTGGCTAGCCTGCTGGTTGGAAAGGTGAGGCTTGGTCATTATGGCCTGCCGCCTCTCTTACATGAGGAATCACACGGAAACACGTCTTCAAACTCTTTGGACAAAGCATATGCAAAGCCTGTTATGGAGCTGTGGAATTTAGTCCAATCATGTTGAAATTGGGTCATCCTTTGTTACTGTCACTTCTTAAAATCTATGGAAGTCAGCAGTGCACAAAATATTCAGTGCAATGCAGACCACAGAGGTGGAAATAGAGAGTCTGGAAATATGTCTGTCTCTGACAGTGTTGATGTCTTAGATGAGCAAAGGGGATAACTCAAGGTATCGTCGTGTCACCAGTTCGAGAAGACTTGATGGAGAAGCCCTTAAATGAGCTAATTGTTGGAGCACTCTTTTCCCAGCACTCATTCAGCGTTCACCCACAAAGCAACCTTAAAGAAAGTCGAACAACTTTTCATGGGTGTCATCAGCATTTCCCCTAAGAAAACAACTCCCAGTTGTCTTTCTATTTTGGAAGTGGGCTGTAAGTCAAACAGCTTTTCATCTTGATGGAGATGCTTTTTAAAAACCATGTGTGAAGTGCAGCCATTTATCAAGAAGTATTGGGTGCTGTAAATGCTTTCTCATCCAAGACCTGAGTCAACCTGCAGGTTTTCTGGCTTGAGAGAGAGTCTGGACCAAGCATTGCCGATCCTGAGTGATAGACCAGTGCATCCTCTGAAAGCAGTAAGGGCAGCACTGTCTCTGCGACAGACGGGATTTCCTGTGTGGCCAGGCCAGGTCTGATGAGACTCTCCCAGGCACGAAGGATCCACATCAGCCTTGCCACTTTCTGTTGCCAAGTGCATGACACATTTTTTGCTTCTGCCTTGCATATCACAAGAAGATTACAAAGCCCAGGTTCAACCCTCTTCAAAAGCACTCTAATAAAAGGATACCTGCCCCTTCCAAGGCATTCCCCTATGTGTCTTTGGAGCAACAAGGAAAGGAAGTGCAGTGACTGTAACTAAGGATCTTCGAGAAATCCCGGACAGCATTTGGCCACTGTGGTGATGATTGCAGTGTAAGTACCTGTACAAGAAAGCAAACACATTTAGGACAATGCATTAAATCTTTTACGGATTTAACAGAAGATCTGCCTTGCTGTTGGAAGCAGTGAAATCTTGGGACTAGGCGGTGTAGTCAGCCTAAGAGCAGTGCCATCACACCTCCTGTTTCTAGCTCTGGCCACCTCTACTGGCACCTGCAGAGGTGGAGCAGCATGGGGGGAAGATTAATATGGAGAAGAGAAAGTTTCTGATGCTTGTTAAAATTTAGCTGAAGCTCTGAAACTCAAGGGTTTATATGTTTTCCAAACTGGTGGGTGGTTCATTCTAATTCTGGATGTGCAGTTTATTCACATACACAACTAAYCCTTTTTCGAATCCTGTTATGTTCTTGTTCTTCTTAGTATCCTGTGGCAATAAGTTACAGAAGCTAATTGTGCTTGTGTTGAGCTCCCTTGATCCACTTTGCTCATGCTTGCTTTAAATTTTAAGTGTTGTTCTGAGAAGCTTGGTTAATACTATTTTTTCTGTGAGATAATCTGTGTTCTTGATCCCATTTGTTGCAACAGGGTTCAAGGGCTCAAGACTGGAAGGGGAGAGTAGGTCAGGTTTTGCTTCAACTGTTGCAAGGTTGGGGAAATTCTGCAATCTCTGTGCCTTAGTTTCTCTAACAGCTTGGAAAACACAAGGAGTGGCCCCTGTGTACGTAGCCAAGGCAAGTGTAGTGACAGAACTAGGGTTTGCAGGTGAAGCTGGACAGAAGTATCGAGTGGAAAAACAGCCTTGTAAAACCAAGCTTCCTTTCCAGGCTTTTCCAATATTTCTGAATTTTCTATTTTTTTGTGTTTAAAAAAAAAAGAAAGAAAAAAGAAGAACACATTATTTCTCTATTTTTGGCCACAGGAATTATTTTAATTTTTTAAAAGAAGGAAACAAATGCTGAATGAAGAGATGATGCAAACCGTCACCCTCTGTCACAGACCCAGACTGCATTGGCTCAACATTTTTGATTCCCGTTGGATGAATCTGGTTCTCCTCTAGCTGGCTGGCAGATTGGTAATGGTGGTCTGAAACATTTCTGAATCATTCTCACTCCCTTTCTTGACTTGCAATTCAAGCTTTGCGTTGTACAAATTGGCTCTAGCTCAAGGATGGTGCATTGCCCCTCGCGGCAGCGTGCAGCCTTCTGGGAGGGCTGGGCTGCAAAGCCTTTGTCCTTTTCTCCCGTGAGTCGGGAGAATCTGAGGTTGAAGTTAGCACCCCTGATTAAATCCTCGAAGAACAAGCAATTCTGTGTGCTCATTACTCAGTTCTGGCTATGTTCTGCTTAATAACTAAACAGTAATTAGCTCCACAGTTTTGCTACTATACTTATAATAGCCCCCATTAAAGTTATGGGGTTTTTAGGCAGTAATGGCTTACAGAGTAATTAACGAGCAAGAGAGTTTTATTACTACCTTTATTTTTAGCCTGTGCTTTACAAGCCTTTTCTGCCAAATACCAAAATCTTAGACAGAGCCTTGTTGTGCCCGTCCCCTGCCACGCAGTATGGAGAGGAGCAGGGCTCCGGAGCACCCGGAGCCAGCCACCGGTGTGCCCGCGTGTGGCCAGGGGGAGCCCAGTGACAGAGCCCCTGTCCCCAGTGTCTGCTGTGCTGCATGATTGCAAGAGAGCGCCGTAATTGCCCTGTGCCTCAGTTTCCTCATCTGAAAAGCGGGCATGACAGTGCTGCGCTCACATGCCTGCAGTCATTTTCTGTGCAAGACAACTGGCTCAAGCATGTGAACTTGGATGTAAATCCAAAAGGGTTTGTTGGCTCGCAAGGGTTATGGTTCAGTTGCTCAGTGGATTGAAGTGGGCTGAGCGGAGGGACCAGCTCTGGCTTGTGCCGCTCCTGCATCATTTTTCAGCAAGGATCAGAACCAGTTGCTATTGCAAAGGTGAAAGAAACCCTGTGTTTAGGTTTAGGGGATACTTTGCCCAGGGGGTAAAGTTACTAGTGAGAACATACTTTGCATCCTGAAGTATGAGTGTTTATTTTCTTTGTAAAGCTTTTGTTGTAGGATTTGGCTGTGTTTGTTATTTCCTGGCTGTTTGGTATGTCTGTTTGGGGTTTTTGTGTGTGTTTTTCTTACATCTAGACAATATTTTTACTCCGGTGACTTATGTATATATACAAATTCAACTCAAGCAATTCTTTAGTTTAACATGTTTTAAATCACTTCTGTTCAATGTGGGAAAACCAAGGAGTAATGACGCTGGGGCTGATCAGCCCCAAAGGAAGAAAGAAGGTAAAACTGACTATAAACCAGACTGCAGATCAAATCAGTGTTTCCTACGGTAAGTGTCAGACCTGATGCCAATTAACTTGATTTAAAAAAAGAACCTTCAGTGTTTAATAATCCAACATGTTACTAACACGTGGCTCCAGGATTTATTAAAGCTTTTTTATTAGATGAGTGCATTTTTAATATTGTCATGCCTTGACACCATTGCCCTCTGCCGGAGGATGTGAAATCTCCTTCACCATGTGGCATAGCCCTTCTGCTTGCAGCATGTCAAAATATATTTCTGCCAAGGAAAGTCTTTCCGAACTGTGCAAAACGCCTTTGTTTTAGAAGTGTTTTAACCCCAAAATTGCTTACATTTGAGCTGGTGACTTGCGTCTTTTGCCTGATTTTTCAAAACTGAAAAAAAGAAAGTATACTTTCTGTAGTGGAAAATAGAATTTGATCTTTTTAATTAATTAATGTTTAAATTTGTTCCTCCTCCTTCTTTTCCCTGTGGAGGAGGGGATAGCAGAAGCCTAAAATTGACAATCTGAACAAAGCCAGGTTTTGTTTTGAACGTTTTCAGTGGGAAAAGGAGAGTGGTATTATGATGGAGGAGGGGTAGAGTGAATGCCTTGAAGAGGAGCATAATTTTCCCCAGACTAATTTTTGGCTAGCCTCACTTGTGCCCTAAACAGCAACAAAAAGCATCGTTTGGCTTTGGTAGCAAGGGATTCTTTGGATGCGGGGAAAGCCCTCTGTCTTGGGCTGTGAAGCTGTGACTTCTCTCACCAGCAGTGTAAAATTGCAGGCGACCATGTGTTTCCTAGCTGATGTTGTTCACAGGAGAAAATGGATTTCACCTTTTGCAGCTTTAACATGTGACGGTGAGGTGGGAGCGTGGCTTTGTTACACTGAGAACTGGCGTCACCCTGCACTGAGGCCTTCAATTGCATTAGCATGTTGGGAGGGAACACGCTTGAAATACTTCGTCTGGATTCCAGATTTCATAGTGCTCGCAGCAGCCCCAAGTGAATTCTTATGATGTCCTTCAGTCAGGCTTCTCAGGGTCATCAATAAAATCAAATCGCTTCAGGAATTAACAGTGAGCAAATGTCTTTGCTGCAGAGCAGAGTACATGGTACACCATGGATGCTGACAGGCAGCTCGGTGTGCAGAAGTGTGGGTCAGCAACTGGGGATCAGGCTGGGGTCTGTGGCTCCACGTTCTCCCCCAGCCGACCATTGCCATCTGCGATTTGGATCCATACTGGGGTTGTGTCCCTTTGGGCGTGTGGAGCGCGCTGTGTGTAGGGAAGGGAACATTAATTACAGCCACTGCACGCGGGGTGTCTGGTTCACATCTGCAGCCCACAATTGCTGATGGTGCAAAAGGAGCTCAGTGTTCAGCCAGCCCCAGGAGGACATGGGGAGGAAGCGTTCCGATGGCAGAGAGCACCGTCCCTGGGAGCTTTCTGCTGCCAGCCCAAGCAGAGCTGCAAAGGAAAGCCGACAGCTCTCTGCTAGGGCACGAGTGGGCTGCGTTGGCCCTTGGCAGCTGGAGCACCAAAGTGACAGAGGATTGACCAGGGAGCTGCTAAATGCTCTGTAGCAAATTAAAAGGAATCGATCCTGAAGAGACCAATGCACAAATCGTTGGAGCCTGCTCATTTTCCCCTGTGTTGAAGGGATGGAAATCAGAGTAACACCCCAGCCCAAAGGTGCCCATTCTCCGTCATATGAAGCCCAGGGTCAGCCTGTCCTATGGGAGGATGCTGACAATTTGAATCTGGATTGGCAGGAGGCAAGGAAAAGGCATCTTTAAGGCTAAGAGCACTGTATTCGGAGGAAGCTGCCCTTGACAAACAGGGCATTTGATGCATGCCAGCCCACTGTGGCAGCTTGCCAGATGCTGTGAATTGACTCTGAGTGGCTCTTTTAGCATGTCATTTCCTCCCACCCCCTCTCCAGTGGCAGAGTCCTTTCCTTGGTGCACTTGCAGAGAAGGCACTTTACCAGGCAAGGTGTTCAGTCTTTTCAGAGCTGCCCCTTGCGGCTCTGCCCTACAGGGATGCTCAAGGGACATGTTCTGGCTTTATTAGAGGATTCAAAGGATGCCAGTGCTCAGTGCCCTCTGTTCAGGCACTGACAGCAACTGCAGGGACAGCAAGGATGAGGCCAGATGCTCTTTCCTGAGGGCACTGTGTGCTTTGGCAGTGCTAGGCCAGTGGGATTTCTCTGGCTCTGAGAGCTGGACAGGGATGYGGCAGAAGGCTGATGTTTGCTGGAATAATTCCTCCTCTTCCTCCCTGGTTTATTTTGTCTGGATGAGGCTGCTTTCTCCAGTTCTGAAAAAAATGGGGACAAATCCGTGTTGCTGGGAGATGCCTCCTTGAAAGTCTGCGGGGTGTCCAGCTGCACAGAGCATATCCTTGGGCTGTTTTTTCCTGCTGGTTCCCCGTACTTGACTGCAGGAAACCCTACTTTCTGTAGAACCAGATGTGTTTGGTAGTTGGTTTAGAGGTTTGTTGTCGTTTCCTCTGGAGTCTCTTCCAGAAGACTAGCTCCCTCTTATTACCCTCACTAGCTGCAGCTTCCCCTGATCCACCACAACCTCCATCCATACCGCTGGGTCCTTGCATTTCCTAAATGCAGTTTGCCAGCCCATCTGCCAGTTGCGTCCTCTGACCAGGGTCTCCTGAGTGAGGCTTTGCCTCTGTGTATGGTGCCAGAGGAGGGTGGGTGCACATGAGGAGGATGGGTCCCCAGCTCCGTAGATGCTGGCACCGTGATCTCTGCACAGGTTTTTGTATGGGAGGTGGCAGGTCTTTCCCTAGTGAGAGACCTCCAGGTAGGGAACTGGCTGTTCACTAGAGTTGGCTGGAAATTTTTTGACGCGTTGGGTTTTTGTATGTGTAGAAAAAGAAATGGATTCGCTGAAACTTTTGTTGAGGGACATTTACATGTCCCTTTTAAGGACAAAGGCCAACCTGTGTTTTCCCTACCCCTTGTTTTTCCTGGTAAATTAATACCTCTGTGATTGAAGTGCTGATTTGGAAGAACCAGGTTCTGTCCAGCAACTTGAATGTCGGTTGCTTGCACTTCAAAAGGACAACCTGTCAGTTCTTGGAGCCATTTCACTTCAAGTCTTCCACTGGGCTCAGTGCTGGAGGCTGACTGTACAGCCCAGTGGTCAAGGCATGGCCAAGGGAAATTCAGATCAATCTAAATTGGGCTAATCAGGGATTTGAACCTGGATCTCCCCATGGCTGCCCCATGCAACCAAGAAAAAGCAAGCTCCAAGGGTCTCGGGAAAAACATTTGCAAAGTAGCATCGTATCTACAGCCCAGGCTTGAGGAGCTCCCCTCTGATTTAAGGAGGGCATCTGATGATAGTTTCCAGGGCACCGCAGTGGCAGTGACTGACCAGCCAGCCAGCAGCTGTACAGTGGGAGATCAGTGCTTTTCCCCAGAGCAGACTGCTCCCTGCCTTTGACTGCAGTATTCTCTGGGCTCTCCCTTGTCTGCAATGCAGCCTTTTTAGCAGCGGGCTAATGCATTCCCCCACATGGGAACAGTGGTACTAAACTGCTACCCATGTTTGCAAACTGTCCACCGTGCGTGTCCCTGCTAAGTGATGTACTTTGCTTGCCAAGATACTTGGATAAAATACAGTCTGCTTAAATCTTGTATGTGCTTGTATTGAATCAAACTAAGCCATTGTGGCAGTTTAATATACTCCAGTCGCAACACCTCCAAGATGGAAGAAATGAACCTGAACAGGCCATTGGAAGCCTGAGTTAAAACTGGCTGCATCAAAGATGCCAGTGGGATGGTCTGAGCTGAGGGGATTACAATGTTGGGCAAAACGCAGGGTCACTAGCTTCGCTGGAGCTGTATTCCCAAGAGCGTAGGTGCAGTCACCCCGAGTGCTCTGCCTGGCAGAGGGAGAGGGCCTGGTGGGTCAGAGCACTTGCTCATGTGTCAGGCAAGTAATGTGGTCATTATGGTCTCTGCTTCCTCCGAGGGGCTTGGGCCTAGCACGTGGTGTTGTGAGGCTTGGCTGGCTTGTGGATGAAGGGTCCTTTTCCGCTGGGGGATGGTTCAGACACTGCAGCACTGAGCAACTTTTGCTTGGCTGAAGCAAGGGACTTGCTTGACAAGTGGATGCAAAGGAAAGAAAGGCTCTGGTCACCCAGGAGGCATCTCTCCCTGGAGGGGTGGGACACATTTCTGTTGCTCACTGCCCCAGTTTGATTTGCTCTTCTTGAGGAGGATTTGTGATCTCTATGGAGCAGCTCCCTAGTTCTTTTCTTTGCCTACTCACCTTTGCTCTGTGTTGCAGGTTTCCTTCCAAATGAGTCCCTGAGGTTCCTGCTGGCAGCTCCAGCAGTGTCCTGTAGAAGTGCCCTCCTGCTCCTGGTCTCAGCAGCCGAGGCCCCTCCAAACCTGCTTCTGCAATGGGTGGGTTGTAAGCACTGGTAAGACCTACGAGTCGTGTCGCCTTCGCTGCTCTCTCCCTCTCTCGCGTTCTCTCTCTCTGTCCTTGTTCCTTCTTGCCCATTTATTTCTGTTCTCCATGTGCTCTGCTGTTCTGTCTCTGGGGTTTTCACTGTCAGGTAATGAGGAGCTGTGGGTCCAGTCAGTCTTGGAGATGCCGAAGAGACGAGACATCCTGGCTATCGTGCTGATAGTTCTGCCCTGGACACTACTAATCACCGTCTGGCACCAGAGCACCATTGCTCCACTGCTTGCAGTGCACAAGGGTGAGAGAAATCAAACCAGCCCATGCCAAGTCTGTGCATCCCTCCCTCGTCCTCATCTCCTCTCTCATTTCATTTCTCCGTGGCAGCCATGCTCATCTCAGCTCCCAGTCCATGCTCATGCAGAAGCCTCCCCACTTCTGCTGTAGGAACCACCCAGTGCTCATAGGGGTTCTTCAGAGACATCAAACTCCAAGCCATGGGATATGCTTACTGCACTTGGAGAGCTCTTTATGGCCTAAATCTAGAGTACTGAAGGAAGATGCTTTTCTTTGTTCCCTGATGATCCACAAGAGAGGATTCCCTTCCTGCTGGCCTTTGCAGCATTCTGCATACAAGTTAGTCCAGCAGGAAGGCTGCAAAAAAGAGAGCAGAGGAGACAAAGCTGCCACTTGAGACAGACAAAGCTGCCACTTGAGACAGCTGCTCTGGGAGACGTGAGGCAAAGAACATTTTTAAAGTGTCGTCAGGAAAGCAGCAAACTGGTGCTCTTGCACTTGAAGGAGAAAACAAGAGCCAGCATCTCCCCTGATTGTTTGGTGGAGTTACAATGCTATGAGAGAGTCAGCTTCCACGCTACCTGTCACACAAAGCATTAAATAGAGCCCTGGCCCAAATCAGATGAATACAGGAAGTTCCGAGGGATCCTCTCTGGCCAGAAGGGTCCTAGTTTTTATCCTGTTCTTGGCATAGCAGCAATATCTAAGGGCTGTGAGAGCTCTCGGGGGCTGGAAGAAGCCACACTGCCTACTGCAATCTTCATTCTTGGTTCTGCCCTTCTTCTGAGCACCGGGGCAGGCGAGTCAGCTTGGAGAGGCTTGTCTGTGGGGAAGAAGGCCAGCTCATTTTCCCTCTCTGGTTCCTTTCTCCAGGAGATTCTCTCCCCTTTTCATTTTAATGTTTGCACCCATCCTCCACAGTTGCTTATCCTTTTGCTGAACAGTCTGATGTGCAGTTTGAATTGTCAGAAGTTCAGAGTCTGTCCTGAGCAGCTTTACCTTTCCCTCTGGAGGACTGACAGCCACCCATGAGGCTTTGGGCAGTTCTTAAGGGAAAAATGACTTTGATCCCCTCTGGAAGGTGGACAGTGTTTCAGAGGATGAGGGATCTACTGGGCTCTAAAACAGAACTTGAAAGACTACTAAGAATATGCTGTCCGTATACCACTTTGATTCGATGCCCTAAAAACTAGGAGCTGTTTTTTGTGAATGGCCACGGACACTGAAATTACAGCACAGAGACTGCTCTGCTCTGACTCAGTCCTGAACTTACCAATGACCTTGGTAAGATACTTCCTCTGCCTCTGCTTCTCTGAGCCCCCAGTGGAAAATGAGTGGTGATAGAGACCAACCTGAAAGCTCTTGGGAGAAATCGTTTTGTTCTTGTAAGGCGTTTCTGAGATCCTTTGGTAGCAGGTGCTGAAAAAGAGATGTGCATCTGTACGCCAGCAAGCACAGAACGGCAGTGCTTACACATGCCAGGATTTACAGCTGAGGGTTTGACCTGCAGGGGTTTGCGAACTGTCTCAAGCACCGTCCTGGCTAATTACATTTGTGTCTGTGTCCAATGCATTTTGCAGATTTATTTTTGAATGGATTCCAGTGTTCTCTGCTTTCAGAGAGCTCTGCTATGTGATGCTGATGTGCTTTGCCTTWTGTAGGGCCTGATACCAACATGTGCAGGGCACCTTGTCCCTGTCCCCCCTGACCAGATATACACCCTCCCTCAGTCAATGCCATGGAGTACGAGGCCTTCATTCGGTTCAGGGCTGGTATCAAAGTCTATGCTGCTGGATGAGTAATATGCTATGAAAAAACCATAGGTAGTACCCTGCTGGGTCTGTCTGTTCCTGTTCTTTCTCATCTGAAGTTGCTGGTAGTAGCTGGTTTTGCAAAATCTGTGGCTCAAAGTATTATGTGCCCACTAGAGAGCAGCTGGCTTATATCCTGAATGGAGGTGTCCCTTCATCTCTGCCAGTTCCTAACTGTAGACCGTGGTATTCCTGCTGGTCTACGGTGGTATGAAAGTATGAAAATCGCACCCTGGAAAAGTGACAGTGCATGAACATTTTTTTTCCCTTGAGCTGATCGTGAACAAGTCTCTCTTTGCAAGGATTTTATATGTTTGCATCAGTGTATCCTATATACATGTTGCTCATTGTTCACATCCACACTACTGAATGGGCTGTTATGTTCAGAGATTAGTAGGGTCTTTTTGAGGAGAGGTTAGTCAGAGGCAGGTGAAAGTCTCTGCAGAAAAAAGCATGCAATTACAGGCTTTAATTTCTACTCTCCGTTTCTGGATTTGAAGTGTGTCTTTCCCCTCTTCTCTGTGCCCCATCCCAGGTCTGTCAGGAGAGCAGTGGGGTACTGCAGTATCCTGGCCAGATGCTGCTGCTGGGGGATCTTCACTGACTCGGTATTTTCCACCAGTTGGTTCCCTGCCTCCCAATCCAGGTGCTCCAGTGCCTGAGTGCAGAGCCACGAGTCCTGTCCCGCTGAGCGGGGTACCCAGAGCACTAGAGCTCTTCAGGAATGACAGATCGTGAATCCATGTTGCTATTTTCTTTACCTAGATCTAATTGCTGTACAAGCCTGTCTCTTCTGGGTGCTTTTTGAAGTTGCTTATTCTGAGCACCCAGCTGCAGCATTGTCCTGGGCTCTCAGGCCTTGTTTGGTGCTGGTTTTCTAACAGCAGGAACTTCTTTTCTCATGTGTGTTTGTCCCCGATTCCTTTATTTATTTGTGTACTTATTTATTAAAGCCTCCATCCGAGCTTGTTTCCTTTCCTCTGAAACCATGAGGGTGACCTGCTATTAGCAAGCAGCCTGCTGGCTCAGTCGGGGGGTGTTGGAGGACTGAGTCCATGAAGCTTTTTCTTCTCTCTCATACCCTTGCTCAGATGATGGTGGTGACTCCCGGCGTGATCTCGCTGCAGGCTTGGACTCCAAGGAATACTGCTTGTCGGACCGGGACATTGTGGAGGTGGTGAGGACAGAATATGTTTATACCCGCCCACCCCCGTGGTCAGACACCCTTCCCACCATCCACGTCATTACACCCACCTACAGCCGGCCCGTACAGAAGGCAGAGCTGACGCGCCTGGCTAACACCCTCCTGCACGTGCCAAACCTGCACTGGATCCTGGTGGAGGACTCACAGCGGCGCACGCCTCTCATCACCCGGCTACTGCGGGACACGGGGCTTAACTACACCCACCTCAATGTGGAGACACCCCGCAACTACAAGCTGCGGGGAGACATGAGGGATCCCCGCATTCCCCGGGGGACCATGCAGAGGAACCTTGCCCTGAGATGGCTGAGAGAGACCTTTAACAAAAATAACAGCCAGCCTGGGATTGTTTACTTTGCYGATGATGATAACACCTACAGCCTGGAGCTCTTTGAGGAGGTAAGACCCTGCTGGGGGGCTCCCAACTGGCCGAACACAGCAAATTAGCACATGGGGTGTAAAAGATGCTGTGTACTGAGCTGAGGAGATGCTGTGTACATCCTCTTCTGAGCTCTGGATCAGTCTTGTCCGTATAGTGGTCCCACTGCAGCTGTCCTTGAAGTTTTCTCTGGGGTTTGGTTACTGCACTGCAAAGTGTGTGTTTCCCAGTGTCAAAGGCATCCCGTGCGAAGTAACGGGAACCCCAGTTTATCCTGTGGCATGTGATCAGGAGRCAGATAGTTTTTACTGTAAAGGAAGCTAATGAGGAGCTGCCTTCCCCTGTGGGGAGCCTTGTTAGGGTTGGAACATCGCCTACTGTCTGACGTGCCTGTGCAGAAGCCCGTGCCTAGCAAAAGAAACCTCGGCCATCCTCCTTCTGTGCCCCACCCTGGAGGAGGTTTCTAGCTGGTTCCTGATCTGATGTTATCCACCTTTCTTCTCTACCACCCCTATGTATTGCGCTTGGCTGTCTGTTAATTCATGTTTGTTCTTGTTTGAGGAGTCCCTGGGGTGTCTCTTCCTTGCTTGCTGTTTGCATTTGTTTGCTCTCATCCCAGAGTGTCCGCTGGTTAAATTCTGTAGCTGTCAAGAGCCTGGTGCCTGCTCTGCACAGATCCCCAGCTGAGGTAGCAGTGCCCTTTCAGAGTTACGCCTGAATGGTGTCAGCACAGTCATAGGCTTGCAGGACATCTTGTTCAGAGTTGCTCTGTGTGGTTGTCTCTGGGTTGCCACACACGCAAGGAGCATGTGTTTGTCAGTGCTTACTTCTCCTCCCAGAAAAGTGGAGCCCTTCACGCACTGCCTTGGAGAGGGCTGTCTCTCTGCTGAGAGATGCGTG
This sequence comes from Phoebastria nigripes, assembly GCA_035582835.1. Lineage (NCBI taxonomy): Eukaryota > Metazoa > Chordata > Aves > Procellariiformes > Diomedeidae > Phoebastria > Phoebastria nigripes. Next base: position 2,899,884 of record JAYKAV010000334.1, on the reverse strand, counting down.
CAGTGCTCCCCTCCAGAGCTCTTCCTCTTGCAGCATCAGGGGACGGATGGTCTCTCGTGCTGTTGTAAGTAGGCAATGGGGCTGAGATCTCAGCCTGGAAGTTTGTGGCTCCAGGAACTGTGATGGCAGGCTGAATTTCAGCATGTCCTGACAGTCTTGTCGGGCTTGAGCAGGGGAAGGTTCCCACATGCTTTCCCACCTTTGCTGTTTGTTCCACTCCTACTGGGGCTTTAAATGAACTCCTGAGCCTTTCCCTGTCTGCAGGTATGCAATGGTCTTACAGTGCCAGGTACACTGTACCTCACCTGGCTTCCAGCCCAGAAATGACTTGTTCCCTTGCTCTCCTGAGGCCGAGCTCTTGCAGCAAGGGACAAGAAAGGAGGATTGCCTCCTTCCCCACCAGTTGCCAGTTTTCATACCAGGGATCTCCTACTTATTCGCTCCTTACATGCCCCCTTTCCTTTCCCTGATGGCTTTCGCTTTAGCTTGGATAGCCACAGGAGTATACACGCTTTTCATGCTGAAAGCAAATTCAGACTGAATGTCTTTCTTCCACAGTCCCCTTTGAGGCTGGCTCTGGCAGCATCCTGAGACAGACACCGCACATTAATAAAGCAGAAAGGGTTCCTTCGTTCACCCATGTGCTTTGCTCATAGAGGCTTCTCCTCTCTGATCTGTAGCTGCAGTTAAGGTCACATGGAGCCAATGAAATGTGCTGTGAAATGCAGAAGACACGCACTATTGTTCCCTGTGGACAGGGGCTGCCGTTAGCATGTGTATAATGCAGAAGGGCAAGTGCCAGAGCTCTTCTGGTCTCATTTGCAGTAATTAGCAGTGATGAGATTAGCTCTGGGAGATCCCTGATCTAAGAGACTGGGCTGAGAGGAGAATGCGAGGCCGAGCCTGCCAGCAGAGCAGGACAGGGCACTGCAGGGTGAGCAGGCAGACTGGCATTCACATCATCTGCGTTGGCAAGTGCAGGCATCTGAAGTGTCCCCTGATGGCTCCTATCTATTTCTGTTGACTCTACAGGGAGTAGAGGCATCCAGCTGGGTGGCAGGAGCAGCTACAAAGCACCGTTGTGCATGCTGGGAGTTTCTGGAGAGGCTGCGCTTCTCAGCTGTCTCTGAGGTTGTGGGCTACAGCTGCAGTGCCTCACTCTAAAGATGCTTTTAGCCTTACTGTGGCTCATAGGTTGAGATTTCAACTCAAACTCCACAGCGTTCAGAGAAAGCACCTTTCTTCCTAGATAAGCCATTCCTGCATTTCCAGGTGGCCTTGGACAAGGTGCTTCCCTCCTCTGTGTCCTGGTTTCCCCAGCTGTCCACGTGGAGGACTAATGCGCCACAGCTCTAAAGACCTTTGGACAAAAAAMCACTCTAAATCTCAGTTATGTTTATTATTGGCAGCTTTGTTTTTAGTGCTGAACTCATGCTTGGTTCCGTGGCTATCCATTACAATCGCTATTGTTAGTTGCCACTTTCCAAAGCACTTTGCTTCTCCAGCTCCAGGATATGCATCCTCGTACAGGTGAGTAACGAGCTCTGCGGCTTGGTCCAAGCCACAGAGGGTGCCTGGGAACCTAACCCAGGCTCTTAGCTCTAGGGTTTGTGCTGAAGCTCAGGGGCATTTGTCTCCTGCAGGACAGTGGGCAAGGTGAAGTTGTTCTGCTGGGGTGCTGGTTTGTGTATTGGAAGTCGCATGCAGCTGATCCTTCTGTGTGCACCCACCATACCCTTCTCTTTCCTTGCCTCCAGATGCGCAGCACCAGAAAGGTGTCAGTGTGGCCAGTAGCCTTCGTCGGTGGCTTGCGCTATGAGTCACCCAAAGTGAACGCTGCAGGGAAGGTCTATGGCTGGAAAACTGTGTTCGACCCCCATCGCCCCTTTGCTATAGACATGGCGGGGTTTGCTGTGAACCTCAGACTGATCCTCCAGCGATCTCAGGCTTACTTCAAACTGCGAGGAGTGAAGGGAGGCTACCAAGAGAGCAGCCTGCTCCGGGAACTAGTGACCTTGAATGACCTTGAGCCGAAAGCTGCCAATTGCACTAAGGTATGGTCTCTTTCTCATACATGAGTTGTAAGGATCCAGAGGTAGGAGAAAGCCCATCCAGCCCCATCAGGCAGTCACTTGTCCTCTGTGTTCGAAGAGAGCACACCCCCGTTGCAAGGGAGCTGGGAATGGGCGATTATGTATTAAAACGTGTGAAAGGCAGTTATCTTTTTTGGTTGCAGGCTGCTAGCTGTTGCCATAGGCCTTGAAATATGGAGTCTTCTCTCCCCTGTAACTGTTCCTCTTTCTTACATTACCTTTAGAAAATATCCTTATTATTTTCAATATGGGCTTATCTGTGGCCTTGCTAATCCCCTGGGGCAGGGAGCTCCATAAGTGAAATGTATGTYGGTTGCTTTACGTGAATTCCTGAGGGGAGCTTTTGAGTACTGGTACTCCTGTGATAAGCCAGCATCATATGAGATTTGGCCCTCTGGAACCCATCTGAACTGTAACCCAGGAGTACCAGCCATGGTGTTTCCTGGCTGCAGGGAAAGACTSTTCACACAATCACTGCCTTATTGCAAAGTTGCCTTCTCCCTCTTGAATTCTATGCAATATTGCTGTAGTTGTCCACAATAACCTGGATCTTTCTGTGCTAGAGATGTGTAGAAATGTTTTAATGCCTGGGATATTGCTCTGAGCTCTAGGAGGCTTCCATAAAGCTTCATTTTGAGGGGATTTTACTGCTGTCAAATGACTGCTAATTATTTGACTGTACACATTGCCTAGGAGCTACCAGGTCATGGAGCAGGACCCCTATGTGCTAAATAATGTAGAAACTCAGAACACAATGATGGTTCTTGCCCTAAAGACTTCCCAGTCTAAGATGAGAGACAACAGATGGATATCTATCTGGAATGACAGGGGAGCGTGCGAGATACAATGAGACAATGCTGGTTAGTGTGACAGGCATCAATCATAGCACATCAGCAATGGAGGTGCTGTCAGGTGCTTCTGAAAGCTTTGTGAGTGGGTCCACTGAGCACCGCGGGTATGCAGGGGGTCCCTCTGAGATCACAGATCCCCGTGTGGCACTCTCATGCCTTTGTCTGTAATAGGCACCAGCCAGTCTGATTTAGGGGGTCTTTATTGCTTAATTATCCCAGGAGGATTATTCTTTTTTTGCAGATAAGCTGTTACTGCCAACAGACCCAGTGTTGGATCCAGGTCTCTCTCTCTTTTTGGGTTAGGAAAAAATTTTCAATAATACCCTTTGTCTCTGCTTTCCATCTGCACTGCTCCACAGCCCCCAGCCATGGAAAAAACAAAGATCTCAATGTTCAGCAGTGCTCAGGCAAGGAGTCCAGGAATAAGGAAGAGGAGCTGAGGGGGAGGAGCAACTTTGTTTATTATCTGATACCTGCTGTGCCTCATTTTTTAAATCTGCATGTCTGTGGTTATGGCTGTCCAGCACTGGGATAAATAACACAGATGGTCTCCCAAGGGTGGGAAAAGAGATTGGATTAAAATTAGATCTCTGTTCTTGGGCACTGCATGCCCTACTAGCTAACAAGAAAGCACTGGCTGGAAATAAGTGTGTTTCCAACAGGCCAAGGGAAATGCACAGGTTGCTTTTAGTCTGGTGTGCAGAAGATTAGGGGTGTTTACTCCATGGCCAGTTATGCAATCTTTGGTATATTGTCCCTGCTGTAAATAACTATTGGAAAGAAGCTGTGTTAAAAGGCTGGCGATAGGAAATGACAGTTGTGGAGGAACACACGGAGGAAGGAGAGGAAGGAAAAAGTTGTTTCCAGGCAGGAGGAAAAAAATGGTGCAGACACACTGCCGTGTCAGTGCTGTCACACAAGAGCTGCAGGTCAGAGGTGGAGAGGAAGCAGGAATTGCTGGCCAGGATTTGAAGCAGACTGCATTTCTTTTTTTGGCTAGGCTGTGGGGATCTTACAAGGGTCCTTGTTGTGAACTGAATGCTGTCTGCTCCTGGCAAACTCTGAGTGCAGCTTTGCAGGTTGAGCTTTGCCTTTCTGCTTTTAGCTGATGCCAGCAGCCTCCATTTCCCAACTGCTGTTTTGCTCACCCATTTGATGAGGAGGAGAGTCCAGACAAGCAACAGAGAAGGACAAAAGTAGGCTATGGTCTGGGGTCCTCTTGCCCCGAGATCAAAGCGTAGACTTCTTTCTCATTGTGCTAGTGAGCTCCCAGCAGTTGTCATGGTTTGGTTCTGTTAAGCATAACCATACTCCTGCTTTGCAGTGAGATTTACATTAAAAATTAAGATGTGCTCAGATACAGTCRTTAAGGAGGGATCAGAGAAGTATGTAAGACAAGCATAGACATCTGTTCTCCAAAAATGCTGCCTTCCCTGTGTGCAGTGCTGGTATTTGTAATATTTACCAGAATTCAGCCCACAAATGCACACTCCTGCAAAAAGCTTAAGCTTTGGCCAAAGACATATATCCTGCTTATTTTCTTTGATTTGGGAACTGCCCAAAATGAAGGAKAAAACTAAGGAAGTAAATATTAATTGCCGAGGAGAAAGGAGAGAGTTATCCCTCCTTATCAGGAGGGAAGGGTTGGTTTATACTGGAGTTGTAAGGAAACAAGGCTTTGTAAGCRTGCTCTGTATTTCTCTGTTCTGCTGCTTCTGCATTTCCCCCACGCTCCCCCAAAGCAAACATACTCTCTTCAATCCATTGACACAGGACAGAGGTCTGAGATTCTGTATTCCCATAAGGTTGATGTAACTGGGATATATTCTGCTCCCCATTTTCTATTAACACCTGAGGAAACAAGCTGTGGTGTGCTCAACCAGGGAGCCCTTAAAGGAGAGAGACTTTGAGTGGCCCCAGCTATTGAAAAAGCCTCAGCTCAGGCTGGCACAAGAGGACAGACCACAAAATAAAAGGTCGTTGGAAATGAGGCTGCTCCTGGAGCCACTTGTTTCTCCAGGGAGATAGGCRTAGGTACATTTCGTTGGATGAGACAGGCTTTTGTGTACTCGGGTGGTCTAGGTAGCAATTCACTGGGATTGAAGTGATGGCTAAAAGTAGTTATTCCTCCTCTCTCCTTATCTCTTGGCTGAGTCAGATCTGAGATTAAATCTGCRGGTTAGCAGCTCAGTGTTTAGGTGGATGTTGTGAAAGGGAATTGGCTGGCAGCTTTGCACTGGACCAGGAATGGCTGTCTCTGAGCCTTAGAGGCAGGGTGCGTGTGGGCACTGTTAAATGCCACAGTCGGTATAACCAGCTGCTATCATCAGACACAGGCTAGARAACAGGCAGCAAAGACAGCTCTCCCAGCAGTACCTGAACCACACACCAACACTGTGGCTACCRTGGATCTTGGAACTGACTCTGGGAGGGGAATAAATCCTTGTACATATGGAGGAGAGCAAGCCTTTGGGACCAGCAGCAGCCAGGAAATTGCACAGCAAAAGGAGACCAGAACTGGCTGCTTCGTGATGTCACAGATCTAAAACTGCTTCAGAATGGGCAGGAGAGAGGGTAAATGTCAGCCTAAGGCAAGAAGGCTTGAAAAGGAGTACTTCGCTTCCTCCTGACTTTATCCTGTGGTGCTACATACGGCAGGCAGGGGAATGAGCTTCRTGAGCTTTTTGTTTTCTTTGCCTTTCAGGGGCTGAGCTGCAGGGTAGGGCTGAAGCAGATGTGTCCTCTTTTGGGTTAGATTGTTCCTGAGACTGGGCTCCTCTTTTCGTGTGGGTTTGTGACCAGTGGTTTGCGGTGAGCGTTCAGTATCTTGGCTGCTATGTGACAGCACTTTGTTGGTTAAGCTTCACAGGCACACTGGTGAAGACACCAGTGCTCGAGCTGTTGATTTTTATGACAGACATACAGAACTTGGAGGGTTCTTTTGGCCTTGTCTTGTCCTGATTAGTCACCAGAACTGCTGTGCCAATGCCATCCCCTGTACCACAGCTGAAAGCTGTCATTTACATCAGAGTAGTTCAGGTTTTGCAGCACTGTCTGCCTGCACTGCTCCATGGTGGACCTTCAGATCCATGCTGCAGCTGCAATAGCTCAAATTAGACCACTGTAAGCCTTGCTTCTCTTGTGGTCTTGTATGTTTTGCCTATAATACCCATCACAAAGCACAAATCTTCAAGTTGGTGTAATTGCACAGTTGAAGATTACTGTTTGAGCTCTGGCTCATTTAATAGCAGTGGCTATGATTCTCTCAACGTATGAGAAAAACAAGAGTTATAGGGAGAAGCAATCTTTATTTTTTATACCAATGGATGTGATTTTGGGAGAAGAGGGCCTCCACGATGCCTAAGAGAGCCTGCAGAAATTTGGTTTAGCACAAGCTGAGAGGAAGCAAATTTGTCATTTCATTTTGGTGTCTCTTTTCCTTCACGTTGTATAGTCTCCATTTCAAATAACAATTATTGAAACCCTCCACAGAGGGTCTGTGTGCTTGAAATCCTGTGACCCCCTCCAACTGTAGGTCGACTTGCCTCTTTGCTTTTTAATTTCCTGTTAGAAAACAATGAAGAAGTCTGCTATGGAGATGAATCCTTGTAATCTCTTAGATCTGTTCTGAGTCCTCTGATTCTGAATGGCAAGGCCGTAAATGATTGGAAGTGTTTCTCAGTAGTAGAGATTTTTAAAGGGGACTCCCTCAGGGGACCTATATGAAACTATTGTTCAGGGGAAATCAGATACTTGGTCCCCCTCACTGTTTACTCCTTTGCAAGCTGTACTTTCTGCACAAGCCAGAGCTTCCCTGAGGCATAAAAGAAACACACTGCTTGTGGAAAAAATCAAACAATTGGCTGAGAGGAAAAGCAGGTGTTTCTGTACTAAATGGTGATCTCCCTCCCACATTAAAGAACACAGCATGAAAAATGGTAGAAGCTGCTGTATCAAGCCGCAAACTCTGAAAATTGGTCCATTTTAGTTAATTTAATATAACTGTCTTTTTTGGCACTTGGCTTTAACAATGCAAAAATGGGATCCGGTTTAAAGAAAAGCTAATAATGTGTAGTTGTGGTCTTCTGTTTACGGAGTACGTGGTTAGAGTTGTTTAAGTGTGAGTCCCATTCCCGGCAGAGTGCAGCCCTTGGCCATCAGCAGGGTTGAGTATTTACGTGTCAGAAGTGGAAGGAGCTCTTACCTACTCCCACTGGAAAGGAGAATTGGCTACAAGATTTTTCTAGCACCTGGACTGCATTAAGGTTTATACATTCTGTTTGTCAGATGAGGAGCCCGTAACTGATGCTTGCATAGCACCGAGAGCCACTTGTACAGACCTGTTTGGTTTTGCCGTTTCATAGGAAAGTAACGCAGTAATTGCAGCAGCGTTGCTGCAGTGGGTGAGCCTATAATAAAGGCTAACTTTGATGACTGGGCTCTGAAGTGGTTGTGGGGGAGCGATGAAATGGTTTTTTGGACCCACTCCAGACAGCAGTTGGTTTCTACTGCCTTAGTATTAGCAGGCGAGATTTAAGCCCTGCACAGGAGGTGACTGCTCACATCAGAGACAAATTTGGTCAAACAGCTTCTTGGGAAGGTGGGGGTGCTCCTGTTTAACCAGAAGGGTTTGAGAAGTGCTTTGTTCATCCTTTAGAAACAGAACGTGCCCTTGTTTTTCAGAAAAGCAGGGACTGGGTATGAAATGGTTTGCAGATACTTGGATTAAATGTGCAGAGTATTGTCATAGCAACAAGAGGGAAACCCCCGCAAGGTAGGAAATATCAATGCAAACAGGTGAAGGGAAGCAGGAAACTGTAGCTCTGAAGGGATAAAGCTGCTCCCAGCAATCCAGGTTCTAGGAGCAAAGCAGTAAGTATAATGGAGTCTAGCGAGGGGGGAATATTTTAAACAGCTTCCAGAACTGTCTGTGCCAGCAGTACAGCACAGCTAGTAGAAACTATTTACCTATAATACTCCCCCCTGCCTCCAAAAATGTTAGACCACCTCTTCAATGTATATTTTTTCCACTACTCCTCCACAGATGTTGATCTATATTAAACTTTGCTGCTAAGACTGAGGGAAGCTTTTAGTAGAAGCTTCAGTTCTGTTTTAAGCAAGTCGGAGAGGGGCTTTAAAGTGATGCAACGTATTGTACCTGGTACAGAATAGTGGATGGCAGCGTGGGGCCAGCATTTCAAAGGAAATGTGTATGGGGCTTTTGAAGTGATACGGTAGACTAATGCTTGCTGGGTTATGAAAGGGCTGTGTACAGCCCAGGGCATAGTGGGAGGAAGGGAGTGTTGTGTAACTGGCTCCTGCATCTTGCAGCTCTGAGACAGCAGAGGTTGCAACAGAGAACCAGAGCAGCAGTAAGTACTTCTCAGATCAGTGTCACTCTCACATCTTTTTAGGGTCTTAAAAGAATTTAGAAGTCGAAAAGAAGTGATAGTGAGGTTAGAGAGCAGACTAATGTCTTCCCTCCAATAATGGATTTGCAGAGATGCACTGAAAAATCCATTTTAATATTTCACACAACCAAAGGCATTGGTGACTATTGGAGGTACTCAGTATAACTGCCTCTTCCCTCTAATGCACGAGTCGCAATGTGGCCTGAAGTGGCAAGAATTTGCATTTCCACTGTGACCCTAGCAAATAACTCCACACTGGCCAAGGATGTAGTAACATGATAACCAAGAACCAGAGTAAGGAACTTGGTCTATGGGGAAACATGCATGTGATTCTCCGATTATGAAGGAACTGCCTTACATCATTGAAAAGGTTGATGAGCCTTTCGAGGAAGATGGTTGATAACTACATGGAAGGAGCAGGTTAATGTCCCAAGACAGTACACTGTAAAATGGGTGATTTCTGTGCACTGTGCATTTTGGATAGCAATAGGCCTGCCTAAATGAAGTTTTATGCAAACCTCCTTTCAGCTGTGAATGCACCATTAGGCTCCAGGGTAGATGGTTAAATTGCACTATTGATTTAATGTGCAAGAATATTTGTTAGTGCAGTGAAGAGATGCAGCTAATGACTTCTGTTGGCTTCTTCAGATTTTAGTCTGGCATACAAGGACAGAAAAGCCTGTGCTGGTGAATGAGGGGAAGAAAGGATTCACAGATCCCAACGTGGAAATCTGACTGTGCATGGCTGAGCGGAGACCAACACCTGGTAAGAGCTCACATTTTTGAACAGTAATGAGAAGCAACAGTAAAAAAGGAAAATACTAGACAATGACAGGAAAAAGACAAGAGCTCTTTTAAATCTGCTTTTTAATTTCCATTTTTCACATCTSTGACTTTCCCTTACTGCAAAACTTCTTGAGACCATTAGAATCTCTCTTTTTTTATCTTTAAGACAAGCTGCTAAAGGGGAAATACCTGGTGAGAGGTTGGGGGGAAGAAGAGAAATCCAGGGAGTGAGAGTTTAGGCAGAAGTTACGTTGTTAAAAAAACAAACCCTTGTCTAAACAAGGTTGCCTTATTAACTGTAGTAATATAGCTAAAGCACAAGGGTGAAGGATGTGGATTCATCCACCYGCAAACACCTGAGGAAAGCTAAGGCAATATCAGTGAAAGCATTTTTAAGTCAGGCAGAAGCTTTCAGTGACGGAAGAGTTTAATTTATATCCACATCAAAGCCACACAAAGTCAGTGACAAGTAAGGGAGGGTGTGGATTAAACCCCACATGAGGTATTTGTTTACCTAAGCAYGTCATGTCTTCTTCCACGGAAAGGGGGAAAGAACATGCACATTGATGGCTGACTCCCTGCTCATTTGTTCATGCCCTGGCTTCTCACYTTTAATTACCTGAGCATCCTGGTACATTTAATCTTCTGTATTTCCAGAGTGCACTCTGCAGYTGGTTTGCTAGAGTGAAGGTTGGGCTATTTGCTTATATCTGCATCCCGACTATGTTGCCTCTCTTCATCATTATGGGGAAAAAAAATAAATGCACAACTGCCTTTAACTGGAGTGTAGAACCAGGCCTGGAGGGGAGAGAAGGTTGCTGCTTGTTCTCTTTTCCTCTTGAATACAGAGAAGTAAGAGCAGCAAAGGAAGGGGGTAGATTTGCTCAGCAGTGGTGTATTTTTAACAGTAATGAGCTCTCTCATAGTACATTCCCTCAGGCTAACTGGATGGAGCCCTGTCTGCCGCAGTGGCCTGCCTTTGAGGCCCATTGGCAGGACAGCAGAGGAAAGCCTGCACTGCACATTATCTGCGCTATATATAGCGGCTTTGCAGAGAGGCCATAGCTCTTCAGCGCTGTCACAACTGCTTTTCACCAACACCCAGTTGCCTAGCAGCAGTACTCACAGATCTGCAACCTGAGATGGGTTTTGGGACAGTTCCAAGGGGTGGCAGCTAACTGCAGTGAGGCAAAAGGGTAATATACATGCTGGTTGTGTCTCTGTTGCAGAAGATTTCTTCATGCACAGCCTGCAAGGTTCCTCTCCACAGCATACAACCAGCCAGACATGCAGTAGCCAGGACCTCTGCTGACTTCCAAGAGTTTTAGCATACTGAAAACAAGAAACACTGCATACATAAACTACCCGGATTCCCCTGCCCTTCCTCCTGGATTCTGAGCAGAACCAGACACTCTGGAGGTGGAGAAAAAGCACAGAAAATACAGGACTGACATCAACTTCAATACAAGACCAGCTGCCTCGTGAGATGCTCRGTTTGGGAGAAGTGCATGCAGGGCATGATGCACTGAAGACATGGCCCAGCTGGAATGGTAGTCTAGACTGAGGGGGCTGTTTTACAGGACCTGAAAGCAAGGGTGAGAATGCCCACAGGAGCGTGTTGGCCCCTGATGACTTGTTTTTCCTGAGACACACGTACCTTGTGGCTATGTGTGCAACAGCCTAAGCAGCTCTCTGTTCATGGAGGGGACAGCTGCCTTCTGAGATGGCACCTTAGCCCTTAATTTTAAACCTACTTTAATCAGTGTTTATTACGCTGCACAAGACAGGAAGGTTTCGGGGGAGGGTGAAAAGCAAGACAGGTTAGAACAAACCCATTAAGTATCTCTGTTCTCTTTGTATTCCCTCTCCTTTCCCTTCATTAGTTTCATGGTTTGGAGGGCACTCTGACATACCTCTGTGTTCCTGGATGGAGTTATGTTTATAGCATGTGGTTCTCTATTCATCCTTGCTAAAATAATTGGAAGAGGGTTTTAATGAGATTGTTGTGGCCATACACTATAATACTTCATCCAGGCTCAGATCTTGGTTCTGTTTAGCTCTAATTTGGTTCACATGAGCATTAGGTGTGGGGTTCTCTGAAGGGTGCTCCTACATAAAGCCAAATTTCCACTCTTAAAAAATAAACTGCTTAAAACTAGGGATTGAATGATAAAAGCTTATTTTAGTGCATTTACCATTCTCCTGGAATGTATCCTTCAGCCCTAGCCCCTTTTTCAGGGCCAGGCCATACTACTGCAGAGCTACTGGCGTGAAAAGCCACGCTGGAGCAGTTCGAGAGTTAACTTCTGATGGATAGAGCAGCACCCTTGTAAAGGGGATCCTGTGCTTAGTGCTCTGTTTCTTCAGCACCTGGCTTGAGGTAGGTTGAAATACTATCTATATGTAGAACATTAGTCGCCTCTTCCCTGTCCTGTAACATCAAAGGACCTGAGATAGCATTGATGAAAGGGTGTTCTCTGATGAAACTGTATTTTGCTTCTCAGTGAGAGACACAGGACTGAGCAATGCAGAAGAGGAACCTGGGTGCTACTACCTTGGTTGACTCTGTATTTGAGATTGACAAACTTGCTGAGGAAGAAACTGAGGTACAACATACCCCTTCTCCCCACCTCCAGCCCCTTTAAAAAAGCCCAAAACTTACCTCCCCCTTCATAGTTGTTGTCAAACCTTTGATCAACCCCCACTGTCCCAATTCTTTCAAAAAGGTCTGAAGCACAATTTTACCTTTGAGTTGAGGGAAAATGTAATCCTGGAAATAGACTTGGTTATTTTTAGCCCTAACACATAGAACTATTAAAATGCTATAGATTTGATTGTTAGCTTCACAGTGCAGAAGTCTCCCCTTGGACTAATGACGTTGTGTATTTCCTAATATTTAAAAAAAAGTATTTTTTTGTAAGTTATTTTCTCCCACTGTATATCAAAACCGTTGGGGAAAAGTTGCATTCTTTAGTTCCCAGTCACAGAAGTGCTGCTACRTAGCCTTTACAAAAATGTTCCTTTAGATGCATTGGCTGAAGCGCTACTTGGATTGAAAGCATTTGATGCTACTGGCTGCTGGCTGCTCTATGGGAACAGGTATTGTTATCTTGTATTAAAACAGTAGCTCTCTGCACTCAAGCAGATTTATTCTGTTACTGTACTAGCCTTCCAAGTTCACTTCAGTCTGCAAACCGTAGGGTGGAAAGAGACATTTTTGAAGGACTACAAAGTTTTCATACCATTTAAATAGTTTCCAACTGATGTCCTCTCCTAGCTGCAYGTTTTGTTTCACTAATCTTAATTCCAGTCCCTGCTGGGTTGCAACCTTCCCTCCTTGGAAGGAAATAACTTTCAGAAAAATGCAAAGGATCGAGTCCTGAACACAACCCTGCATATATGCTCCACTCTCCTCAAAGTTGGTCACACAAGCCTGGGCCCTTCCAACTTGCACAGAGGCTACCCGTGGTCCTCGGGAGCAGAGATAYGTATGTTCAGTAAGACCAGCTCTGGCCAGGATGGAGTGTATTACAGCTGCACTGTCTGTTCTCAGTTTTAAACAAACTGTATTTAAATTTGTTAAATAAAATTATGGTTTCTAAGAGCCAGAATACCCCGCAACTCCATTATCAAGAGACAGTGCACATGTTTGGTGTTTCTCTCATAGCCTGAATCCTCTGGTTACTGGAACAGAAAGCAGGGGCTGAGCGACTTCTCGGAGATTCTGAACAGATTTGCAGCTTGAATTTGATCTCTTCCTCTCCCTAAAGAGATGGCAGCTCCTCAGTGACTGCGGAGCTGGTGAGTTAAAAAAACATGTTTTCCTAAATCCTGTGTTTCTGTTTTGAGGGACAAAAAGAAAAAAGAAAACAGGACCCAAGATCCCAAGATCCCACAGCACGTTTAACTAGAAAGTACGGATGTGCTCTCCCATTTGCAACTATGTATGCAACCCCTTTACTTCTTCCCCGACCAAAATCTGATCTCTGCTCATTTTACAAGGGGGAATCTCATCTTCAGGTGCTTCACAGTGAGAGCAGGGGTGGAGGGATGACTGGAAGACTAACTTGTCCTTTTCTCCTCCTGCACCTCCTCCTTGGAAGTTCTCATTCCTGCCTGGCCTGAAACATAATGATATATTTGATAGAGGATAAAACACATTTCACTTTTTAAAACTTTTTTTTTCCTTTTTGTGAGAGAGACAACCTCCATAGTAAAACTTAGTGGAAAAAAAGCTTGAATTAAGGTCATTTGACAACCAACTTGGCTTCCAACAAGTGAACAAGTAATGGCCTCTTCGCAGAGCGAGTTGCTAAATTCTGCCTGGAAGCACAACAAAATGGTTTTCCACACCTGGTTACTCACATGTTCACCAACTATTTTCTCCCTATCTAATTATAAAAACAAGGAAGCCAGTAATAACACATTTTTAAAGTCACTGGAGAACTGAGCTCAGCTTTCAGTTCAGATGGCTTCAGTTCTTTCTCTCTCTCTCTCTCTCTCCTGCCTCCAGCACTTTTTTACTCCCCCACATTCACCAGACGGTCCATAACATCATGCGCAGCCATCCAAGCTGTGGGTCCTCAGTAGTGCAGGGAGATGAGCTTCCGCCATCCCATCTATGAAACAATGGACTCTGGTTCCTTCGGGGCCCATTCTCTCTTCTGAACTTACTTCCAAAGAGCAAATCCTTTACCTGGGTCTAGTGGAAATGAACATGCCCAAGTGCCTGGGCCATCGTGTCCCCAGACATGCAATCAGGAATATTCAAGATGAACCAAACATGGGAAAGAAGCTCTCATCAGTCCACGTACTGGGTCCTTCCTAAATAAGGTATGTCGACAGATTGTATTATCCGTCCTGCAGTGCGTTCTTCAAAAATGACAATCTGCAGAAGAGAGGGATATATAATGTTCCTTCATACAAAGGCTGAGTTACTTTAAATACTTTTAGGAGGAAAAGGCATACGATCACAGCAGGGGAAGGAAGCATCATTTAAAGAGATCAATCAATATGAGTCTGAACAGTAACTGTGATTCTTCTTCAGCACCACATGATGCAGAAAATGAACCAGCATTAAATCAGGTTTGTCTTGATTTTGAACTTGATGCAGTGCTTTGAAGTTAGCTGCCATCCTCATCATGTCTTAATGGTTGTCAGAGCCATAGTCAGCTTTAGAGCAGCACCTTCCCTAATTTTCACAGATCTTAGGAGATAACCGTCTCCTTCCTCTCTATTGCACTGGTTTTCAGCTAGAGATAGGTAATTAATATACTGTATATGTCTAGCTCTTTGGGACACGACTCAGAGCAGGATCTTTAATAATACAAACAAGCAAAGAGAAATCCCACCAAAGSCTCTCACCTCATTGCTCCCTTTCCGTAACCAGGGGCCAGGAAGGTAGAGTGTTTCCTGAGGTCCAATTTTCCAGTAGCGGCCCAGGTTCTGACCATTGACAAACACAACTCCTTTTTCCCAGCCCTAGGATCAAGACAGTACACAGAATTACTGGTGCAGCTGTATTGCCTAGTTAGCGTCCCCACAGGAAACTAAGTCTACTTTCACACTGGCATTCTTTCAGGCCACTTTCCGCAGGTTTTCTGCTTGCTTTCCCTGTGCAACTCCCTGATGCCATGAACATTTAAGTAAGCCCTGTTGAACAGGAGTTATCCTTAATGTACTAATTAAAAGGATAAAGCTTTCAAAAATGCGCAATTCATGATTCATGGTTGTACAGGAAACTTCATCCTTCTGAAGAGACATATCTTTATTTCTTCCCAAGCATAGAATATCTCCCCTCACCTATTTCCCAGGTGACAGAAATACTGTATTGCTACTGACTAGCATAATTTACAACAAAGCATAAATGGAAAAGTGAGCAGTACAATAATGATTGGCATGAACCTTGGCTCTAAGGGAATGAAATCGGAGGAGGAAGTTTAATAATATTTAATATTTCATCTTAAGTTCTATGCAAGAGCAGCAATCTTCCACAGAAGGAAGATGTGAACACTGACTCTCATGCCATGTCTACAAAGAAGTGACTCTTTCCATATCACATTGAGGAGGTAGGGATAAAACTAGTGCCTCCTTTATTTATTTTTTGTGCCCATTACTTCTCTGCAACTAGAAAAGAAATAGCATTTGTATGTCAATAAAAAAGACTAACTGTTCATTAGCAGCTCTGCAGGGTCAGTATTGCACGTGTTTTCTCATCAGGACCACTACAGACTGAACAGAATTACCTGCCAGCTTGAGAAGACTTCTAAACCCTCAAAATAATTCTACTTCTCCAAGATCAGAAGACGTCTACAAAACTACAGACTACAAGACAGAGCTCAGTCAGACCTATTACACAAGTGTCTCTCTAACCAGCTTTTTAAAAATCTTGGTCAAGAAAAAATAGGGGGGGAATAAAAATAGGACTTGCCTGTAGCTTCAAGAAAGTGTCCTGTGGCTGATGCTCTATCCACAGCCTTCCACGAAAAAAAGCCGGACCGACAAAGTAATCTGGGACTGCACTCCATCCAGCAACATGTCGCAAGCTGTAAGAGAATGACCAAACACAGCAGGGAAGCACCGGGCAGCACTGAGAGACACAATACTGGTCTCAAGATAATTTCAAACCGCTGCTTACAATGGTGAATGGATGTTGTTACAACAAGGTTGCTATTTCCTTGCATGCCTGAAATGTCAAGCAGTTGCTTTCTAGTGGTAGGGCTTAAAGGTAATACTCTTCACGCTGCAAAGGGATGAAGTGTTTATCTCCTGTAAACATTCAAGGCAAGCACCTAGCTGATCTCTCCCCTCCACTTAAGATAAGTGTACTGGTGGTACATGTCTCAGTCTTCATTATCCTATGCTTGCCACATCACTGATAGGCCAATTTCTGGTACAAGAAAAGGATATATGGGGCTATCACCATCTCTAATACTTTACAGCAACATAAAAATCTCTGCTTCATGTTGGCTGCTGAAGTGCCCGTCCTCCTTCAGATATGACAGTGCCATGGTGCAAGCTTTAAATGCATGTAGCTTGCACAGGCTGAAGGAAAACCTGCAGAATTGATAGGATTCAAAACACACATTCCTGCCCATGTTCCTATCGAGGAACATGAACACATCCTTGCAAGTTTGCAGTAATTAGGGGCAATCTGGCATTATTTCTTACCTGTGGCAACAATTTGGGAGCAGGGGACAAACAGAAGAGAAAATAAAGAGTGTAGAAGTCCCACAGAAGCCTTGAGCTTTTGTCAGAACATGTTCCTTCTGACCCCTGTGAACTGCATCTCTTGGATTTAGGGAAGTTATTGATCCAGTGCAGCTTGACTGCTACTGAATTATTCAACTAAAAGCCTACGACAATTCCTTTCACAATACCATGCGCTCCGTCCTCCTACGCAGTGACTGTAAGCTGATTGTGTTTCATTGCTACTGGTCAATTGCCAGTAACTGATTGTAGTGTTGACTAATCTTGCTTTTGTTTGGGCATGGCAGTTCACTTGCTTTAATGTTCCTCGCTGGAAATATTCTTCTAAAACCCTGCAGTCAAAGGTAATGCGAGTTACCCCATCAATAAGAATCTTTCAAGTAGCCCCCCCAGTACCTGTTAAGATTGTCCTTAGAAATTTCTAAATGTAGACTTTTTTTCTTTTAAAAGCCGTTTCAGTTTAACATGGCCTCTCTCTCCTTCCTACACAAAATGCGGGAGCTGTGATATCTTGGGGGATGCACACGTGTTACTTTCTGGTATTAACAACATAACTGAAAACAGTCTCTCTGGATTGTGGCCATAGTCCATAGGGCATCTGTTGCCTTAAACGTTTGCTAAGGTTTTCTAGATCTACTAATAGAGGCTCCTTGACTTACCCCTGCTAGATTTCTTTTTCAGTCTTTCTTGAATTAAAGCAAAATAACTTAAAAGAGAGGAAGCCATCTGGACTTGTTAATGTACTATTAGTAGCTTCCTAGAATTAATACATCCCTTGCGAGTTTGAATTACTAAATATATCAGCCATATTGCTAATTTCAAGAAAGACACAAACTTCTCCAACATGTGGGTGTGTTGGGACCCACCCCTTTGGGTAAGCCATGCTTTTACCTACCCAATCTAACCCTGCTGTACAGGCTGTGAGGAAGTCTTTAAATCCTCCACAGTGGGAATACATCTCACCCCTAAATAATGGTATGGATAAAGTGGCACCATTTTCTGCACTATTTCGGGCAAAGGTATCAGCAAGGAACTTATCAGTGCAAAAATCCACCTACCTACTTTTACCTTGTGTTGCCTTTCTGATATATTTAACTGCTACCTATTAGATTTTGTACTGCTGGTAAACAGTTCGTTTCAAATGAGGAAGAAAAAAATTTTAAATCCCACAAACCTTTTCATGAAGCCAGGTTTCATCTCCAAACTGTAAATCTTGAAGTTCCTCAAGGGGGTTTTATTCAAGAAGACATCACCAATTAAGCCTGCAAGAGCAATGGGGGTAATGAAGAGTTGAAAAACAGCTAAAGCAGAGAGATTTTCCTATTTGAATGCGAGAAACAGCAGGAGATGGAAAGCAGCCACATTCTGCAATGGAATTAGAGTCCATATGGTCCCATTGCTCATCCAGATTGAGTGGGGAACATTACTATACTTTGGCCTCTCCACTCTCTCCTTTGCTTCAACTCACCAAGCCGTTAAACACCCTCCAAGCAGAAAACATTGTTGGCACACRCAGCAGATGGGGTTTTGTTGTTATTGTTGTTTCTTAGCTGTCCATGTATAGATTTTTTTAAAGCAGTAGATCAGTTACTTCTCTAATAGGCACAGCAAAATGTAACATGCACAAGCACTAACGTCCAGTGCTGATCCAGTGCTTTTCACCCAAGGATCTTAAGACACCTTAATAAGTAATTTACCTTTAGCACTCTCGTTAGATAAAGTTATTCTCCAYGTAGCAGGCAAAGCCTGGGTCCTAATCCAGCCTCCCTAATTACAGGACTGCAGTTGAGACTGCCTAAGCAGCGCAGAGGCTTTATGCACCTCTTCTGCCGTAAAATAAAATTAGTACAGTCACATGCCTAGCTCCATTAGTCTATTTTGTATAGTTTTTGCATACAGTTCCCTACTAAAATAGAATCCTGGAGTTTCGACCTCTTCCAGCTTCACAATTGTGTGTGATAGACTTGAACATTTTAGTAAGTTCTGCTCAACAGGATGCAATTCATTCCTCCTGATACTGTGTGAGTTTTTAAATGTTGTGATCCTCCAATATCAAACCCCCAGGGGAAAACACAGATTAAAAAAGGTATTTTCCTTCTCTCCCTGTGAAGTAACATGCTCACAGAGCAAGAGAAAGGGTACCCTAACATCACCTAGCAAATCTAGAGCAGAATAAGATTCATTGATGGCCTTGGGTTTAGTTGTACCCCTATAAAATAAGAAGCCTTAATGCAAGCCATCAAACAGCCACTACTTTTCATCTACGATCGCTCCAGACAGGGGGTGATGAACTGTGTTTTTTAACAAGTTCCCTCCGTCATACCGTTTCCCACCGACTCCCAGATGGTAGTCTTGGCTAGCGCTATGATAGCTGTATTGGGTCTTCAGTTTGGTTCTGCGTAAAGYACACAAGAAAGACAGTTCTACAGTGTTCAAACTCAGAGAACTATCTAGGACAGTTTGAGAACAAAGAACGTAASTTACCTTTCCTCTGTTCATTCAATGCCAGGCCATAATTGACGCGACCACGGTTCTCTACCAAGAGTCTTAGCTGCCTGAATCCCTGTAAAAAAAAAAAAAACAAAAGGAAGAGCATCAGAGGGACCAGTGCGCAGCATGTGCTGCATCAGCCATAATGCTTGGTTAACAGAGGTCAGTAGAGGTGTTTTAAGAGGGCAGGTGGCACCGATACCTTTGGCAGCTGCAATTTATCTATTTACTTTAAAGTTCTGGATTATGTGACAGAACAGTGTCCCCATATCTTTCAGCTACTGCAAATAGTTATGCCACGGAGGAACTCTCAGCCTTTTCATAGAAGCTTTCTTTTTTTTCTGTTGAATTTTTAAGTACCATTTAGATATCGCCCACAGAGCCAGAAATGGAGTTTGACATAGTACAGGCTTATGTCATACAGCTCTCCCACAAGTCATAAGAACAACTAGTATATCCACCCACTCACCTACTCCTAGGAGCCATGCACAGCTCTGTTGACATGCATTCAATCAATATACTAGTCTTATTGCCAACTTCTGCCAGGGTAAGACTACTCTCAGAGCTAGAGAGAGACATTSCCACTCATTTCATTTGAGACCCAAAAGGTGCAAAAGCTCCCAAACCCCCTTAAAACCTGCTTTGTGCCAAGGAAGATGAAGCCTACACAGACTTAATCTGCACAAACAGGGTACCGGTACTCAATGTCTACGGTTGTGGGTGTGGCAGGAAGGCTGGCAAATTTTGTGCAGCAAGGACTACAATGACTTGAATTTTCTCCATGGAAAAGTATTCAAAAACCACTTCTCAATCACAAACAGTAACTTGGCAGTGAAATCATGCTGTATTTCACTAGTGAAATAGTGTCTAATTAGGGTATAACAACCGTTCCCTGTGTCAGGCTACCGTACCAGCTAGTTAAATGGATTAGGTGGGAGGTGCCTTCTTGAGAGCTATGCCTCTTTAGCAGTCTTGGTTCTGTTATCCACATACTATTGCTGTGAGCAATCTCCAATTAGTTACCTGTCCTTCAGGAAGGGAGAGCTCCACCGTGTTGTAGTCCAGCTCACCAACATACATGGTGTTAACAAACACCTGCAGAACAGAGCACAAGAGAGGAGAGCAACTTCTCATGAATTATACTATAATCATGTGTTGCATAGGTTACTGAAGTTGCATTTGGGGAGGAAATTGTCTCTGCTTGAAACTAGAACTCAGCATCCGTAACTTGTCACTGATTCAGTCTAGGTGGGGGAAAAAAAAATCACAACATTTCTCAGAACATTCAATATTCTGATGTCTAAAGATATTGTAAGTTTTAGTAGACTGGAACCTCAAGCTGATTTACAAATGATAAGGGTTGGGGCTTAGCTGAGAACTGAAAAGAGCGAATCACACTTCTAATCTAAAACTTCACATTTTCCTTCATGGTTAACCCATTTCCTGCCTAGCTGCCAAGACCAAAGCATTTACATCTGACTGAAGTTAGTCACAGTCGCCCTCTGCTCCTTACCTGTGCTCGGTCACGGACATGGTCCCTTGAATGCAGATGTCCACCACCAAATATGACAGTCTCGTAGAGCACATATCCATATGACTGCCCACTGCTATCATTTAGATGCAGATTCTCCATGTTAATAGGAAACTCTGACTTAATGGGCTGCAATGGAGAAACAAATTTAATGGCGGAAGTGGCCTCTCAGCATTGACAGGCCACATAGAGGCAATTCATTTAAGATAGGTGTTCCACTCTGCCACAGGTTACATTTACCCTGTAAGCCTCCAGAGGTCTGTTCCAACCTGAATTACCTGACTCTATGAGAGCTACAGCAATGAAGACAAGGTACCAGAAAAGGGAGCCAAGAACTTGCAAAATCCCAAGAGAACAGAAGTAGCAGTAAAAAAAGTGAGATAAAAGATTTGCCTCCTTTGCATATCCTTGACAAAACATTCCCCAACCTTATCCTCATGGGATAACAAGCCAGTGCACTAATCGCCTTTTCTACCTAAGAGGTGCCTTTTAGTACTGAGATGCATTAAAATTGGTAGTACTACCTGTAGAAGAGATGGTAACACATCCCAGAGAGAGATATATTGATGCAACAGGACTGCACCATATGATGCCTTGCTTTCAATCATGGGAGGGAGAGGAAGAGGCTGGCCTGTGATGCAAAAAGAAAGATGGAACAACTATTTCAGATGCAAAAAGCCAACACAGATTTAAGGCCCCTCCAGACCTCCTCTGGTCCTCTCTCCCATCTTTTGGAAAAAGCACCCAGCCAGTCAACCAACCAGAGTCACAGGGCTCCAGCAGAAGGGCCAGTTTAAACAAGTCTCTGATTTAACACTGTAGGTAGAACAGTATTTTGGTTCTTGGATTAATAATTACCAATGATCATGCTGAAGAGTTGTCGGAGCTTGAAAAATTTGGATGTGTAGTCTCCAGCCTCTGTCAGCACAGCGTCGTAATCTGAAAAAGCAGCACATATGTTTTAAAAAAACATACAGCAGCTCTGGAACAGCCTTCATGTACACTGTCATCAAAGAAGTAAAAGCCCAAGACACAACTTTCTTGGCACTGTCTTTATTATGGAAACCTGTACACTTTTATCTGTGTGAATGTAGCTAGACAAGCATAGAGTTGCTTAATTTGGAGAAGAGCCATTCACCGAGGAACAACACACTTTTAGAGATCTAATTTGCATGTATCCAGAATTTCACACAGGATAAAGTCAACAATTAACAATTTTAACAAAGGTCTGTTGGGATGAGAAGAGCTTTATGGTGCAATTGGACTTGGTAAAATTAAAAAAACAGAACTGTATCTTGGATCACCATCTTTCCCTAGAAAGAAGAGCCAGCATGGAGATAACATGAAGCAAAGTCATCATCTGCGACTTCTATTCCCAGTTCAGAATGAGGGGATCCTCCACATCCTGGAATGGGTCTGGAACTAGGAAACACTAATGTAAGCCCCYATTTAGACAGGCATTTGCTTCTGAGCTATGTTCCAACTCGTGTCTCCATGACAAAGTGGTTGTACTGATCATTTCTCAATGCTTCTGTCACCTGTAACTAGCCCAAAGGGTAGTCTGAACTGCACTCTCACAATAGGTGCATGGGCAAGGCAGTGAAAGAAAACTCACCGTAACTGGTGACATCTGACTTGTATTCATCAGCCTCCAAAGCACCGTTCATGAAGCCAAAGTTGGTGCCTCCGTGAAACATGTAGAGATTGATGGATGCTCCTAATTTGAGGATGCTTGCTACAGTATTCACCATTTCTGTAAAGAAAGGGCAGTGCCAGGAAGGCCACAGACCAAGAAGCTAGGCTAACACTCTTCCAGTAATTCAAAGTAGACACAAACATTCTGGTCCTTGTCAGTCAGTCATGCCTGTGTAATTACAGTGATTTCTATTGTGATTTGTATTTTGCCCTCAGTAAGGGCAGCACGTCTACTGACATATTGGGAGTTATTAATACATTCAAATATACCTCTCCTATATGTGAAAAAGGGTAAAGCTCATGTACTTGAGCAAGAATTTTGCTTTTAAGCAGAAGAGTTGTAAGGACTACTCAATCAGACTCCTAAACACACCAATGACCCAATTACAAAGACAATTGCAGGAGGATGAGGGAGTCATTAAAATAGTCTTATATAGCTCTGTTTTCACTGTACTCTAAATGCCCCGGAGGTTCTGCGGTTGTTGATTTTTTTTTTTTCAGTACTTGTCTTCCTTCCTAATGAGCTTTAAAACTAGAAAAAAACTGATACTTTTCAGAAGGTGCTATACTTGCAAGAGGCTTAAGTTCACCACATTCCCACAAAAGGTAAAATAATCTTCTCTTAATGAGGAGTGTTTATTCACTAGACAAGTAATGTCATTATGATGGAGGTTTCATAAAACTTGTGACATTTTTACGAAATACAAATAAAGTCTTCACAGGATTTAGATTAGCTCAGGAGGTGAAAGAGATGATTTAAATCACTGGGCTGCATTTTTAAAGTCAACATAGAGTAGCATGAGGCCTTAGGATACATTGACACTAATATCTTAAGATGTTTGGCTCTCTGCACCCCCAGAGAGTCCCTCTTTGAGGAATAAAAAGAAAAATGTAATTTTTTTTAAAAAGAGCTGCTGTTTACTAACRCTACTAAAGAAAATCCAAGGCACAGCAATGTGACCCACTCACTGAGAGATTACTCATTTACAAAGACTTAAACAAAGCGAAAGTTACAGCAGGACAGAAAGTTTGAAGAAGTTGTATGTCATTTTCCTGTGACTGTTTGCCRAGCAGTAAACTCCCCTATCTACAAGAACAGTATATGGTGCTCACCGTCTGCATCAAAGACATAGTGAGGGCCTCCCCAGTTATCAAACCACCCGGTCCAATATTCCATGACCATCTTTGGCTGATCTCTCTGTATCAAAACAAAAACAAAGAGTTAAAATGGAGACAGGGCAGTCTTGCACTTGTCCCTATTTTCTAGAGAAGCATTGTTCAAATGCAGTTTGGCGATATGGTTTACAATAGTGTTTTCTTCTCAAGTTGGCACAAAAAAAAGCAGCTAAGGAGCTCTGAACAAGTGAGGAACAAGATGCTGTGGGCCAGCAATGCCCAGAACAGGCAGGCAAAGCAGAGAAGTACTCTGCTAGGCACAAAGCAAAAACCACGGAACACAATCAGGTGA
The DNA here is from genome assembly GCA_035582835.1 of Phoebastria nigripes. Taxonomy (NCBI): domain Eukaryota; kingdom Metazoa; phylum Chordata; class Aves; order Procellariiformes; family Diomedeidae; genus Phoebastria; species Phoebastria nigripes. The sequence continues at coordinate 2,876,350 of JAYKAV010000334.1, read as the reverse complement.
TACCAAACGGTTCTGGATATTGTTGTTTGGTAGAGCTGTAGCAAAAAGACAAACCAACTGTCACTGTTTCTTCTGCTAGAAATACACATTTATAAATGTCTGCTTATCAGCTACACCACTGCCAGCTGAGAGTTTGCAGGTGCACTGCAGCCAATGCATGCCAAGGTAGGAACAGCAGACCTTAGTGGCTTAATGCCTTTTTAATGCCGCATATGGTGTTGGCAGGAAAGAATTAGCCTTTGCAGGAATTAGGTCTTCATTGAAAAGGCTCTGCACACAGAGCAATTGCTTCCCATTTGTCACCACTTGCCAGCTCCCTTAGCTCCTGTAGAATTCCACCCGGCCCCATTACACCAGACAGGACAACGTGCTCAGCCTGGCTAGCACTCCCTGCTCATGGTCCTTATTTCTAGTCAAGGCAATTTTGCCCTTTATTGAGAGGGGCTTCATCTGATGCCACATGAAATGGCCAAGGTAAGTGGCATTAAAGAAACTCATGTTTCATTAGGAGGTGCCTAATTCATTAGGTGAATGTAATAATCTAATTGTTCCAGCTTCAGTCCAGCTCTTGGAAACATGTTTAATCAATCCATCCCCAGTAAACTAGTCAAAGAAGGAGTTTTATCACCCTCTGGAATAAGAGACCATAACAAGGAAAAGATAACATAGCTTCATAATCCTTACAAATATGAATGACAGGCTTCCTATCTTGTAATTAGTAAGTGTGGCAAAGGAGAAGCTGCTTTTATTGGGCCACATTGCATTTGTGTATTCAGTTGGTGGGTGCCTTCTGTTCATTTGCAGGTTTTGGGGAATTTTGTAAGACCTAAAGAAGGTGAAAGCACATGCAGCAGAGCCCCCTTTGCCTATACAGGAAAAGAAAACAAATGGAAGTGGTAGGGTTCAACGTTCAGCATGCCAGCAGCAAGGTTTCCTTTCACAGTCCAGGCAAAAGCCAAGGGAAGAGATCAGAAGAGAATCAATCACGGCCAGGGGCAGATGGCAGTTGTTCACATCTTTCCAGGCTGACATTTAGAGCAAGCAGAGCATCAGGGAAAGAAGAGGACAGAGGATGCAGAGAGAGAGAACCTGTCACTAAAAAGCAAAACTTGTTACTCCCTCACTACTCCCTCATCGCACAATCAAGATACTTTTCACATCAAGTGTTCATTAGGCAGTTCCCTACCCCTGATTCACATCTCCAACAGCCCAGGGGGTTAAAGATGCTGAGGCAACACACTAAATTTGAATGCTTTTCTGCAGTGAGCACCGTTAAATGCCAGGTAGGCTGCGCTGCTGAGAAGGCAGGAAGAGCCTGGGACTGCACCGTGTGGAAGGTGTTTTGTGAAGTTACTGTGGAAGCGTATCTGAAATCAAAGTGCTCTTCTGATTGGTTCTGCTGCAGGTCCTAGCAGAAATAGGACCAAATGCCTAGTGGAGCCAATACTCTCTTCTGCACAGCATGCCATTAATAAAACTTTACATATCTACACYGAATATGAGGTATTGGAGATGACTGAAACACCCATCACGGTGTACCCTGAAAGAACTGCAGTAGATCAGCACCCAGTATTTGAAGACTACAGTTTTCAAACATGCTCTTGAACRGCATCCACAGCATCAGGGAAAAGAGTTTGGCAAAAAGTCGATTGAACTTCAAGAACAATTGACAAAATTGACAATCTGACAATTGCAAAGTAGGATGCTGCTGGGTATCAACACTTGAAAGGGTGAAGAAACCTAACCCCTAATGGCTAAACACAGGCCACAGGGCACAGCTGAATGGAAAGCCTTTAAGAAGGTGCTGGATAACAGCATATGTAAAACCTTTACTTTCCAGAGAAATCATCGTAAGTATTTTCACTTATTCCAGAAGGATTTGGCCTAATGAGAAGGAAGCCCAAACATTTGTTCAAAAAAAACCCAAACCAACACACAAAACCAAAACAGACTATCAGTGCTTCATTTCTAATGCTGTCCTGGAAAATCTAGGTGAACAAAGTTTTTCTGCATCTTACCTGTACTGTGTCCAGATACTTCAGTAGCCCAGGTTCCAGTTTCTGAAAGTTAACAGTGGCCAGTGCTATTGGGAAAAGAAAAAGTTTTTATTAATTTAGACACGTACAAAATGCCTAAGGGACCCTCTCCTTAGGCATCAGCCCAGCACAAGCYCAGGGGGAACTGGAACATCTTCTGAACCACCAATACAACCTCCTCAGAAATTTCCCATCAAAGTCTTCACTTAGTATGCAGAATCTAACTGGACCGCAGCACACAGTGGAATACTTGCAGGCCATCTTTTTAGCTCTAACGTTCAGAGATACTAGAAAGAGAGAGCATCAGAGCAGCTCATGGGATGTCACAAGCTTTAATTAGAGGCTGTAAAGCATTTGGAGATCCTCAGATAAAAGGCACCACATAAAGGCAAACTTATTATTAGAAAGTCATATCTGGATGCCACACTGATCTCCCAGGCTTTAGCTGCAGGAATCACTACCCAGGCAATATCTTACAGCTTGTCGTGTCTGTGGGGGTGGGTGAGAGAAACCACAGTACAAGTGAACCAGATAGAAATTGTAATTAGAAGACTTATCTGTGCTTCTGCCCTGTGCAGCATGGAGGAACCGGCAACTAGTTTGTGTGTGCTGCATGTATAGCGAAAGTTGCTGCATGATCTTCAAGCACTGGAGTGGGAAGACCTGTCTGCAGGAGCTGATGCATTAGAAGACACTAATCTGGTATCAGTGTCCCAGCCCCTGGTACATATTTGAACCATTTTCATACTTTTCTAGCCCTCAGTCACACTGATGATATTTCTCCCAAGAAACTTTGAAAATGCAGGAGCAATGATATGATTCTGTATTAAAAATTGACTTCTTACAAGAGACCTGATATCAAATCCAGCCCCAGTTGTGTCAGACAGAGCACTTCAAACAGAATACTTACAAAAGCAAAAGCTCACTTCTCACTATTTATACCTTGATTTTAACAGGCTGACCTATGTAGYGTGCTGAGCTGAAGAATTTGGCACAGGCAAACATGGTGGGAGAACAAAATCAAACATGGATTTAGCATTGCTGTAATACATTAGTTGGCAATCCTGAAGGCGAACATGCCCAATTCTGCTCTTCATGCAGATTAACAGCACACCATTGAAAATGGTGTAAAGGTGTGGAGAACCAGTCCCCAAAGTCTTATTCATCCTTTCCACAGTAGGTAGTTTTCACATACACACAGCTTTCCACCATGGTGCTTTAGCCATGGCCTGGAGGGGAGCCAGAGGTTTTATTTTGTCACCCATCAGCTCCCAGGAGGGCTGTACCAGGTCAGATTACAGCCACCTGGTTTGGGATTCTTGCTACTGACCTTCCCCTGAAGGGAGGAGKATTGCAGGAGCTGCACAGGTACTCTGAGACTGACCGAGATTTCTTCCCTACAGCATGGGACATCCCACTATACCTATGAGCACGAAGGGGACCCATGACAACAAAAGCTTTCCTCCTCGTCCCCTGAACATGGGCTGCAACCACTGAACAAGGGCTACAATGCCATAGTCCTTCTACAACAGCCAGTTGTCTCTGCAGAGCACCAGACTGACTACTCCTGGCATCAACAGGAACCTACAAATGCTTCTTGGAAAGAAATTGGTACACCACTGATGAACAGAACAAACAAAATGACAGAATCACTACATTAGTTTTCAACTCCCGTATGGACTCTTCTATTTTCTTAATGCATTTCTACGGTGGATTTTGTTCTCTCTCCTTTAGCACTTTCATAACCACCTTGCTGCGATACTGCTTTGAGCCCTAGTTATTCCACGCATCTGATTACTTGACATGTTGACTCTAATGAGCAGATTGTTATGACATCTAAGAGGCAAATTGGTATCAAAGAGCTCTCAGCATGCAACACACTGGAAAAGACAACTCCAAACAAGAGCGAGCTCTGAGGCAGTAAACATTCCCACAGAAGATGGTGAGGCTAGACAGGGATTTCACACCAGCCCTTCTGCATGTCAGCTCACTGGCAGGGAGAGAGTGACTCYATGTGGTCAAGGCTGGAAACTGCTGTGCTCCAAAAAAATACAATTGAGAAGACCACTGTACTGGTGAAGGCCCATGGACTTCAGAGTTATTGAATTTGTCCCTCTCATACTTTCAAATGAAAATAAGAGGAGGAAAAAAAGGAGGAAAAAGTCTTGTCTTTTAATCATCTTCATGCCTGAGATTAGAAAATTAGCAGTATTTACGACTGAGTGACGACAGGAGCACTCAAAKACTGTACCCTGCAAACACTTCATTCAGGGAAGCAAATACTACTCAGGCAGGCAACTGGCAGAAATCACTGGAGATATCACAGGCCAATCTCAGCTGAACTGGATCTGGAAATCTGAAAATCAGTATCGCACTATGCCCCAAACAGTCAGATTTAGGGCACAGTGAAACTCAAACAGCTGTACCTCCATTTCTTCACAGTGAAAAGCAGGAGGGGTGCTAAGCAGCATTTTTAAACACTTAATAGAATTACACTTTTTAAAAGGGRAAGGGAAAATGGACATCCTTTTGCATTATGCACATCTGATACCCTCCTTTACCTACCTAGCAAAGGCTGCGCACCCCAGAGCAAGCTCGCTGAGAAGACAGGGCTGCCCCGCAAACTACTGCTAAACTTACAGAATATTAGATTTCAGAATCTAGGTTTCGATGGACTTTTTTCTTCTCTTTTTAATTGCAAAGCAGGTATCTTAAGAATACATTACTACTATTAGTAATTGCTTGTTTARTAGATATTTAAATGAAGCAATAAGAAGTAGTATTTTCAACCTTGTAATCTGGTGGAAACAACATCCAAGAAATGCTAGGTGCTGCCACCTCTTGACTAACCTCGTTGGGAAGTACAGATGCCCAATACTAGACAGAAAGCAGCAAGGTATTTAGTCTGCACATGCTTAATGTCCTTGAAAGCAGAGAGGCTGCCTCCCCATGGAGCAATCCCGCTATCACTGTGTTACACCTTACGTTGAAAAAAACCACTCTAACCCTTCCTGGGAAGGGACTGGGTTTGTTCTGTGTGTATGCCATCCAGCTAAGGGGGTCCCTCCTCTGTGGCTGAAGCTCCTACCACAAACAGAATACAGTTAATGGGTGCAGATTAGCGAATGAAGCCTACTGCTCTCATTCAAAGGCTACGTTTCATCAGCTGCCCCAGACAAAGAACACAGTCTTACCTTGCTCTCCTACAAGCACATACCTCCTTCCACTAAGCCAAATGACAGTCCGTTCTTGTTGTCCGAGGTCATTAACAGTTCCACAATCCCTCTGTTTAACAGGGCCTAAATTAAAAAGAGGAAAAGCCATTGTGTTAACAGCCTGAGTTTAGTATTTGTCAGGATATTAAAGCATTAAAGTAGATTATCACCTTCTCCTGGGATAGCTTGAAACCAGTAGTGTCTCTTGGTAAGAAATACTATTCCTGTGATATCTCCCATTCCTCCTGAAGCTTCCCTGCCTACTTTTTCCCGCTTAAAGACAACTGAAAAATCTTATTTTGTTTTARAAAGCTGGATCGGTTTCTCACTGATGCATCAAACTTCAGGATTTTATCTTCTTCTTCTGAGATCAGTTTAATAAATAGCTTCACTGCTTTCCATCAAAAGAGGGCTTCAGGTGGAAGAAAAAGAAAAGCAGCTCACCCTTCCTGATTAACAATGGAAGCTGAAAGGAGAAAATAGCTGGTTTGCCAGTGAATGCCATCACAGGACAGCTCAGGTACCTATGTTCTTGAATAGTCAAGTCTGAATGAATTTACTGGTTCTTCAATACCACAGTACTATAAGAAATAGCACTCTAAGGTTTTTAAAAGGCATATGCACACACAAGGTTCTTCCCATTAGGATTTTTCTCTTACGGGTGTTTGTTTACAGAACTGTGGCTGATGTTTGAAGGAGAGGTTAGGAAATCCTAGTTGCAAATTAACCCCTCTTTTCACTGTACCTGCATTGGAAGTCACTCCTTCAGCTTCAAGGAGCTTTGAAAACAAGCCTTCAGTCTCTTAATTCTAAATTACTAACTGTAAAATGGTGATAAAGACACATCAGCTCACACAGGAGTTACCCATGTCATGTGCACCAACTAGTTAATGTCTGCTGTGTGTTTAAAGAAACCTTTGCATATTGGACATGCCTACACACCCTGTGCACGCAGAGTAGACTTGAGCATCACACACAGTCTATGTTAGAGAAGCATTACAACACAGAGTTTAAAGACAAATCCAATTCAGAGTTAAGACAACCTGGTTAGTTTATCAATCTATCATCACTAAATCGATACCTGAATGGATGCTGATATCTGACAAAATTCAGCTACTGAGGGAACTGGAATTTCTAACAAATTTTATTAAGATAATTCTTTGAGCACTGCATTAATACTAAGTTTCTTCCCCTCCTTTTGAATATAAGTGCAAAATGGAGAAACGGCAGAGAGCTGCCACACATTGAAATGCATTACAGTATTTCAGGGTGCAGCAGAGAAACCAGGAATAGAAACAGCATCTGAGGCAGAGACAGGTGTGTGCCCAGCTAATCCCAGCTCATGTATAGTGTGGGGAGGGAGGTGTCAATATACCCTCTCATGGCCTAGACATTTTGGAAGGCAAAGGCACTGCACCCAAAAGAATGAGATAAGGACAGGGATTTTGGGTTTTGTGTGAGTTGTGGGGTTTTTTTAATGGGTATATTAATTCCAGGAAGATTGCAACACTGTCATATATGCTAGATGCAGATGTGAATTAATCAACTTGCCACATTCAAAGCTCAAGGCCCAAACCAGAACAAAGACTAGGAGCTCCACCTCACATTAGATCCCACTCCAACCAAAAAGGAAGCCCTGCAAATCCTGCTTTCCCACATTTTCATCTTTAACCACTATAATATACTTCCTCAGATGTAAGTTGCACACAATACCAGAATATGACGAAACAGCACTGCAAAAATACACCCACAGGCCTGGCAAGGAAATACTATCTGTTCTGACAAGTCTGTGAAACATCACAAGCTCTTTCATCACTGAGATATGGAAAAGCAAGCACCGAGTCAGCATGCTGTTCAGACACAACAGAGTCTCTATGCCCCATTCATTTAGAGCTCTGAAAGCCATTTGCTTATATGCTTGGGACATAGGGAGGGAAACTATGTAGATATAACAGACAATTTTGACATTATCATTTCCAATTGGCAATTAACTTTTTAACTTGTTTGTATGTACACTTCATATTTAACCTTCTAGGCAATGTTAAATCACTCCACAAGATGGAGTTAGTGCAGGAGCAGGCACCACTCTGAGCAGATTAGGACTCCTGCCATGCGATTTATTTGGTTGAAGAGCCTCTGTATACCTTGAGCAATAGGACAACCTGAGCCAGTAGCTAACCTCAGGGTGCTCAGGGCGAAGCTGGGGTACCCAAAAGGTTTCAGAAGGATCTGATAATGCTGTAGCAGAAGAGCAGGGAACATACAATTTATAGCACACACACACCACTGGATGGGTAACCTCTCTCATGTGCAGCAACACTTTTAAGCATTCAGTGAGAAGAAATTAAACAATGAACCTTGTGAGACACACTGCAGAACTGTCTGCCTTGCAATTGTACTGAGAGCAAATGAACAGGTCAGACTCATGTTAGATCCACCAGGATAACCTGGCCTCCTTGGGCACTGGCCAACTCTTTATCATTCAGTTCAGAGGCAGGAGCCAGGGCACAGTCTAGTCTCTGTTTGACAAGGGCAAGGGAGGCATTAGGCAAATTAACCTGCCTGATGCTGAGCTCCAGATTACACAAGTTTAGGAGTGTGCTGGTGGCTTGTTCACATAAACCTTTCTCCCAGGAAAGTCAACAAAGAGAAACCTCTCTCTAATGTCGTCTAAGAGAAGCAAAACAGGACCAGCAGGAGACAGCTTCTTCAAGGCCAGCTATGTATTACAGATACTCCCCCATTTCCCTATCACTCTCTTCTCTGGAAGACGTAAGAACACAGGCTTATCAGTATTGAGAGGGTCATATGCCATCTCTTCCACTCCAGGAAGAAACATCAAGGGAAATGCAACTGGATTATGCACTGACACTTTCAAGGGTTTCTGAAGCCATGCTCGAAAGTTATTCAGAAGAAAGAAAATACTATAAGGAACGTGGTTTATGAGAGAGATTCACCACAGAAACAAGTAAATGTGCCAACATTACCATTTTAACATAGGTCATGTAGTTTGGGTCTTTGGCGTAGGAACCATATTCATTCTCCACTTGCACTGCAATGATGGGGCCTCCTTTCTTGTACTGTTGGGAACAAAAGGGAGAAGTTGTTCACCATGATTTCTAATCAGAGGGACCGAAATCACAGTGGCACTGGCTTGCAGGAAAGATGCACGAGTCTCAGATGGACTCAGCTCCACCCTCTCATCCTCCCAAAGTCTATGCATAACCAAATGGCTAGATCTGGAGAGCTGACACAGAAAACTACAGTCCATACTGGTTCCTAAAGTGAAGCTGGTAGATGTGTTATTGCTTCAACCTGCTGCCGTTACACACAGCTCACACTCACCTGTGCAGACAGTCCCCACTTGTGGATAGAGAAGGTAATGGATTGTACTTGCCTGAAGAGGGACCACAATAGGCATTAGATGATCAAAATAGGCATCCACAGCTTCTGTGAAGCCCTTGTACATTGTCCTCAGTTGCATCTCTGGGTCTTGCAGTAGCCAACTATGAGAAAAGCAGCAAACAGAATCTATTTGTCTCCTGTCCAGTCAAAGCTGCCAGAGGTAACACCACCCACCGACATCAAGTCACATTTGGGCAGGAATCATTGATCTTTCTGTGTCACTTGGCTAAGCCCGCAGTGCAGGTATGGACAACATCGTGAGTCAGTGAATGACACCATGTGAGGCTATCTACCACTCACACTTTTAAATGAGTCCAGACTGCAATTGCCAAGCTGTTCCCCTTCTTTTTGTTCTGTATTTTGGGCCTAAGCTCATTTCATTAACTTTCCCAATAAGATTTCAAGGGCTAAACTTACCACCCTAAAGGTTACTCTGGTATTCCCTGCATCCCCAAGGGCACTCTACAACCAAGTGCTCCCTCATAAAACCCCAATCATCGCTCAAAACAAAGCTTCTGGTAATTGTTCCCATGGTTTCTACTGCTAATTTACAAGACTTAGTTCGCTGGTTTTGGGTTAACACAGAAAAAGGCAATTTGTTTAAGAGCAGAACAATGTACTGCTGTAACAATTTAAGCAGAGTGAGCTTGCACCTTCCTTGTCTCTGCAAAAGAAGGCATTAACTAATAGTGCTTCCAGAGGTCTTTAAGACACAACTCCTGTATGCTATATGCAGCTTGGTGGGCTTACAAAATCATCACCTCTCTATCTGTAAAATGAGGATAGTACTGTTGCTCTTTATCAGAATCTTTTATCTGTCTGATAAAAAAATACACGGGTGATGTGGCAACGACTGGCAATATATGCACTTCTCATAATCTAATGTAGAACTAGCTACTGCCTCTGCTCGCAAGTAGCCATGCTCTCATGAGTAAGTCCCTGACACACCTTTGCAGTTCTGCAGCTGAACTCTCTGATGCCAAAGGCAGGGCATCCTGAAAAATGAAAAGATTAAAAGAAATAATCCCCAGATTCTGTCAAGTGTCTCCACTGAGGTTTATGCTCTGTGAAGGTAAGGAAAACAAGTGGTATGTAACCTGGCACTGGTGCCACTGGGATCTAGTAACCAGGCAAGTCTCAATGCTGACGTATTCAACTCGGCTCTCAAAGCCTCTTACCAACAAGCTGTGTGCTTTAGGAGAAAATACAGTATGAGGTTGGAAAAGATATGGGTCTTTATTACTGCCAGCCATAKAGTACATATGTTCTAGAAGGACTTTTAAAATGGACCTGCAAATACTACTATTCATATTATACAGACAGTCAAGTTGCAACAGCAATAGAAGATGGGTTTCCCCGATTCTGTTTTCTTGCTCTAACCATTATAGAATCATAGAATAGTTTGAGTTGGAAGGGACCTTCAAAGGCCATCTAGTCCAACCCCCCTGCCGTGGGCAGGGAATTATGCCATAACACAATTATTATTTTAAAGAATAACTGCTCAAAAAAGATTCTGGTTCCAGGCTTACTATCTGTACTGCTTAGGAGAGCTCAATAACATAATGGGTCTTCACCTGCTTTGGGGACACAGGAAATAAATAGTCCCATCTAACAGCCAGCCATTCTAAATCTTTGAAGGAGGCTCAACTGTATGATCAGAGGTTTGGGGTTTTTTTTCCACAGTCCCAAATGCTTGCCTCAACTGAACTATTTACACACTTACCTAGGCAGACCACCAAGGTCCCATTCAGAGCAGATATAAGGTCCAGGACGCAGAATCACCCACAGTCCATTTTCAGCTGCCAGTGAAAGGAAGGCCCTAGAGATCCAGACAGCGTAGTTATTGTCTGACTGAAGAACCCCTACTCCATGCACTCCTAATACACCAATCACCATGAAATTTAGGTACTAGAACCAGAACAGAATTGCTTGATGAAGCAACTATACTGGATTGGTATGAAACCTGTAAGTTCCCAGGACTCCAGAAAGCAGGGGAAGGAATGAGAGTCCCCATTGCCTGATCAAGGTACAGGCTTTGCTTCAGAAGCTGGAAATGACATCTTCATCCAGAACCGACATGCACACCCTCCCCTCAAAACAGGAGTATTTAATAATAGAGTTGTCTGTACCACATACTCTAGATCCAGATTTTGACTGAAGTCAAACTTCCCTCTTTCTTGTTCATGAAGGTTCCACGGCACGTACCTGAAATGCAGAGTTAGGGCAGTGGAGGTGAAGGGCTGGAAAGGGCACTGCATTTGTGAAGCACAGAAAAAAACTATGCACTCCCTTTGTTAGTCAGTAAGAGATCCAGAGATTACTGCATGTACACATTACAAGTGTCTATTTACATGTTATTTGTGCCTGCCTTTCACTTTTCTGACAAGTCCTTACTTTGTTGCGCTCTTTTCCTGTACTCTGCAATATCTGAGTTTCTCAAGATCATCAAATGTGGTCTCTCTATACGTATCTCTTTCATTCTCCAAACCAGAGCAATTTCTAAATCACAGCCGTGCTGAATGGCTGTTTCAGAGCCTGACCCTTCCTCATCGGGTCAGCATTAAGAAGGCACTTTCCCAGTACGTCTGACAGACATCTGTTCCAGTCGGTATTCGAGGATACTGCAATGTGTGATGGTTAAAGAAAACCTGAGTCCCCACTACTCCTTTCTCGTGTCTGTTCTCGTAATAACTACAGAAAGACCCACTGTTATGGCCCACTGGAATTAATTACGAAGTCCCACCAACTACTGTGGAAGAGGGGAGAGGCTGCAAGGTACATATGACAGAGCCTAGGGAGTGAGGACACTTACGTCGTTAGGGTGTTTAAGCCACATGCTTTCATCTTAAGCATGCGGTCTTCCCAGTATTCCCTGGGGACTCGGAAATAGTGCATTGAACCTCCAAATATGCGGAAAGGCATGCCTTCCAGGAGGAACTGTGAGTTTTCTGTCTGCAAGCCTAGGGTCCTCCCCCATAACCGCAGAGGGATCAGCTCACTCCAGTTAAACCTAGAAGAGAAAGAGAGACATATGAGCATCCAGTCTCTAGTAAAGAAATCTGTGCTTATTGTAAAGACATCTGTCCCCCTAAGAGAGGCTGCTCATTTCAGCCTACCTGGCAGGATCAGCTCTGACCTTCCTACTTCTTAAGTAAACCATGCCCTTTGTCATATAGAGCATATAGATTTTTCAGTGATACTGAACAGACCAGTTTCAATACTCATGCCATCACAGCTCCATTCGGGTCGGTTCCTGCATGCAAGAAGCTACTTCCTTTATAGCCTTACATGGCTCCCCAGTTCATTTTGGCTGAACCAAGAAAACATTTTATCAGCTAGTCCAGATCCAAAGCAGTTACACTGCCTCCATCAGACCATCCCAGTGCCACAGCTCTGAATACACAGAAGAGTTAGACAATAGCAGCTTGTTTCCCTGAGACGTTATCACAGCCAGATGCGAGGGATGAATTCCCGTCTCAAGAAAGCAAGAGTGACCCACACATTTGAGAGAAATGTCACATTCAGAGAAGAGGGAAATACCTAAGCCTCCGGCTGTTTTCTAGACTACGTGTAGAGCAGGTATTAGCAGAGGGTGAGGACTTCTCAGAACTCGTGGCTTACAGGGACTGCTCACCAGGAGCCTGCAGCGATTACCTGTCCTCCGACACAAGACAAGGAGACTACAAAGGAACTAAATCTAAGACCTCAGGGTACTGCATGGGCTGGCTGACAAGCACAGAGGGTACCTGTGTAGCACAGCATTCTCACAGGGCTCTGAAACAACTGGCAGCAGGCATGGGTAATACCTGGAAAAGGAAGTCTAGATTAGATATTCACTGCCTTCAGTCAATGAGCACTCATGTGCACTTATTGTCAAACCATTTACAAAAAATAGTGCTGAGCAAGGAGATAGTAACATATCCCATTCAGAAGGTGGTGCAGTAATAGCAGAGCTTTTATGAAGATAGTGCAGCTCAAAGTAGGAGAAATAAGCACGAAATACCTAACTGCCATATTTAAAGGGTACTGTTCCTGAATAGGAACAGAATCAAAAATGCTCATCTACACAAGAACCTAGGTGCAGCCAGAGAGTGATGACATGAGGCTAGGAAACGGCGGCATTGCTCCCAAGGAATTACTATGAATTTTACCAGCAGGGGAGGTGGTTCTCAATCCACACACAGGATATCCTATGGCTACCTGCCCTTCTATTGTGCTAGAACTACATCTCACACAGACTGCAACTTCTGCAAATCAGATCCTGAAACTGCAGCTATATCTACTTCTATTGCTTGGAGGCAAGCCTGAGGCGGAAAGCTCAAAGGGGTCTGGAGACGCAAAACTCCAATTTTTAAAGATTAGGTTGGAAAATACCTAAGTTTCCAATTTGTTTCTGAGCTAGGTAAAGCCCTAAATTACTCCTGCACACAACCGTACTGCTAACTGCCACTGGTGCCAGAATGAAGGCTGTACTCAGGAAGCATACATAGCCAGATAAAAATAAACAAATCACTTAAGCTCATCTTCTTAATCCTGGGCATAACTTAGTTGGCAAGTTTCCATCAAAAACTCCCTAGCTCCAGTGTTTTTTCTCACCAAGAAGGACTGCTAGGAAGCTCCCAGGCTCCCAATATTTTCAACATACTATCCTGGATATCCTGAAACCCACATCCCTCACTAGGATCTGTTCAAGTGACTTCTGAAAAAAACTCCTGTGACTCAGCAGAGCTTCATCCTGTTACCCTGAGCTGGATTTCCACAGCTCAAAGTCCACCTGGGCTCTGTGCTTCCTCTTGAGAGCAATGTATAGCTCCCAGTAGATTTTTTTCTCACTTCTATAATGACAGCACAGGTTGCAAAGAATCTTTTTTTGTCTTTGCTAGAGGTTACTGGCCTACTTTGTCCCTCAGTAGCTGTTTCCTCCCTGCTTCAGGGAAGTCTCTTTTTTTGCAAAAAAATAGCATTAGATTACCAAATTCCCCCAGAACAGAAGCTTCAAAATTGGGTTGGACAAGTTAGTCCTTAATGAAATGATCTGTCTTTATAAGACATCAGTTGAAGTACAAAACACTCCAAGCGGAATAGGAAAGTCACAGTCAACTGCTAAACCAGACAGCTACACTAAGGCATTCATGCCTGTAAAACAAAAACCTAGCTGAAGTCCTCTCTGCATGAGATAAGAGATTTAGCTTTGGTATTGGTCTACCACATACCCAGAACAGTTGGGAGAAAAAGCTAAGAGAAAAGAAAAAGAAAGTCAAAACAGGGGAAAAAGCATGGAGACCATTAGCTTGCTTTGCAAATACTAAAGGATGCGCTTCAGAGGACAAGGGACTTTACAGTTAATCCCTAAGCTCTACTTAGACCTGCCCTCAGAGGGCTTTGCTGTTTATTCTGGGCTTCCTCTGGCCAGAGAAAAGTGAAAGCTTTGAGTTGCCTTCACTCACGACTCGCTGTCTTGCGGCAACTGAGGTCCTGTGTGGGTCAGACAAGCCCCAGGTGCACACTGAACATGGCTGGGATAATGATCACTGCATTTTGTAGTACAGTTTATTCTCAGGTGACCCGAGCCATGGAGAAAAACACTGGGTACCAATGGATACGGTGTTTTATAGATACACTCTTACAGGAGACAGACTTCTATGCTTTTATCAGGTATCGGTTTGCAATAATCCTCTGCTAAGAACGTATGTGGCACAACCCCAAGACCAGCTATGAAAGAATTTTGCTTCCAATTAAGCAAAGATTTATCAAGGCGTTTCTATAGCTTTGAGGATCAAGTAACTTACTACTATGAATTTAAGAACCCATTATAAAATATCCAAGTTATAAAAAGGATCCGAGTGGTAATAAATAACTACATCTTCCCTTGCCTGAATATTATCTCCAGCACTTTGCTGTCAGGAACTGAAGAGCTTCTGTCACTTGGCATGGAGAAGCTACCATGCAGACATATACCTCTGGCTACAACACGAGACACGCTCGTCCAGGAAAGAGCATCGCCCCCAAAATGAATGTGAGCTAAACCACACGGGATTTAAGCTAGAACCTTCAATAACTTCTTGTTACTACAGGTGGGCTGTAGAGGAACGGGTATTGGCCTGGAGCATACAAACGGGACCAGAAGAAGAAAGTTAACGCTGTTCTGAAAGGAGAGGTGGACCCCGCTGCACGCTGCAGCCCAGGTCTCTGGGTACCACGCCGCTCAGTCCATGCTGCCACCGACAACGTGGGGATGAAAAGAACCAGACCCAAAACAGGCTGGAGCGAGAGGGAAAGAAAGCTCTGGTGCGAGCGTGTCAGAGACACCCGTGGCAGCTTCAGAGATGGGTTAGATCTGACAGAGCGATTGATCTGCAAACATGCATCATCCATCAGAGCTGCGATGATGTAAAACCTTATGAGAGCCAAGGTCGGCAGAGGTAGCATTAGCCTAACGTAGAATCTGATTTATAGCGCTGGCAATTGGTCTTTCCTTTTCCATTACTTTTTATGATGGACAAGAAGCTGTGTATATTACGTGCAACATTTATTTAAAGCTTTTAAATCATTTCTGCATGGAGGTGGCATTACTCTCCGGTCCTTCCCGCGCTCCCGTCCTGCCGGAGGAACGCTCTCTGTCAATGACCGGTGGGGAGCGGTGCGCTTTCTTTCCCTATGCATTCTGCTAAGAAAAGATGTTTTGATTGTATCGAGCCTGGGTCGCCGTAAATTAATTTTCCAGGCAGCGAGAAGGAAGCACAAAGTTAACGATCCTTTTCCCCGCACAAGGAGCCCCCGATTTCCATTCAAGCGCACTCTCCCAACGGCAACCACAAGCCACGGCGGCAGGCCTGCGCTGAGAAGCGCTGCGGGGCAGCGGCAGGCATGCAAGCCCGCTGCCCGCCCCACCCCTGCCGCCCCGGGGAGCCCGCACRCCGCCCCGCTGTGTCCCCTCCCGCCACCGGGGCGCGACCCCCGCCACCCCCGCGGCGCGGCGGGGGCGTGCCGGCTCTCACCTGCGCAGCAGCAGCCACAGCACGAAGATGAGGAGCGCGACGCC
The DNA here is from genome assembly GCA_035582835.1 of Phoebastria nigripes. Classification (NCBI taxonomy): domain Eukaryota; kingdom Metazoa; phylum Chordata; class Aves; order Procellariiformes; family Diomedeidae; genus Phoebastria; species Phoebastria nigripes. Next base: position 2,860,652 of record JAYKAV010000334.1, on the reverse strand, counting down.
CCCGAGGCGGCGCTGCCGCCGCCCGCCGCACGGCCACATGGCGGCCGCCCGCCGCC